>JAQQTO010000055.1:0-495000 GCA_029884595.1 Ormosia semicastrata | reverse complement strand
AAAATCGGACGTGAAAGTTTCCTCTCATCCGGCTCAAGTAGTTACCACTAAATAAAGATAAAGAAAAGGGTTTCCGCTTTCAAATTCTATAAAACCTCTAATCTAAAATAAAAGGTTTACTCTTTACTCAAGTTTTCAATAAAGACCAAGCAACATTTCATTGATGTATTCTTCTTTTTATTTAGATTCTCTGAATTATTTATCCAATTCTCAATTACGACAGAAAAGAAATGAAATGTAAAATTCTTGAGTAGTCTACCCTCCTTCGAATGAGGGATCCCCTTAATTTAATTCTTACTTAATTGAATTTAATTCTTAATTAAAGGAGTATCCTGGAATTCATAAGAGATTTCCTTGTCTATGTATCATTCCATTCGATCTTTTAGGTCCAGACTTCGCCTCGACGGGTATGCCACGATGTCCTTAAGCCTATATGCGATGGATAGACTTCGGCAACCATGATATATTTGCTTATTTGAACATAATTTAAGTTCTTTCTAAAAGAAATGGAATAGTAAATTCCACAAAAAAAGTATTTTTTTCACGAGGTACAGCTATAAATTAATATTAATTTATTACTGAATTGACCATAGACCAATTCCCTTTTTATTTGGGAGTATTCAATACACCCATAATTCTGAGTTTCATCTTACTCATCCCAAGAGACATGTCAGATCCAGGGCATCCCAATTCAATTGAATGGAATGACAGTTTCTCATTCGGAATCTGTACAATAAGAATTTTGATCAAATCACACATCGCAGTATACTAGACCTTCTAATTCTTTAAGAGGTTTATCTAAAAGATTCGCGATATAACTAGGAAGACGTTTCAAATACCACACATGGGTTACTGGGCATGCCAGTTTTATATAGCCCATTTGATATCTACGTATCCGAGAATCAACAAATTCTACTCCGCATTGTTCACAAAATTTTGGGCCGTCTTTTTTATCTCCGATTACTCGATAATTTCCACAAGCACAAATCCCACTTTTTATAGGCCCAAAAATTCTTTCACAAAATAATCCATCTTTTTCAGGCTTATTGGTTTTGTAATGAAAAGTATAGGGTTTTGTTACCTCCCCAACTATCTCTCCATTAGGTAGGATTTTTTTTGCCCAAGCACTTATTTGCTGAGGAGAAACTGATCCAATTCGGAGTTGTTGATGTTTATACTGATCAATCATAGAATAAAAATTCTGATTCAGTCCAATTAAATTAAGCTTCCTTCCTATGAATCTGGAAGTTCTTCTCAGATACAAGGAAATGATTCAGTTCCTGCATGACCAATAGGTATATGTCCATCATATTGGCCAATCAACAAACACAACTCATGTAAATGAGATTGAACATGCATTACCCAAAACTATGGTCCCATTTTCCTATTTCTATGTGTAGTTCAAGGAAAAACCCCAAATCAATTGGTG
Organism: Ormosia semicastrata; assembly: GCA_029884595.1. Taxonomy (NCBI): domain Eukaryota; kingdom Viridiplantae; phylum Streptophyta; class Magnoliopsida; order Fabales; family Fabaceae; genus Ormosia; species Ormosia semicastrata. The sequence continues at coordinate 493,571 of JAQQTO010000055.1, read as the reverse complement.
AAAAAAAGCAATTGCAAACATTGAGATTAGAATTGAGTAAACAAAATTGAATTCATTAACAATCATCCATAAAAATTTACATCAATCCAAGAGCCATAAAGGGATCCAAAAGATCCCCTAGATACAAGTTTAGAAATCCATGGAAGTTAAAGAACCCATCACTAAAAAGAGATCTATTCAAGAATAAGAAAGAAGAAGAACTAAGTTGGTTGATGATCTTGAAGCTTGAGCCTCCTTCTTGAGTCTTAATCTTCAATATTGACTTGTCTCTCTCTCTAGGTCAAGAATCCCTCAAGATCAGAGCCCTTCTCTCTAAATTGGGTTGAAGACAAAATGGGACACAAATGACAAAAAATAGGATTAAAAACCAAAAATTTGAAATCGGGTCAATTAAGCACGCCTAGACATGGACCGCTACACGCCTAAGCGTGTGAAAATTTAAGTACAATTGGTAGTTACCCTATGCCTAGGAGTGGGGTGGGGTTCTTAGCTGATAAGTGTTTCTTCCACACAGACAAGCACGCTTAGGCGTGACCTTTGATGCTGGCTTCCTTGCTTCCTTTGTTCTCTCCCATCCCCCTTGTTTAGCTTTTTCCTAAGCTCCATTCCTTTGAAACCCTACAAAACAACATCAACACACTGAATAAAGAGGTAAGAATTAAAGGTAAATCAAGTTCATCCTCAGATGGTTCAAATAATAGCTTAGACAAACTAGGAAGATGTACAAGGGATATAACATGTATATTAAGCTTAAAACCTTGTGAAATTGAAGGAAGGGAAGACCTTAGCTATCGAATTATCATGCAAAAAAGAGAGAGTAATAACTCGATTTTCTAGAGTTATTAGTGGCATGCCCTAATCTTTTTTAATGTGGCAACATCTCTTCTTCCTAACCTTTTTACTAAAAAATATAATTGATATGAGCAATTTTTCAATAATTTATATGACAATTAAGTCTTGAGTATTGTTTTCTGTCCTGGGTTGTTGGGTTCCTTGGACTAGAACCAACTCACTGCAGCAACCCCCTTCAAACTTGGATGCGTTGAAAAGGGGTCTGGGTACCCACAAGACACTTCAACGCTCAAGTTAGTGAGAGTGTAAGGTGAGTGCAATAAGCAGGAAAAAATCCTTATCTTCGTAGTTATTGTAACTATTTATAATGAAGTGAGTCTTGGAAATCAAGTATGTGTCAGAGGTATTATGGTCGTACCAAATGCCTAGGAGGAAGCTTCTTAGCATATTTCTAGATTTGTGTGTTGACCTGTGATTGATTCCTTACGTGGATCATTTCTTTTGCCGTGGATGAGTTGTCACATATCATTAGACATTAGGTTCGGTTTCATTGGGTCCAAACCCTAATCCATATAAAGTATTAAGAAAAAAAAACAATGCAAAATGTTTTGAAAAATTATTTTACAAAATTTTTTTAAAAAACTATTTCTTGTGAGTCTCGTAAAAAAAATTAAGAGTCATTGCTGTAGATCCCACAGAAAAAACTGGGATTAAAACAAATCATGCCACATCATTTCTTACGGACAATTTTCGTATGAAGTATCGCTATTCAAAATAAATATACTTTTATAGTTGGCATAAATTGTTCTGAAAATAGACTATGTACTTCGGTCAAATCATAAACTTATCTATTATATTTTTATAGGTATCACTTATCATTCGGTATTTTTTTAATATCTTTTTTTATGTTAATTTGAGAAATTTCAAAATTCTCAAAATTTCCTTCTCTAATCTCACCTAATGCTCGTTTTATCGTTGTGTGTTCTATATATTTTTTAATCCGCGCTAACTTTATAGCAAAAAAGCTACAAGAGAGTAAAAACGAGGAAAATCATATTGTTTGTTTGATTAAGCAAACAAAAAAAAAACGAAGTTGCACTTTCATTTTATTTCAAAACATTCCAATAATGTAATGACAAATAAAACATGTGTTATCAATTCACGACTTTTATATTTAACTTCTGTGAATAAAAAAATATTTTTAATTAAATTATGATATTGTGCATAATTGCATATACTCTCTCCTTCTACTTTTATTTGTCTATTTTAAATTTTTGATTTATTCAATAATATTTTTCTATTTAAAAAATAAAAAAGTATCAATTAATTTTTTTATAGCATTACTCTCATCTTTTATTATCTCTATTAAATTTAATAAATACATATTAAATGATTTTTATAACTTCGTAACATCAGCTACTCTAAGAAAGATAAAAGTAGATTGAAGAGTAGTATATATAATGAGAAATTCATAAAAGTTATTGGAGTAATTTTTTTTCTTATTGTGTATTAGTAAATGTGTAACACCTCAATTATACAAGTTATTACCGCCTTTTACTTTAATTAAATTTTAATAATATAACTAAGATGGTAAATATTTAACAACACAAAGCAAGAGAATTTTTTAACTCAAAACACAAAAGAATCTTTCATATTTAGGGTTGATAAATAATGTTACTAATTCATTTCTACATAATCAAATTCTAAGCTACCAACTTCTTCTTATTTTTATTATTTTTATTTTTATTATTTTTAAATAAGTAAACATATACGAGTTTACAATTTGAATTTATCCTCCATGAGTTTTTTTTCTTTTAAGTTTTCTTTAACAACTTTAATTTCAAATACTACATCACTTAATAGTGTGAAATGTGGAGGCCATAGATGTCTAGCCACATGCCGCGTTACTTGGGCTAAATAGTAAATATAGATTTAAGCTGCTTGATAACGTCTGAGTCTTTCAGATGCTATATAATATTATTAATTTGTAATTTACAAGCATGAAAAAAATGTAGAAAGAAAAATAAAATTTGTACATTTAAGATAGGGTACTTGTGTGGATATCATATTATAATGTAAGTAAGATTAGATAGTATCGTATACAGTATATAAACCTATAATAAATATATCATCTAAAAATAGAATTAGATATAATTTAAATGTTATATTTTAAGTATTCAAATAATAGAATTAAAATAAAATAAAAAAGCAAAGGAAAAAAAAGTTCATTCTTTTGGAATTGGAAGGTACCCGTGTAACTTAATATTCATGGAACACGTACTGCTTGCTTTCTTTCCAAAAACACTTTATTTTCGACGAAAAAGCAGAGCTTTAACAAGCGGAGAAGCACGCAAAACCCTCTCTCTGATCGCCAATAACGCACAGAAGGAGCACACAGAGCCACATACCAAAACCACCAATAATATAAAAGAAGATTACCTTTATTGGTTAAAGGAAAAGGCAAAGCGCATGCAATTTTCAAGCATTTGTACAATGTAGTAGCAATAACGGTAGCCAAACTCATCCACTCGTCCCTCATGCGATTTACCTATGATCTATCTATTTAATTTGTACAACAAAGTCACCAAATTAGTATTCGCTTGCTCTAGACTTTGACTTTGTCCTGCGCAATGGTGCTGTCACGCAAGAAAATTGTTTTTTATTTCGGGGTCATCACAAAGTTGTCCCAGTAAGCATATACTCTCATCGTTCCACAAACTATCCAGTAAGTCCCCACCACCACCATCACCAAAGGCTAAGGTGGTATTCCACTGTTCAAACATTTGGTTATTGAGACTTGGGCATAGACCCGGTTCATTATCGTTTCCAATACTATGGACCGAAACATTATGACCCAGTTGTTCAGAAGACACACTGTGGCCTGAATCTGAATGAAGTAGCAAGTCCACGGACGTTGAGTCCGAGCAAGGGGAGGAATAAATCTGGTTTAGCCACTCTGTTCCCGAACTTGAACGGTGTAACCCGTGTTGGTGATGGACATGGACTCGAGCTGCACTTGCACTTGGGTTTGGGTCCAGTTGCAAGGGGGATATATGGGTCGGGCAGTAAGTTTCGGATGGTGGCTGGATCCGCTCGAGCAAACGGGGTATCCAATCGTAACGCAAGGCGTCTCTGAACTGTTTGCTGTTGACGTCACACTTGAGTTGTTTTGCCTGCTTAATCACTCTGGTCCTCCAATAGTTCTTGATTTCGTTGTCTGTTCTTCCTGGCAAGTGCTTAGCGATTTTCGACCACCTATATATGATAAAATATTAAATATTGAATTGTATTATACAACTTAATTTCTTTACGCACGCAAACAAGTCTAATGTGGATTTGTCAATTTTTTAATCGATTTTATCTGACTTGCAAAAAAGAGAATATGTTAGCTGGAAAGAGGTGTCAATATTACCTATTGCCCCACCGAGAATGGAGGTCAAGAATCATTATCTGTTCTTCGCGCGTGATATTTCCACGCCGAACATCAGGACGCAAGTAGTTTAGCCATCTTAACCTGCAACTTTTCCCAGATCTCTTCAGGCCTGTATATATATATATATATATATATATATATATATATATATATATTTAGATTTATTAGAATTGAATCCAATAAAATAATTATAACTCGTTGACAAAATGAAATTTATTTCGTCTGTGAATTGAATGATATCCATGATCTGTCACGAACGCTTGAAAATTTTGAACCCTGAATTAAATATATATGCAGGGGAGATAAGTGTTGGTGTTCACAGCTATAATATGTTTGTAGCGTTATAACAGATTATATACGTGCCTGCACAGCGGGCTATGGAATTCCAGCGACCTTCGCCGTGGGTGGCGACGTAATTGACCAGAATGGTGTCCTCTTCAACGCTCCATGAACCTTTTCTGATGCCCATCTCTTCTTTACTCAGCTTTTCCCGTTCTATGGACCCTCCTTTCTTCACCTCTAAATCCATTTCTCTTATTTATATGTACAAACTCACATATTTAGCGTGTGACTGGGAAAGTGCGTGTTTGATTTAAGGAGAGGAGGAGTGAGCAATATGATTCTATGGACGAGACGGTACGAAATATGAACTGAGGGGATGAAGAAAACTAGTGTGGGTTTTGGCTTTTTTAGTTTCACTTGTTGGGGCGTGTGGATATATATAGTTAGATAAGATCACAAGAACAAGCACATCTCATAAGAAATGGTATATTTGCACATTTTTTTATATTATATTTACATTTTTTGTTTTTTGAAATAAAAAATAGAGCAATAAGATATTATATCATGTATTTATCTTATTTTATTAAGAAAATAATGTTCAAATATTATTACTCAATTCCAAACAACTACAAAGGTGGTCAAGTGCCAAGCCAATGCAAGAGGCACCGAGAATAGATCTTACAACCCAAAGATTGTGTAAACAGTAGACACCTCATCTTCTTAGTTTAAAAAATAAAAATAAAAATACTCCACAAAATGAAAAAGGATATGGGCCTGTTGTGATTTATGCAAAACAGACTCTATCTAGTTAAAATTATTTGGTAGATTTATTGTTTCTTTATGTATATCTTAGGTGTATAAGAAATATATTTGAGAAATAGAAGTAACATAATTAAGTAAATAATAAAAATAAAATAATCCCAAATTTATAAATATTATATTATATTTTATACATTAGGATATGAATGTTTAAGGGATGGGGCTGGGACAAATAATCTTTAGTCCACCCTAGTCTCAATCATGAGTACTCATTTATGATTCATATAAAAAGGTGAATATTTATGAATATATGTATGTATCTAATAATTAAAAATAAAACTTTAAAAATTTAAAAAAATATAAATAAAATAATTTTAATATCATACATCTCAATTTTGGTCAACAATATGAAATATATACACAGTTCAAAGAATATCACAAGTAATATACTAAGTTCAATTTTATTTTGTAATAACCAATTCACATAAATAATTATTATATGAATGATATAAATTTTTTCAATAATTTTTATTATTATAAGTTCATTCACTCAAAAAAATTGTTTCTCTATCTATAAAATTTATTGTTAAATAATTAAAAAATATAAAATTTTATCTCATCTCAAAGTTTAAAAAAAAATCATAATAGATGTAGAATATTAAATGAAAAAATATATTTAACAGCTTTTCACAGGATAAGTATACTCTCCACCTTACCCTCATTTTTTAAATGGATACCCATCCTAGTCCCATGGTCCCTGTGAATCCCCACAAATGCGAGAATTTTTGCTATGATCCCTACACTAGCTAGGATGAATTACCACAATTTGCATACATTAAATCATTTATTTTTTTAGTGTGTAAAATGTGAATAATGAGTAGCATGTGTGTCATGCATAAAATGTGTGTAAAATGTGTAGTATGTATTAAATGTGAATAATGTGTATTGTACTTACCTCATTTATAATCATATGCCTATAAATAGGAGTAAAGGTCATTGTACTAAACACACATTCAAAAATAATAAAAAAGTATATTTAGTCTCTCTTTGTTCTTTGTTTCTGCTTTTAACATAATATCAAAGCTTAGGCTCTTGATTCTTGTCAGAATTCCTCCATTGCTTGCCGCTCTCTGCCAATTCTGCCGTATCTCCTTCATAGCACTGCAACCACCTTTGGTTTTCGCCCTTTTCAACCTCATTTGTTGACACCCTTGGTACCACTGTGTTCGTCGGCCGCCGATTTGTTTTCCACCCAAATTTGGTCACTGGACGACCAGTCATGAGTCGTCTGAGCTCTCTACGGCGTTTTTTCATGGAACTACTCTAGATCTGAATCCGATTTGAACCACAACCTGGTTTGACCCACGTGTTGACCCACTTCTTGATACGCTGACATGTCCTTTATTGCTGAAGAGCATCCATGTGGACTCCTTATACTGACATGACATATTTATGTGGCACCTAACCGTACCCTTCATAAGGTTTTTCAATAAGATCTTTTATTTTTTTAAGTCCTTTTTTCATCACTTCAATTCTGAAAGTTCAGTTCCCAAATCCTCCTTTACTATAATAGAGAAACTGGACATTGCTCAATCCATTTCAATTCTACTAACTACTTTTAGTTATTACAAATATTGTAAGGAACCAGGATACTTAATTGAGAATTGCCTCAAATGTCCTTCAAGGTCTGATCATAATAGGTTTCAACATCATCCCAATCCTTCCAAGCCTATGCTTGCTGCTACCATTGCCAATGGATCTCCAACTTCTTCACCCACACCCTAGACTACCTTCTTTATCAGTAATCTTGTGTCCCTCCTTAAGCAGTACTTTCTAAATCTGGTAATACCTCTGCTACCTTGTCCATCACATTAGGTAATACTATATGGTACCTTGATTTTGTCTACTGTAACCATATGACGTCTACATCTCAATTCTTTTCCTCTCTATCCATTAATGAAATTGCACATTCTATACATATTGTCGATGGTTCTCTTATGAACATAAATCATAAGGGTTCTGTCTCTTTACCAAACCTTAGTTTACATGATACTTATCTCATTCCTAAGTTAAACTTCAGTCTTATTTCGTTGGACAATTGTGTGACCTTAGTTATGAAGTCATTTTCTCTTCTTCTGGTTGTCATGTGCAAGATCCACGGACAAGACAGGTCATAGGGACTGGATGTAAAGTAAGAAGACCATTTGAGCTCACCAATCTTCATATTTCTCTTCCTCTTGCATTAGATCTTTATGCAGCATCTACCATCTCCTCCACCTAGCTATGACACCAACGTCTTCTTCATACTTCCGCAGGAAAATTGCGTTCTCTTATATCTCAGGAAACTCTAGGTTCAGTTACCAATGATTCTTTCCATTGCATTTCTTGTTAAGCCGTTATACAACCTGCATTATCCTTCAATTAAAATCCTTCTATTTTTTACTCTCCTTTTGATCTTGTGCATTATGATGTTTGGGGGTAGGCCCCCACACCAACTATGGGAGGTAATCAGTATTTTATGATATTTATTAATGATTATTCTCATTTTACTTGGATATATCTGATGAAAAATCATCATGAACTATCTCAAATTTATATCAATTTTGCCACAATAGTTAAAAAATAATTTTCTAAAGTCATTAAAGTTTTTTGGTCGAGATAATGTCATGGAGTATTGTGACTCAAAACTTTTGACTTTTTTGGCTGAACAAGATACTCTCTCTGAATGATCATGTCATAACACGTCTCAACAGAATGGTTATGCTAAGAGAAAGCATTGTTATATCATTGACTTTGTTCAAGCAATGCTCATATCCTCCTCATGTCCTAAGCATGCTTTGGGTGAAGCCGCTCTCATGTTGTCTATGTCATCAATCGTTTCCCTTCCTCTGTTTTTGGGTAATGTCTCTCCCTTTGAGCGTCTTCATAACACTCCTCTAGACTACAATTCTCTTAAGTTCTTCAGTTGTGCTTGTTTTGTTCTTCTTCAATCTCATGAATACACTAAACTCGAGTCTCGAGCTCATATCTATTGCTTTCTTGGCTATGGGACAAAACACAAAGGTTATCGTTGTTGGGGTCCCATATCTCAATGCATCTATCTATCTCACCATGTTGTCTTTTGGGAACACATCATGTTCTCTTTGTTGTCTAAATTCAAGTTCGTCCCTTCCACCTTGACTCCTCTTTTCACTAAACTCTTTGTTGATCTCTTTCCTAATGATTTTAATGCAAGTTCGTCCAATGAGCTCCCAGACACTTCCAGTGTTCCAACACTCCCAATAATGTCATTCTAGATGTAGATTCTATATATGTATTTGCACCATTTCCTTATTTTAAGTGTCCAATTAGGGTAAGAACATAGCTTACCTATCTTCATGATTATCACTATTTTTATACTGTGCTTCACTTACATGAACCTCAGTCTTATCAAGAAGCCTCTGCAGATCCCTATTGGTAGCAAGCTATGCATGAGGAATTATAGACTTTGGAGAACACCAAAAATTGAGACCTTGTTGATCCTCCTTATGATAATACTCTTGTGGGATCACCTCAGTTCACACTCTCCTTGTTGCCCCTATTACTCGATCACCTCAATTCACACTCTCCTTACTATTGCAACTACTCATAAATGACCCTTTAATCAGATGAATGTGAAAATTGTATTTCTCAATGGCGACTTGAATGAAGAAGTCTATATGCGCCCACCCCTTAGTTGCACCTATCCACCAAACAACGTTTGCCATCTTCAAAAAGCTTTATATGACCTCAAACAAGCACCCTAAGCTTGGTTTACCAAGTTTCATAACACTATCAGTCAATTTGGTTTTTCCCTCAGTGCTCATGATACTACTTTTTTTATTCACAAAATTGATTGAGGTACTGTCTTATTTCTTTTCTATATTGATGACATGATTATTACTCGTGATGTTGCTACTGGTATTGCTGAGTTTAAACAGTTCTTGAGTTAGAATTTTGAGATGAAATATCTTGGAACTCTCAATTATTTCTTGAGGCTTGAGGTACTATCCTCCAGGGATGGATTGTTTCTATCTCAAGCTAAATATACTTATGACCTCATCTCTTAGGCTGGTCTTATAGATAGCAAAACTGGGCAATCTCTTCTTGAACCCAATGTTTGGTTTACTCCACAGGATGATACTTTACTCACTAATCTGACTCTTTATCGTCAGCTAGTTAGGAGCTTGATTTTTCTTACAGTGACTTAACCTGGCATCTCTTATGTTATTCATTTGGTAAGCTAATTCATGGCTGCACCTCATTCCACACACTATGTTGTTATTCTTCGAATTAACATATATGTCAAGAAGACAAATCATCCACATAATCTTCAATGAAATCATGCAGCATATCATGGAATATGGCTTTCATCACCTGCTGGTATGTTGCCCCAACATTCTTTAACCCAGAAGGCATTACTATATAGTAAAAATTCCTAAAACGCATCTTGAATGTTGTCTTTTCTTCATTTCTAAGCATCATTTGAATCTGGTTGTCATTTGAATCTAGTTGTAACCACTGAACCCATCCATGAATGAAAATTTTCATAGATCGATGTGGCATCCATAAGACTATCTATATTGGGTAGTGGAAAGTCATCTTTTGGGCACACCTTATTGAGATCTCTGAAGTTAACAGAACACCTAATTTGGCCATTCTTCTTTTTCTCTAGTACAACATTGGCAAGCCAGCTAGGATGTTGTATGGGCTTTATGAATTGCACCTTAAGTAGCTTTTCTACTTCCTTTTTTATTTGTATCTCAATGTTTGAACTGAATTTTTGCAAAGGCTATTTTACTGGGTTGGCATCAAGGTGTACTGCTAAATTGCGTGTTACCAAGGCGGGACTTAGCCTTGGTATTTCTTCATATTCCCATGCGAACATATCCCTGTATTCTTTCAAGATTTCAATTAATTCTTTTTTCTTTTTTTCTTCCAGCGAAGCCCTTATAAACAAAGGCCTTGCTCTCCCTTCATCTGTTCCCACATCCATTTCCTCTAGCTTTTCCTCTTATTGTCTTGCCAAATCCTGTAGCTTTGGGGGTGCTTCCTTTACTTGGGTGTTATCGAACAACCCTTCCTCCTTTTCTTCTTTGACAACGCCTGTTATTATGGGACCAGTAAGAAGACAAGGCACTTTTCCCACTAGTCCCTCTTCTTCTTATAAGATTCTCTATCTTACCTCTTTACTTGGAAGATGTTCCTTCGCGATAGCTTTTCTCAGTCACTTTCTTTCTCCATATATACCTTCCACCTTGCTACTGCTAGATTCTCTAGGATCCCACGCCTTTGGACGCTTGGAGGCTTGGGTTGGATGTAGCGCCTTGGCTAGATCTAATATTTTTTTCTCTTTTTTGTCTTTTCAGCCTCATGTCTTCTTCTCTCCTCACATTATTGATTCTTGGTGGTGCTAACTCATCATAGAGTGAAGCATGTGACTCCAAGCCATCAAAAGGCGCCTTCGAGCTAGGTATTTCTATATCTTTTCCTTTGAAATTGGATTTGATGCACTAGTGTAGGGTAGAGGGCATATATTGGTGTAGGTGGATTCAAGGGCATCCTAGGAGTATGTGGTAACTAGGGTCCCCATCCCCCACTTAGAAGGTGTAGGGAATCTTGATGGGCCCAACTTCTAAAGTCACAGTCACACACCCCCTTGTCATAACAGACATTCCTTGGAATGTGTTTAGCAAAATGTCCTATTTCCTCAAGCATTTTATTGGAATACCCAGAGCATTAAACATTGATGTGAGGATAATGAGCCATTATCTACTAGCGCCCTCCGCACTTTATGGCCTTCTATAATAGCTTCCACTAACAACAGGTGGTTGTGGGTGAACTCTTGGTTGATCGTTGTGGGTTCTCTAAACATAATCATCATGGCATGGGATCGAGCAAGCCTGGTGAGAGGGTTATTTACAGTGCACAAGTCTCCCCCTTTCTATTTATCACATTCACCAAGGTGCCTGCCACTTCAATCTTGGCATCTGCGTCCAACTCCAGTTGTCCAAAAAGAATCTTGAATCCTCGTCTTCGCCAACTAATTGATTAATGTGGTGTCAAAAAGCTCTTATGTTTGTTCTGTGGGTATCGCATCATCCATTCCTTCGCCTGAGACTATGACATTCATGCCATGATTCGACTGTGGGCTCCTATGTACATCACTATCAGTATTAACACGCTCAGGTAGTAGTATATTTCCTTCCTCTAGCTTCTTATAGAAGATTTACTTTTTCATCTAGCAGTCTACAGTCGAATAATTAATGGTTTATGACGTATGGAGAATGTTAGGTTCTTGTACTCTTCATCTGTGAGCACCGCTTTCTCTGCCCTTGGTCGCAAGATTCCATCTTTTAACCATTTTTCAGTAAGTTGATATACATGTTGCTTAAAGATAGGGAGCGAAGGAAGCGACTTACTTTTCATCCTATAATCTTTTGGTGGAGGTACTGCCCTGTAGCTCTTCTTCTTCGCCCTATCATCCAAGGCACAAATGTCAAATACATAATTTGCCTCATTCTTCTTCCCATGACACCTCATTGCCTCAGAAATGTCAGCTACTCTTTTGAGCAATTCTGATAAGGTTGTAACATTGCTCAGAGACAAAAATATCTGAGATCCATCTTCCAGATTCTTAATGTGTCTATACACTAAGTCCGCCTTAAGGAACGTCTCTTTGCATTGCAAGGCATAATTCTAGTACCATTTTATGAAGGCGACAAGTCCTTCTCCACTTTTAAGCTTCATATGCCCTAAATACATGGTATATAGGGCACATTCTTCTTCCAAAAACTTATTGCAAAACTCTAACACTATTTCTTCCCACGTATAGATGGAGTTTGGGCATAGCTTAGTGTACCATGTGCAAGCCTGCCCTGTTAAGGACTTAGAAAACTCCTGTAGCCTCAAGTCCTTCTCCCCTCTAAACATGCCCAGGTCATCTAGGAAGGACATAATATGCTCACTAGCACTTCAAGTTCTATTAAACTTTCAGAATGTGAGTGGCTGATACCCCTAAGGGTACAGTCTGATTGAAACTTCTAAGGAGAAAGATGGCTCCATATCTGAAATTACATCGTGCCCTTCACTCTGCATCTGGAGCAGACGCTTAAGTTCTCCTTGGTTTACGGGGGCCTTATCAGGCCTTTGCGTCATGGCATTTTACTTTCTTGTTATGAGTTGCTCAAGCCTTGCAATCTTATTATTGGTGCAACCCGATTGTGGTTGGCCTTAGGGATAGCAATGGGGCAGGGCGGAGACGGGTAGTGTTAGTCATGACAACCATCACCCAATAGGGAGGGTGAATTGGGTGATTACAAAATTTTAAAACAACATTAAGAAATTATACATTTTAATAGTTTTAATCAACACATGTAGCGGAATAAGTCTAACTATTGTAGATTACTCAAAAAGTAACTTAGGTTATAGGATAAATTAAGCAAATAAATTAAATATCAAATTTAACTCAAACATATATAATTAAAATACTTGAAAAATAATTTTCTTTAAAGCTATTTATCGATTAAAAAGAACGAATAGAGAAGATAGAAAAATGCACTTGTAAATGAATAACCCACACAGAAAGTATTCAAGTAAATATATGGAATTAAAACATAAATATAAAGGAGTTTGAGTTTAGAAGAGCAAACACAGAATTTATCCTGGTTCAGCCACCAACCACTTGTGGCCTACGTCCAGTCCTCAAGTAAATTACCCGAGATTTTCTACTATCACTTCAAGCTTGAACAGGTGCTTCAAACTTTTACACAATAGAGCACTCACCACACCTTGGGATACCTCACCCTTTGTGCTTGAGCCTCGACGGTCAGGGATACCTCACCCTTACAATTTCTTTGAGACATATCTCACCTTCTTTACAATAAAACAGAATATAGAAGAGGAGAAACTCTCAGTAGAGTAAATGATACAATTTGAAACTCTATGAAGCTCTCTAAGAATATCTCAAATTTTGGCGAAAAAGAGCACAAAAATTTAGTAAAATATGTATCACAAAATAAAGCAAGAAAGAGTTGTTTCAGATAATTGAGTGTTTCTAAAGGATGACCCAAAAATATGTATTTATAGTGTTCTAAGAAAAAGAGCCATTGGGTATCATTTAATATCACATTAAAGCCTCTGGAAATAGCTGTTGCATGTTTCCTGGGTCGTGTTATTCGAATAACAATATTGTTCTTCGAATAAAACATCAAAAACATATTCTGCAATGTTTTCTGGGTCGTGTTATTCAAATAATTAACACATTATTATTCAAATAAACCTTTTAAAAATACATTCTGGAATGTTTTCTAGGGTGTGTTATTCGAATAACACATCCTTTATTTGAATAAACGACTTTAGTTTCGAAAACTGACTTTAAATGGTCATAAGTTCTTTATTTTTTATTCGTTTAAAGCGAATAACCACTCATTGGAAAGATCTTTGACTCTATTTTCATATGAAATAAGTTTCAAAACAAAACTCAAAGTATGAAAGATATGATCAAAAGAGTAATCAAAAGTCAGTTTTACAAAACTCAAACTTGACTATTTTTCATAAATTTGAACTACCACCATAAATAACTTTTCAAAACTTGTTTGTTGGGTATTTTAGCATGAAAAAATCATTTGTAAAAATATATTTGAGATATCCATAAGGCTTCTTACATAAAGACCCTAAGTCCTATAAGCTATACCATTTAATCTTCCTTTGGACTTGGTCTTTGACATGACTTTGATGTTATGAATACCTTCATGAAATAGGCATTCACATTCTCCTTGAGTTGAGCTTAATTGAGATCTTTTACTTTTTTGTTGCAATGCTCACTCTTGATACTTGGACTATCCTATAAAGTATTATTCACTTAAACAATCATAGTTAGTCTAAATTCATAATTCAATATTTTCATATGCATTATTCATAAATGTATAACTCTAGTTAGTTTAACATGCATATAACAGTTTTATAGACACATTCAAATAAGATATTTATCAATTATTAATAGATATGCTCTATATAGGATGCAACAAAGAACATATGCAAAGTGTTCTTTTTGTCTTGTATTTGTTATCATCAAAACTTAACATATTAAATCATTTAGGGCAACTTATTTCTATAGGTAGGGCTTCCCCCACCCTCGCCCCCGTCTTGATCACAGGTACCTATTTGTGATCTCCATGGGTAGGTGGGGATAACCATGTGTATCCGCATGTAGTTAATAATTTAAAATAAAATCTTAAAATTACAAAAAAAAATCAAATAAACTTTAATGCCACATACTATAACTTTGTTCAACAATTTAAGATTCTTACAAAATTAAAAGAATATTATAAATAACAAACTAAATTCAATTATATTTTGTAATAATCGGTTTACATAAATAACTATTAAATAAATAATATATTTTTTTTCAACAAATTTTATCATTATGGGCTCATTCAATAAAAAATACATTTTAAAATAATAAAAATATATATATTTTTATCTCATCTCAAAGTAAAAAAGAAAATAAAATCATAATATATAATATATATTAAATAAAAAAATAAACTTAACAAGTTTGCGGGTACCTGCAAGACGGGTACTATAATCCCCACCCCCGCCTCCATTTATTAAATGGGTACTCATCCCCCTCCTCATCTCTGGGTAATCTCTGCGAATCCCCACGAGTACGAGTAATTTTGTCATCTCTAGTTGGCCTGTGCACTTGCCCTTAAGTCTCTCACCATTTTTTGTCAAAGTTTCTTGGCTTGCTACGATGGAGTTTATCACTGCTGTTGACATCACCACGTGTGGCGAGTTAGGTCTAGCCTGAGGGAATGGTGTTTCTAAGCCACTTAGAAGATCTTTGGCTAAGTTCTTACAACCCCCTTCATCTTTGTTCCTAACACTGCTTCCTCCAAACTGAGGCATTTCCTCTTCATTTCTAGGGAAATCCTCTAAGTTGAAGACAACCTTCTCGGTGTGACTAGCGAAGGTGCCACTACATCAGCATCATTTCGAGTGAGGTCCATTCTTTTGCACACCTCCCCACTGGAGTTGCTAATTGTTTTTATATAAATTTGAAAGGATAAGCGAGAAGATGAATGATTAGAGAAGACTAGAGTGGGTTAGTAAACTTATGAGGTATAAGCGGAATGGACTAGGGGACTTCGATCCTAATGGCTTGATACAGAACTAGTGAAGCATCCATGGCTTCCTGTGAGAGGATGAGATGAGGTATCTTAGAACGCTTAGGACATTCAGGACGCTCTCTCAGGGTTTCAATATTGTGGTCTTTCTGTATGCCATGCAAAAAACTATGCAAGGTCTCTTATAAGGATCCTCATCAGCAAGAGACAAATGACATTTATTATTGCGATCGTGATATATCTCATTTATGGGGATTCGTAATATGAAATTCTATGATACTAATGATATAATGTTGTCATCCTATTAACTACTTTGGTTTATGTTAGAAGGTCAAGTGTCATTGTTTCAGGAGAATCTTTATTCTTTTTGGTGATAGTTATTTATGGATATTTAGGTTAGCATTGACGAGAGCGTCCTTCTTGTTTCAGTGTCTTGGGCGTCATGAGATGCGTGTCGCCCATTTAATGGTTGTCATGGAAGTTCTAAATTTCGAGCCCTGAGACGCCTCTTAGAGTTTTCCTTCACTCAAAGCCTACCAAACCACATAAGGGTCAGAGTTCCCAAGTCTCTAAGCTTTTCATGCTTTAGCTAAGGCGTCATCATCTGCGTCCTGATTAATGCACGTCAGCTTTTCTTTCTTTTCCTCTCTTATCGTTCTGGTCTTATTTTGACTTTCTAGTTCCAAAGGAACTAGATCCGAAACACCCATTAAGAGTCAGTTTGGTATGGAAATAAAAGTAGGAGTGAAAATTTATAAGTCAGTTTTATATATTAATAAAATTATATTGAAAATTGATCTGTAAATTTTGCACTCCTATTTTTGCCTCATACTAAATTGACCCTATGCGAGAATGGTATTGACCATATCAAATGGGAGGCGAAACTTCACATTAACCATCACTTTTCTACACACAAATAGACAAACCTCATTCTTCGTGATAATGGGTGTGCGTGTGTTTGGTAACTAATATTGTAATTTATAGTGCACGCTTAGAAATTTTGTGCACAAAGATTGATAATTAAGTCAATGGGAAAGAAGAAGAATTAGACTTCCAGTGATAAAACCAACGAGAAGGAGGGAAATTGTTGCCATTAGTTTATTGCACGTTGAACAAAACATAAAACAGCCTTCGAATTACGAAAACCTGTTCAAGTCTTGAAGATTCAATGGAATAGTCCAATTGCATGATGTGGGTTTGGTTTAAACCGAAAAAATAGAGTTTTCGACCCTGCTAGTTCAGAACTCATTTTAAATTAAAATTTCAAACAGACACGTTATTCATGTCAAACATAAACGGTTGTTGTGCTTGAAATTCTAAGAAGACAAAGAGGAAGGTATAAAGTGATTAAGTCTTTGGCTTCAAGTTGAATCTGCCTTCATAAAAAAGGAAAAAGAACTCTGATTTTATAATCCACAACAGCACATTCATAAACCCATAAAAAAGAAGAAGAAAAGGACAAACTGACAGTGTTAACTGTTCTCCATTTTGTTGTTTTCTCCTTGCGTAATTGATCATTTTGACTTGTTAAGGATAGAGCAATCAATCCAAATCAGAATCTTTAATAAGAATCAGGTTGCTGTTTGTGGAAAGCATGCTCTTGTTGTCACCAAGCAAGAACGGAAATGGTTAAAGTGGCTGGCTCAATTCAAGTTTCAACGTAAATGGCACTGATCACCCAAATATATTTCAACAAACACTATTTCTAGACCGAGATCCAGCTCTAGGCCAACATGGAGCCGCTTAGCGCTAGTTGATTCAACCCACGGATCCAATCTGGTGTAGCTTGTAGTCAAACGGTTATTCAAGCAAAGATCAATTTTATCTTTAATCAAATTCTACATAAATATAGATCTTTAAGTAATCAAATATTTGTCATAATCATCTAAACAATGTTAGAGTATTGCAGTAGATTAGTCATTTGATTTTTAGACTAAAGGACACTGCAAAACTTAAAAAGATACAACTTAACCTACAAGTCATCTGACATTATAATTATAGTGCAAAACCATTAGGCATGAGACTTTTAACCCTATACTTGCAAACTTAGTATTCCTTTTAACTTGAACATCAAAATGTTTTTTACAAATATATCTTTCTCCACTTAACCCTTGTTGTATAAGGAAAAGTCACTATTTTCAACCATTCTAAACCGAGTCAAATACGATATCTCAACAAAAAAAGACTCGTTCAGAACAAAGTTATTAAAACTATTGGTTTCATTAAAGATCACATCACGACTTAAAAAACAAGTATTAGTTGCTGCTTTCACCAACATAAGATTCGAGTTCAAAGCTCATTTGAGGGGGACGGTGTAGTTCGGGCATACCCTAAAATGAGGTCTGGAACGAAGAAAAGTCAATATTCATTTTTTTTATGTTCATAAAAAAAAAACAGAAGTTTTTATCGCCCGTGGAAACGTACCCAACTTTCAAAAAAAAAAAGGTGAATAAAATTATTGGAATAAACTGATTAAAATATTTGAAAGCATAAGTACATAATCTTACATACTTTTAGGAGTTTTCATTTCATTAATAAAAATAAAATAACGACTAGGAATAATTAATTTTAATTATTTATTTACTCAATATTAATTACAAATTTTCAAATTTTTTTATACAATGGTGACACTTAAATGTGAACTTATGACCTTATGCAAATTACTTAAACTCCTAACTACTGACTCACTCTTAGTGACTTATTACAAATTTTTAATTTAATAATAAATTTTATAAAAGATTCATCTAATAAATTTTAGGGTACATCATCAAATAAAAACTTATTAATTAGTATAAAATTTTAATTTACATTTTACTATATAGTAAAGATATTTTTAGATTAGCTTTCACAATTCTAAGTATTGGCCTGATATATTTAGAAAAACAAATTCTTCTAAGTGTTAGCCTAATTTTCAAATCCGAGTATTTGAAGTAGGTACTACACTTCATTATAAGGTAGCCTCTTTGGATTCATTATAATTGATACTGATATTATTAATTAAACCATATATAATATGTATGGTAAAAAAAAGAAAACCATATATAATATGTAAAAACCAATTAATTAAATATTCTTAGATTATAGAAATACATAATAAGCTTTGCGCATATATATATTTTTTTTTCATTTTTTGGGTTAACAAAAATAAATATGAAGTTCAGATAAAAAATAAATAAATATGACTTTTCTTTTGAGATATATCGAGTTAAGCCATTACATATGATTTAATGATAAAAGAAATAATTTGATTTACATAAAATCTTAATTTAAACTTTTGTGTCGTAATTATTTTAAAATTATATTTAACTTTAATATGAATATTAGAAAAAAATTTCTTTTATGTTTTGTTTACGAAAGTTAGAGAATAAGAACAAATTACTGGTCTCGTAAATAAAAAGGATAAACTACCGGTCAGGACATAACAGATCTCAACAATCATTTATATTTGGAAAAAATATACACCTTTAACTAAAGACATAGAATAATTAGAAAAAACAGGAGGAGCGAGGGGATTTATTGACTGCTTTTGGGCATTTAGGATTTAATTAACATAGTGCCAGAATTAAATAATGAACTGCATTTAGACCATATCCATATGCATGCCCACAATTCCATTCATTTATGTGGAAATGTTCCTTCCAAATATTATAAAAATTAGAAAATTGGGAACGATGGATAATGGCCAAAAGTCCAAGTAAAAAAAAAAAAAAAAACCCCCGCGAATTGATGTGCTTCAAGTTCTTCGAGAATAAATGCCAAGACTAAAACCCAAAAATTGAATACCACACTCAAAGATGGGTTAATAGTCATAACATTCTATTCTAGTCAAAAGTGAAGAAACTTTTTGTAGATCATGGCCATTGATCAGCGTCCTGGGTGTTGATTGAAATTATATAATGAATGGACGACATTTTAATTTCTAATTAAGTAGTATATATTATAAAATTGCTGGAAAAACAAAAATGTGACTAAATTGAGTATTCCCTCTGTTTTTTATCTGTCTTTTTAAAAAAAAGTTATTTTATTTTAATTTATTTGTTATTTAAAAATTTAAAGATGAATTAATTATTTTTTTTTAATTTTACCTTACCTTTTACTATCTTCTCTAAACTTAATAATTACATATATTAATGGAGATATAAAAGTGGTGAAATGGGGAGAGAGAAAATATTTAATGGAATAAGAAAAGTTAATTTAATCATGTTAACTTATATTTTACTTAATTTGAGATAATTATTTAATCCTGATCTTAATTCATATGTAAAAATCTTAAAAAACAGATAAAAAAAATGAAGGAAGTAATCTTTTAATCCCCATATATAATAGTATTAGCGTTTTGATGGACACTTGATCCGTATTTTTTTATTTTTAGTTTATTAAGTAAATGTAAATAATAATGAAAAGATAATCACAAAGTTTTATAAAAAGAAAAATAAATAAAATGCAATTGCAGAGTGAAATTAATATATATATATATATATATATATATATATATATATATATATATATATATATATATATATATATTTCTAACCTTCGAAGGAGGTTAGAAACCTTCACATTTTATTTTTGACAATAAAACTAATTTTTTTATATAAAATGATTTAGTCTCAAGGGTATGTAAAGAATTTTGTATTAGTAAATTTAATGAAGAAAGTGAATAATAACACATACTTTAATGAATAAAGAAAATAGTGAAAGTTGATTTCATGAAAAAGATATTACGTAATTCTAAATTTAATAAAGAGAGGGAATCTGATTTTATTATTAATTTCACTAATTAAATTTTAATTATTGAAAATCATATAAAAAGCTTTAAAATAATTAATGCATGTGTTAAAATAATTCCTTAAAAATGTATTAAATAATTAATATATGTCAATTTATTCATTAAAAAATCACGTAATTTGTTAATAATGTTAAATAATTAATATACAGATTTATTCATTCAAAATTTTTTCTTAAGTAACCTTTTTTATACAGTAAAGGAAAACTTACGTAACCTTTTATTTTTTATAAATAATTAAAAATGTTGTTATTGCGTATTTATATATTTTTATTTTTATAAAATAATTAAATTTGTTATTTTTTCATTTTTTTATTTTTATATAATTATATAAGTCAAATTCTCTCTCGTGATTAAAGTATGTGTTAATATTATCTTTTTTCATTAAATTTGCTAAGGTAAAATTACTAATATACTCTTGAGACTAAGTTATTTCATAAAAAAAAAATTTAATTTTATCGTCTAAAACAAAATATGAAAGTTGTTAACTTCCACATGAAAGTGTAGAGTTTAACAATTTCTCATAGGAGATATATCTAGTGAGATGAGTGTTTATCGTGAGAGAGTGAGAGAAGTGAATCTTGACTATACTACCATACATGAATGATCAAGATTAAAAGTTACTTGAAGGTCATGTGACAACTTTAAAAAGTCACATGCATTTATGTTCTAATTTTGACCATTCATGTAAGATCTAATGGTCAATATTCACTCCTCTCACCTCTCACAATAAACATTCCTCTTACCTGATATACATCCTATATATATAAGTATATCTAATGAAAAAGTTTTATTGAGAGAAGATGAAATAAATTTTTACCATATAACCATAAGTGACTGGTCAAGATTAAAAGTTACTCAAAGATCATGTGACCACTTAAAAAAGTCATATGCATTTATGTTATAATATTGATCATTCATGTAATATTCAATGGTCAAGATTCACTCATTCCACTCTTATAATAAATATTCTTCTCACCAGATATGTTCTCTATATTATATATATAGAGGAGTATTTATTGTAAGAGTGAGATGAGTGAATCTTTAAAATTGGATCTTACATGAATAGTCAAAATTAGAACATAAATACATATAATTTTTTTAAATGGTCACATAACTTTTAAGTAACTTTTAATCTTAATCATCCATGTATGGTTGTATGATCAAAATTTACTACTCTCACTCTTTCACAATAAAAACTCATCTCACTATATATACTTATATATATGTCCAAAATTGCAAACAGATATATGTAACTCATTTAAGTTATTCCTTTCCTTGTCTCGCACTTACTGTATTTTCTCCTTTTATTTGGAGATTTAATAGCAAATTAAATTACTTACTATATAAAAATTATGAGAAAAGTAAACTCATCACTAATCAATTCATAACAAGTTTTTAAGTATGTCTATAACTAGTTGTCCATTGTTTTTATGCTTAAATATCTAAATATCCTTAATTTATATAAACAGTCATTTAATTTTTGTGATGTTGCCTATTCTTTGGGATGAACTTCTTTTACGGTAAAGAACTTTCTACCAAATAATTTCTTGTTGAATGCCTGGATATGAGTTTATCCTCTGTATAGGGGGGATGAGGTAATGTTATACCAATTTCTTTTATGTTTCTTAAAGAAAAAAACTTTTGTCCGTGACTAAACCACTCATATACTTTTGGATTTTGGTCAGCTCAAACGATCGTATTGTGGATCATGGCTGAGCTGTGCTATTTAGTGAAAAAAAGAAAAAAGAAAAAAGAAAAAAGAAAAAAGAAAAAAAAGACAAAAGCCCCAATTGGCTTGCGACTTGGGCATTAGCGAATCAGATGCACTTGCTATGATGGTTTTAGAAACAGTGATAAACTTCCATTGGTACTGCCATCATTTTTGTTATATATGCCGGATTCTGAATATCCAGGGTGCCATTGTGCATACCCATGAGACCGTGAACAAACAGGTACCTCCTCTGCACAGTGCAGATTCCTTCGAGTCTCTTCTTCCCATGACTTTTCCTAAGAGTCAAGCCTTTTTTTTTCCTTAGTATTACAAAAAAGATACTCATATTTCACAATAATCTATCATCCATATTAAAAAAATATACAGAGACAAAGGGGTCACATTAATATAAGGTTTAAATAGAAAATTTATATATGACATTCACAACTTTAATCAAACTTTTTTTTTGTTTTATATTTAAGTAATTTATGTCATATTTGTTATAACAATTTTACTTCATATAATCCACATATATTGTATCTGAGAGTTTTTTTTTAAATTATTTTAAAGTGTTATATTTAATTCTTTCGAACTCTTAAAATTAAATTGTTAACTCCACCATTAAGATTATGAAAGAGATATTTGCACATCATTTTAAGACCGGTGATCAGTGTATAAATAACTGATAAATATCATGTCACATAATACACGATTTTCGCTTATTATTTACACGCTAATCACTGGTGTAAAAATAGTGTGTAAAATTTGGTGTGTTAATAACAAAACTATTAAAATTATGAGTTCTCCTTAGTATCTTGATTGTTAACATTATTAATTTGTGGGCCGATAGCTCTCAAAATTAAATTTTGTTCTATTTCTTTAATGGGAATACATGGGTTGATTTGGTTCAAATCTGGGGTAAAAATAAATTCAAACTAATCAAAATCAATTAGTTTGATTTGATTCAGTTTTGTAAATTTTTTTTGCCAAACTCAAACCAAACTAAACTAAACAAAAACGGATTGGTTCGATTCGGATTATCGAGTCCTTGAATTTAAAAACAAAAAAAAAAATCAAACAAAAACCTATTTTCGAAATTAGAGGAACAACTCAGTCTCACAGCCCTATAGCAAGTGGAGCAACTCAACTACAGTAAAATGCTCTATAAAAATCAAACAAAAGGAGAACAATGCAACTCAAGCACACAAAATTAGTCTCAACTTACACAATAAACTGGTCATAAAGAATAAAAAAATCCACAAAGAGCAACTAAATCTAAGCTTACACAAACAAAAGGAAAAAAAACAAAACAAAGAAAATTAGTTTGCCAAAAAATTAAAACAAAGTGCAACTCAGTGTCAGCTTTCACATGTCTAAGCTTGTAGTCACAGATTGGAGCTTGTGTTCACTGATTAGAGCTCGTATTCACATATCTGAGCTCATGGTCATCGATCGGAGATCGTTGTGTTGGGAATTTTTGCGGATACATCACGCAGCAAAAAACAGGGATTCCCACCGAGGATTCATGCGAAAAAGCCATAATCCGAGTTTTTTTTTAAATGATTTACCTCTTGAAGCATGAATCACGAACACCGTAATAGAAACGATGTCTCTGCGGTATCCACACGAACAGACTCACGAATGTCCAACGTTCGCAAAGAAAAGCCTCACGTCTCTCACACAGTGCTAGCTGCGTAGAGAAGAGAATAAACCTATCACTTTCTCACTCACTTTTTCTGTAGGTGCGGCTAGGGTTCTGAATTGTGTATCTTAGCAGCCCCTTTAGCAGTACTATTTATAATAGTGACTGCCTTAAGTGAGTGTGAGCAGCAGCAAGGTAAGCTGTGCAACCCTAGACTCATCTGTTATGAGTCTGGCTCATATTTGAATCCAAGTCCAACTTGGATCCATTACTCCAATTTTAGTCTGCTCTATGTGTGTGACCCTGCAGGTTCTTATTACGTTGGCAGTAATATTAAAATCCCATTTTAATATTACAAGCAGTGAGTGGTATCTAGCAACACATCGCTGCTACCCAAGTAATAAGAATGTCAGTGATTTGACATAACCTTTCCGTGACCAATGTTTCCATATCGTTTAGTTCCTTTGTCAAGATATCTAGATTGAACATAAGGCATAGAATGCGTCACCCTTGTATAGTTCAATCATTCGTTTCCTGATACTCGAGTAGACTTTGTAACAATATATGAGATCAATATCTCATATTGACTCATTTGAGTATGGCCATGCATTTCGCAGTCTCACTCAATCAGGGGGCCCGAAGATATCGCTCCTGTTATATAGGAGTGATAAATCCCATCTAGGTCACTTACATTCCTCTGCATGATTCGCGGTATGTCCAATAACCTACTTTGTAATCACATTGTTACAGATGACGTTTGATAGCATTAAAACACATAACTCCTTATGTAGGAATCGTAGTGATTTCAGGTCAAAGGACCACAAACACCATTGTCACTATGAGAATCGCTTATGATACTCACGTAACGATCCATGTAGCATTCTCATGGTGGGTCAGTCTAGTACATCATTACTCTAATATGTACCCATGTGAAGACTTGATATCTCATATCCATGACCCGTGATATGTGGTCATCAGTCTCTGCACATACTAGTGTCAATGTATTATTATTGTCCTAATTAACAATAATACTTGACTAGGGATATTTAAGAATAGTATTGTAACCAAAAGGATCTCACGATCAAGTCATTCACTTGATGTCCTATGACATTAAACTTACTATTCTAAGGACTTTATTATGTTTATCAAAAAAGAACACCATAAATGAAATGCCTCATATATATAAAAATAGCATAATAGAATGTATGTAAATACAGAAAATGTATTGGCCTCTAAGGCATACACCAACACGTTGTACCTAAAGGTCTCATGAAGTAAAGCCATAAACCACTTTATTAAGCCATCACTCTGTCAGCCAACGACAACTCACCTGACCGTTAGCATCTTCAAGCCATCGTTGCTACGACTAGAAGCTTAAACAACGTCGTTGGTCGGTGGCTCTTATTGCTGGTAGCCTTTGTCGTTGGTCATTGTCACAACAACCCTTCACATACAGCAGTTTGTTGTCACATATTGGAATTGGATCTCGTTGTTGGTCAAAAGAAGAGCAACGTAGGGAGGCTAGGGCAATGGCAAAGGGTGACTGGGTAAGATGAGGTTTGAATAGCAATAGGAGTGGCATGGGTATTGTATGAATGAAACTCATTATGAAGGGGAGAACACATTGTGTGTGTGTGTGTGTGTTTAAAACTTATTAGGTCAATGGTAGGGTGTTTAGGTCTCAAGTTCTATAATTTAGAACCCGAGAATCGAATCATTTATGGTTAGTTTTGAACGGATTTACCCAATAAACCCGAACACTCGAATTAATCTGAACCAATTTAATTGATTCAGTTCGGTTTTATAGATTCATTAGGTAAGTCTGAATCATTAAACACCCCTAATTATGTAGGTAGTTTGTATAAACTGTGAAACTACCAAACTAAACTATTTATGAAATTTGTATGAAAGAGCTTGAAGCCAACGTTATTTTTTTTTTCTTTTGGTCCCCTAATTCCTCCATGTTGCTTTTGATGGTCAGACTTAATTTATCCAATGATGTTACACAGTAATAAAAATAAGGCTTAATTATATTTTTAATCCTTCTAAATATAGTCATTTTTAGTTTTGGTCTCTCTAATTTTTTTATATGATTTTGGTCCCTTTAAAATTTGAGACAGGTGAAATTAGTTTCTGACGTTATCTCATCTCTGTTAAGTAAAGAAGTGGCAAATGACACTCCACCTCAATCTTGTCACATGTCCTGATCTCATTTCATTTATGCCACGTAGATGACAAGTCATCCACCTGGGTCCCATGTTACCTTCTTCTTCCTCCTTCCTTTCTTCCCCCAATGTGCAGCAAGCCCTAACTTGCAGATACATTTCCATTCTCACCCCTCCCTCACCTGTAGCTCCAATTCCAACCTTGATTCTTTCTCCCTCAGTCTGCTTTCTTCTTTTCCCACATTTGCCCTGTATTTTGGTTCACGTTTTCTTCTGATAGAAGGTTATAAGTGATAACCTCAGGAGCCCAATGAACAAAATACAAGGAAGACTCATATTTTCTTCTTTCCCTAATGAACAACCTCATCAACCCATTCAAACCAATCACAGGAGCTTACCTTTTACAAAAAAGAAACAAAAAACCAAAAAATAAAATACAAGTGGAGAGTTAGATATCTAGAATTCTCAAACCCAGAAATCTCATCACCACTTAACAGAGATGAAATAATGACAGAGACTAATTTCACATTCTTGAATTTTATAGGGACCAAAACCATATCAAAACATTTTATGGAGACCAAAACCAAAACTCACAATATTTATAAGGACTGAAAACATATTTTAGCAAACCTAGATATGCTTATATAAAAAAATATTTGTGCTTACTCTCTAGTTATTCTTCACATTCTTTGAGGTGAGATACAACATTTCATGTCTACAGTCACAAAGTCTCATTCGTGATGACATGGTGGGGGTACACCAAGTTGATGATGAAGATCACAAAACCTTAGCTATGGTAATGTCTTTGTAAGTCAAGGATGAGGGACAAAAAATAGCAACAAATTAGTCACAAATGGGGAAGCAAATGTGGGGAAAGAAAAAATCGACTGAGGGAGGAAGAATCAATGTTAGAATTACAGCTACAGGTGAAGGAGGGGGGAGAATGGTAATGCCCTTGCAAGTTAGGGCTTGTTGCACATTGGGGAATAAAGGGGGAGGAAGAAGCTAGAAGGTGACATGGGATCTAGGTGACTTGTCATCCATATGACAAAAATGAAATGAGATCAAGACATGTGACAAGGTTGAGTTGGAACGTCGTTTGTCACTTCATTACTTAACAGATATGAGATAACATCAGAGACTAATTTCATCTGTCTTGAATATTAAAGGGACCAAAATCATAAAAAAAAAATTAGAAGGGTCAAAACAAAAAATAACTATATTTAGGGAGACTAAAAAAATAATTAAGCCTAAAACTAAAACTAGAATTTGGCAAGAATTCACCTAAATGCAAGAATGATTATTAGAACATGAATAAGATAAAATAATAAGATTACTCATTTATGAGTTAATAAGCATGCTAACTAATTTTATAAAAAATTAGGGAAAAAGTATTTTTCGTATCTAATATTTTCCTATTTACACCACTCTTGATATGTCAATAATGTCATTATTCTGATATCCCATTATCGTGTAACTCTATTGGGTGCAAATGGCATTTGTCCCTTGGATTCTTTCGGAGCATTTGCGATTGTTGACCACGTCTTTGTATTCTGAAGACCGATGAGAATAAACCCAAACGGATATTATATGCAGAGTTCCAATTTTTACACATTATTTTTAATATATTTTTTATATTATTTTTTGAATAATAAAATAAAATAAAAAACACATTTCCTAATATACGTTTTTTTATTAAAATAAGTAAAATATAAAATAGTGTAAAAAAAGTTGTATTTAGTGAACATTTTCCTTCTACGCAAGGGATCTGCCCCATGAGCCATGGCTGGCTCGCATAGCGACAATAACCTTTATATTAGATGAGGGGATTCACTCGAGGAAGTTACCATGATCAGAACTGTGGCTTTGGTGAACAGAGGATACAGAAAACGGTGGTTTCGATATAGAAAATGAATATTGTATACTATTTTTTTATATTATATGTGATACTTTTTTGTTTAAGAAAAAAGAAAAAAATAGTATGTGTTAAGAATGTGTTTTTTTTATTATTTAAAAAAATAATATAAGACTGATCTAACAAAAATGGTGTATAAATATTTGTTTCGTTATTAGGTTGAAGACAGGCAGAATTCCATACTGGCATAAAAACAGTTTGTTGTTGGGTCATCTTAAGACCAAACGAACCATTGTAAAATATTCACCGTACATCACATTCCAATAAGTGGCCTGTGTAGGTTTTGCTGTCTTCTTGAGGTTAAGACGTACTTCCCATCATACGAACATATGATTACTTTTAAATTGAGAGTTGTAATGTCCATCGTTTGTGCTCAGCAAAGGTCATGATGGAAAGAAGAAAGGAGTAGAAAGATCCCTTGAATATCATGCTGATTTGATTGTTCAATGCAAGTGGTTGCGCACGCCAGTTAAAACGAGCCACTTAATGCAAGTGAATAACTCATTTTTTTTATACAAAAATAACATGTTTCTATGTGCAAATTAACAGTTTTAAATATGTGGATATGGAGCTTCAGCGCTGCGTGTCGGCATGTGAGCTCCCCAATAGATGAATGAGTGACTTATGGTAGGACCTTTGCAAACGAAATTGCGATAAGTGTCGATAAAGTGATTTATGGTAGGACCTTCGCAAACGAAATTGCGATAAGTGTCGATAAAGTGATTTATGGTAGGACCTTCGCAAACGAAATTGCGATAAGAAAGGTTACAGCTTTTGTTTTGAAAAAAAAAATATTGTAATAATATTTAATTATATTTGGTAAATTTAAATTTATTTTTTACATAAAATTTAATGTATTTTTAATTTTTTTTGTAATGTTAAAATTTTAATTTATTATTTTAAATTATAGATTATTTTTTATATTTTAAGATGTAAATATTATTTTATTCTCAAATAAATAAGTTTTTTAATTAATTAAATAATTTTTTAAATTATTTTATATTTATTTTAATAATTTAATGTATAAAAATAATTTTTTATATCATCTAAATAAAATAGATTAATTTAAAATTATTTTTTAACTAATTTATCTAAACATAAATTTTTTCTTATAATCAATTAAAAAAATTTATATAATAATTAACTATTAAAATAATAAAATTTTTACCGTAATCTTTAACATACACGTAATAATAAAAGTAAAACAGTATTATTGTGAGAATTTGTATTTGTTGACATTAGCGAATTGTTCATTGTTCCTTTT
Organism: Ormosia semicastrata; assembly: GCA_029884595.1. NCBI lineage: Eukaryota > Viridiplantae > Streptophyta > Magnoliopsida > Fabales > Fabaceae > Ormosia > Ormosia semicastrata. The sequence goes on along the minus strand of JAQQTO010000055.1, from coordinate 464,671 downwards.
GGGTCTTAGTGCATATTTGGATTGCAATTGGTAAATTCAAATACATTTTTAAAATTTTCGAAGGACGTAAAATTATATTTGGTATTTTTTTTTTAGTTGAGTTTAATGAAAAATGTTTTCAAAAGTATGTTGGAGTGAAAGTAAGAATTTCTTACTTTTTTATTGGGTAAAAGTTTGTTGGAGAACATTTTTCTCTTCAATCTTATTTCAAAAGTGATTTTAATCTTTCTTTCAAACATCATTCATTTTGTCAAACTCACTTTTGAGACAAAAGTTCCCAAACATAAATCATGTTACTATAAACTTACTTTTAACCAAACTAAAGTTTACAAACATACTTTCAACTAAATTTAAGTTTATCAACTGAAAACCAAACACACACTTAATCGTAGGGCTAGCCGGTTAGTCACGAGTGTCACATGATATACAGATTTAGGTTAGTAAGAGGATAAATTCTTATGTGTTGTGGAGTAAGATATTAGAGTATAAATATACGGAAAAAGATATTCATATATTTTTTTAGGAGTATATGTATTATTAATATTTTTTTAAGAATATCAGATTTAATGAGAGAAAGTAATAAAAAAATATAATAAATAATATTAAGAGTAAAAAAATATATATACACTATTAATAATAAGAATATCATAGCAATAAATATACAACCACACTCCTTAAAACTTGAGAGAAAATCACATTGCCTAATTGGACCAAAATTCCGTCCATTTGGTGCTCACTAGTAGGATTGTTTGTTTGGTTGTTGTTAAAATATATAAAATTGGGGTCCTATTATTCTTTACTTTAATTTTGTCAATTTTTTAGATTTTTTATTTATTAAAAATTTAAACATGAGTTTCAAGTATATATATAGATAAAAGAAATTCTGTATTGTTAAGAAATAAATAAAGTGAGAATTTTATAAGTAAATAGACCTATAAACTTAATATTTTACACTATGTTTAGATGATAGGTAATGAGGGAAAAAAAGAGAATGATGGGAAAGAAAATAACTTCTCTTGTTTGAGAATTTTAAAATACATGGGAAGTGGAAAGAATACATAGGAAACTATTTTCTCTCTCTTTCTCTCAAAGACTCAACTTTTGTTCCCCCCAAAATTAAGATGGAATGAGGGGAATTAAATTTTTTTGGATAAAAATAAGTACTTGACAATATAATCGTTCAATTCCATTTCTTTACAATATAACTCTTCAAATAAGGTTAATGAAGTTTCGTTCCATTCTCTTATTAATCTTCCAAATAAAGAGAAATGTAACTATGTTTCATTTTTTCTCTTCCCTTTCTGGTCCATCCCTACCTATTCCGTTTTGTTTCATTAATGAAAAAATATCCAAATACAGTGTTAAGATTTTGAATTAAGATGTGGTGTCAGATCCACTTTGGTGTTCCTCTTTGAGTCCATTATTTCAAATCTCCTTGGTATTTTAGGCTTTTCTCTTTAATGTCAAGGTTGTTAACAAGTGATATTAGAGCCAGTGGTTAATTTGGACAATTACTTTGCCACAGTTGTTAGTGTTCTCATAATTTGATAATGTTATTAGAGGAAAAAAAGAGGAAAGAAGCCACCCTTGATAAGACTGTTGACCCGTTACTTTACTTGATGGGTAGTGATTGTTTGTGCGGTTTTCTTGTGTGTGGACCACACTTGAGGGGAGATTGTTGAAAATTCAAGTATGAGATGAACTTATAAACTTAATGTCAGTGATGGACCCCAAAATTTTAGACAGTAGGGGCAAAGGCTAACACAAGCATAAAAAAATCAAATGAAAAATAAATAAAAATTGATGAAAAACTGATTTACAATTATTCCATTTACGTTGAATGATCTTTTCATTATTTATTCTATCCACTCTTATCACTTTATCAAAAAAAGGATAGTCATACCCTTGCTCACCTTAGAGGAACAAGCTTTTTTCGTTTGTATGAATCATTTTGAAAGCTAATAACGTGGAATATATAATGTTAGATAAACTTTAACCTATCTTATTACAAATTTACTTGTTCTGGACCGTACCCTGGGCTCTTAATATGTAGTGCAGCCTAATGCACATACAAGTAGAGGTCTAAGACTCCACGCCTCCAGCTGAGTCAGCTTAATGTGAGATCCTAATTTTGGATGGTAACAGATTTACTCTAAGATCTACGCAATGGATGAATCTTGTGATATATCCTAATTGCCAATCATGATCTAATGGAATAATTGTATTATAACTGTCATACCAGTATTACAATAATATAGGGATTCTCTACAACTAAATAAGGAACATATCTTCTCTTACAATTATAATGGGAATGAATCTCTTCATCAAGAGAACAGATCAATCCAGCCTCTATAAATATCAGGTTAAGTCACCTAAATCAGGTATAAGTTCTCCCATTACATAGACCAAATTGGTGCACATCCTGACTTGAGTGTTAGAGTCCCTTTGTAGGTACTCACCCCCTAGTTCAACAAGCTTGATAATAGACGTGTATCAAAGGAGTTTATTGCACACGTGCCTATCGCAGGTACCCTCTGAATCTACTTCAGAACATTGGCGCCGTTTGTGGGAAACGAGAAACTTACAATCCTACTCTAATCATGGTGAACACTAGACATAATTCAAGAAGAGACGCTGGGCAGGCCTCTACCAACCAAATGTAGGACTAGGTCACTCAGCGCCCTCCTCTTCTTGCCCCTCCGCTTGCTGCTGAAGCCTCCACTACAAGAAACCAGACACTCAATACAGAGAACCAACGCGATGGGCATTCCACTTCGGTTTTGGATGAAAGCCCAAACCCATTGCGTAGGATTCCTGTATGAGATAGGCTTGGAATCCCAGCACAAGGCGGTAACCCTGATTCCTAACAGAGCAGAGTCCCAGTTCATCAGCGTTTGGAAATGCCTAATAATGAGATTGGCGATCACGCGTCCTGCTCTCAATGCACAAATCAGTCTCAGTCATCCCAATGTCAATTTCAAGACATGTTGCAACAACATATGGCTATGTTGAACGAGCAATATCAGAGGTTAGAGGACATGTAACGTGCCATGCATGAAAACCGACCCAGACCTCATTGTAATGATGGCAATCTTAGCGCGGGAAACAATTAGAGAAGGGCACACGCTAACACTTCTGTACTCAATATCTAGAATGACAATCCGAACCGCAGGTTCGAAGAGCACCCCTTTTCTGATCAACTAATGGCATACCGCGTTCCTAGAAATTTTAAATTTCTAGCAAACCTAGAGATTTATGATGGAACCATGAATCCCCAGGAGCATATGAACGCTTATGAGCAATCCCTCTGTTTTCACGGGGAATCTATGGAATTGCTATGCCGTGCTTTTCCTCTATCCCTAAAGAAGAGAGCCCTTAAATGGTTCTCAACCTTACCATGAAGGTCCGTGGTTGATTGGCCGGATCTTAAGCAACACTTTCTGCTCCAATACACCATAAGCAAGGAACAACCCAAATCTATCGAGTCCCTGGCAAAGCTCCACCAAGGAAGGGATGAGAACCTCCGCGATTATGTAAAATGTTTCATAATGGCTTACACTAACGTGAAAAACTACGATGATAGAATAGCCCTTCATTATACCAAAAGCGGTCTTCGAGTTGGTTCTGAGTTTTTCGCTTCCTTGGTCAAAAAGAAACTGAAGAACCTGGGTGAGTTTCAGAGGAGATCCCAAAAGTACATGGACTTAGAGGAAGCCACGGTGGACCAGATGAGGTGGGACAAAGGTGAATCTTCTCACTAGAAGCCTAACCGTAATTCCTCACGGTCCCGATCTTCAAAGGATAGTCCACTCCGAGATGGATACTTCGTCTATACTCCACTACATACTCCACGAGAAACAATCTCGAGGGAGGTGATGTACACCGAGTTTCAGAATATGCGGAGACCGCCCCCATTAAGAAATACAAGCAGAAAGACCATTCTAAGTATTGCACATGACATAAAGGTTATGGGCATGATACTAAAGGCTGCTATTAGCTCCATGATGCCATCGAATTTTTAATCAAGGCCAGACGACTACAGTAGTATATCCTTCGGGTCCAAAATGAAGAGCATCGTGGCAACCACAAAGATAACAAACGCAGTCCACAACGAAGCCCATCCCCTCACAGTAGAAGAAGGACTCGAAGTCCCAGGAGAAGATCCCGGTCTCCACCTCACCGGGATAACAATGATCGGTAGGATAGGAACAAGGACGCTTCCACCGATGACAATGGTGATTGACGTTCTGAACCAAATAGAATAATTAATACTATTGCAGGTGGCTTCACTAGTGGAGGGTCATCAAATGGAGCCCAGAAAAAAGCATTAAGGATGACAGTGTTTAGTGTATCCCATTCCAAACCTAGAATCTAGGCCGCTGAAAGAAAAATGCCATCCATCACTTTTTTGGATGAGGACTACGGTAGAATCATCCCAGAACATGATGATCCACTCGTCATCTCGGGAATAATATCCAACGCCAAGGTCCGCCAAATTTTCGTAGATCAAGGAAGCTCAGTAGATATTATGTTCCTACATCTCTATTAGAAGCTAGAACTACCTCCATCAAATTTAACTCATCATGATAGGGAATTGACAGGTTTCACGGGTGAGAAGATCACCCCGGTAGGTTACTACGAAACGCACCTAACCTTAGGGTCTTCTAAACTCTTCAAGACTGTCAAAGTGAGGTTTTTGGTCGTGGACTGCCCTTCGGCTTACAACATTATCCTCGACTATCCCTCACTAAATGCCATCGGTGCCGTGGTCTCCACTACTCACCTCATAATGAACTTTTCGAATAAGAACAATGAGGTTGTCACTGTCAAAGGAGATCAAGTAGCCGCTAGGAAATGCTACAATGAGAGCCTGAAGATTTGCAGAATTCCCAAAAATAGAAAATCTACCACCCTTAGCCTAATCCTGGACCAGGTCAACATACTCATGACTGAACTAGATGTTAGAGAAGAAATCTGTGGTACCAAGTCTCAGCCAGAGGGTGAGTTGCAACCTCTCCAACTTGGAGCCAGGCCGGATCAGGTCACCAAGATTGGAGAGCATTTAGAGGAAAAAGAAAAATAACAATTGACAGATCTTTTGCTGAAGAATAAAGACCTTTTTGCTTGGACGTCTTTTGACATGCCGAGACTCAATCCCAGCTTCATTTGTCACCGCCTGTCCATCAGAGAAGGTGTGAAGCCGGTTGCACAGAAAAAAAGAAAAGTCGGCCCAGAAAGACTACAGGTCATTAAGGAACAGATTAAGGAGTTACTGAGCGACAACTTCATTAGGGAAATCTTTTATACCACATGGCTATCCAACGTGGTCCTGGTCAAGAAATCCAATAGGAAGTGAAGAATGTGTGTAGACTATACAGATCTGAACAAGGCCTGTCTCAAGGACCCATACCCACTCCTCAATGTAGATAAATTGGTGGATAGCTCCTCAGGTTTCAAGTGGTTGCCATTCATGAATGTGAATTTCGGATATAATCAAATCCCTATGTATCCCAAAGATGAGGATAAAACTGCCATAATTACTGACAGGGCGAGCTACTGCTATAGGGTTATGTCATTCAGTCTGAAAAATGCAGAAGCCACTTATCAAAGGATGATGAATAGAGTCTTTGAAAATCAAGTGGGAAAGATGCTAGAAGTCTATATAGACGACATGATAGTGAAAACCCCACAAAGCGGATCGCATACGACAGACCTTGAAGAAGTATTTACCCAGGTCAGAAAGTATAACATGAGGTTAAACCCAGAGAAGTGTGCCTTCAGGATCCAAGCAGGGAAATTCCTAGGTTTTATGCTAACCCACCGCGGGATTGAGGTTAACCCTGATAAATGTCAGGCTGTACTTGACATGAGAAGTCCTCAAAGTGTTAAGGAGGTACAATAACTCACAGGCCGTATTACAGCTCTCACGAGATTCCTTGCCAAAGTAGCATATAAGTCTTTTCCCCTATTTAAGTTACTAAAGAAGGGGAAGAATTTCGAATGGACCCAAAAGTGTGAGGATGCCTTTTTATCTCTGAAGAAATTGCTATCCTCCCCTCCTATTTTGGCAAGACCAGATCCCGGTAAGACGCTCTACTTATACCTCTCAGTTCCTGAGGAAGCAGTGAGCTATGTTTTAATTCGAGAGACAAGCGAAGAATAGAAATCGGTCTACTTTGTGAGCAAGGTTCTGTAGGGACTTGAGCTTCGCTACCAGAAAGTTAAAAAAGTGGCTTTCGCACTAATCATTATGACTAGAATACTCCGACAATATTTCCAATGTCACTCGGGGTAATCAGAACAGATCAGCCCATCAGCCAGGTATTACATAAGCTAGATTTAGCCAGAAGAATGATTGTTTGGTCAATTGAACTCTCTGAATTTGGGATCACTTATCAACCACAGCTAGCAATAAAAGGCTAAGAATTATCCATTTTCATAGCAGAACTCACATCGGACCCTGGCAACCTAGCAAGAATCTTTTGGACTATCTTTGTCAATGGATCCTCTAATCCTAAAAGGAGTGGTGCTGGGGTAATCTTGGAAAACTCAGAAGGATTAACATTAGAACATTCCCTGAAGTTTGAATTTTCAACCTCGAACAACCAGGCTGAATATGAGGCGTGTATTACCGAGCTGATAATGGCCAAAGATATGGGGGCAGCCAAGATTACACTCTATAGTGATTCCCAACTTATGACTTCCCAGATCCGAGGTGAGTGTCAAGCTAAGGAGCCTCTCCTACAGAGATACTTAGTCAAAGTACAAGAGCTTCTTAAGAACTTTGAAGAGACATAGGTTGAGCACATTCCGAGAGAACAGAACTTCAGGGCATACCTTTTGTCTAAGCTTGCTAGTACTAAGGGCCCCGAAAATAACCGGTCAGTAATCCACGAAACTCTCTCGCAGCCTTCCATCACGGATCATGTCGTATTCCAAATAGAAAAGAAGGAGCCATCCTGGATCATCCCTATCATAGAATACTTGCAGTCTGGGTTTGTACCTTCTAATCCCAAAGAAGCCTATAACTTGGTCAAGACAGTTATAAGGTACACCATCTATGGTTATACTATCGCGATTTCTTATCACCCTTTCTTAAATGCCTCACTTTGAAAGAAGGTGAATATGTCCTAACCGAGATTCTTGAGGGAAGTTACGGACATCATTTAGGAGGCAAAGCCTTAGTCCTAAAAGCGCTAAGGGCAGGATATTATTGGCCAACGACAGAAGCTGACTCTCATATGCATGTCTGAATCTGTGATAAGTGTCAGCGCCACTCGGATCATTACCAGGCTCTCTCCGAATAGCTATATACAATATCTGTACCTTGGCCTTTTACAGATGAGGTATGGACATTCTGGGTCTATTCCACTAGACCTCAGGTCAATTAAAGTACTTGGTGATTGCAGTGAATTATTTTACAAAGTGGATTGAGGCAGAACCATTAGCCACGATCACTTCATCGCAGATTCAAAAATTTACTTTGCGCCACATTATCATCAGGTTCAGAATTCCAGAATCTATTATAACGGATAACGATGCCCAGTTTAAGGATAAAGGCTTTGAAGAGCTAATGACTGGCTTAAAAATAAAGCACCATTGTAGTTCCGTAGAGAACCCCAGAACTAATGGACAGGCCGAAGCGGGCAAAAACATTATTGTGCGTGGAATGAAAAAAAGATTAGATAAAGCTAAAGGAAATTGGGCCGAGCAGCTTGATCATGTTCTCTGGGCCTACTGGACCACACCCCATTCCACCACGGGTGAAACTCCCTTCAAGCTTACCTATGGGTGTGAGGCTATGATTCCGGTAGAGATAGGCGAGCCAAGTTTGGGCAATCAGCAATTTTCAGAGGACAATAACCCCGGTTTGATAAGGGAAAACCTTGATTTGATAGAAAAAGAAGACGCGTGGCCCATATATATGATGTTACCCTCAAACAAAGAACAGCAGCCAGATACAACTAAAAAGTAGTCCCTAGAAGGTTCTAACCACGAGACTTAGTGCTCAGACGAGTGGATATCGGGAGAAAAAATGTCTCCCAAGAGAAATTAACCCCTAACTGAGAAGGCCCTTACCGTATTATTGTCAGCACTGGCAAAGGAGCTTACATATTGGAGACTCTTACGAGTACCCCAATCAATAATTACTGGAATGCGGATAAACTTAAAAAATACTATAGCTAGGTGTCTTTGACGGCCTAGTCTTTTAGTAAAGCTAATGTTTAATCTGCACATCATGTTGAATCCTACACTCTGTACGGACCTTTGTCCCCCAAAATCATTAATAAAATAGAGTTATTCAAATTTTATCTCACATATGTGATACATTAGTACATCTAGGTCATGAGGTAGGGTGAATACCCATCCTCGATACTTGACATTGACTATCAAAAGGATAAATAGTCAAGAGGCAGTGCAGATTCAACATCTGTGGTCCTCACCGATATCTAATCCAGATGGGATCCCAAAAAGATCCCGGGTAAGGTCAATTGAAAATTATACCTAAGGCAGAAAGGACCATATGCGCTAAATTTCTTTAGGCAAAAAACCCTCAGCTATGGTGTTATATTTGCCTAAATCTTAAGATTCCAAACATTCATTAGTATGAACCTTGGATTATGGATTAAAGTGTTATATTTGTCTAAATCTTAAGATTCCAAATGTTCGTTAGTATGAATCTTGGATTATGGATTAAGGTGTTATATTTGCCTAAATCTTAAGTTTTCAAATGTTCGTTAGTATGAATCTTAGATTATAGATTAAGGATTTCTATTTTTGCCTAAGTCTCAAATTCCAAAACGTTTGGTTATGATAGGCATTGGATTATAGACTAAGACGTTATTTTTACCTAAGTCAAGTGGAATGCCATACACTGGTTATTATGGGTGTGGGATCCCGGACCATGGTCGTGTGCTATGGATTGAGATAAAATTTTGATCAAAATCAGTTGCCAAGTTCCACCAAAAATATAAAAACCTTGCAACCAGTTGTAGTTAACAAGGGTCGATCCACAGAGAACCAATTCAATTGACACTATCAATCCAATTCCTAAATTAAACTCTAATGAATAATAAACAGTAAAAATGGAGTTTTGTTTATCAAAACTAATAACAGAAATTGAATCTAAAGCAACATCAATAAACACGATTTGATTTACTAATTTAAAGATATTAGTTAAGAGATGAAATCTACCACTAGATTTATATGATAATGCTAACCTACATATCCTTTATATCAACTTGATCAATTATGTTCTTATGTGATTGTGAGATTAATTCTCCATTTTTCTTAAATTTTGGTTAATTTAGCAACCGCTTAAATTAATTCCTAATCACTAGTAAGCTATAAAGCAACCACTCTTATATTCTCCTAATGACAGTATTAAGATTTAGAAAATCAATCATACTGTTGATATCCAATTTTGTCCATTTTATTTTTATTTTTGTTTTTATTTTATTTATTTAATTTAATTTCTTTCTTAAAAAAAAAAAAAGAGAAAAAAAGAGAAAATAAAAAATAAAAAAAGCTTGGTATGGGTCAACCCATGACCCAATTCTCTTCTCAACCCAACTCCTTTCTTCTTCTTTCTGCTGTCTCTAGCCTCCACAAGCAGCTACACTAAATTGGATTAAAACTTCTGTCAGTTTTTTTTTCCATTTGTCTTCCAACCGTTGCAAATTGAATGAAAAATTATTGCAAATTAAGTGGTAATCAATCTGAAGCAGGAATAAAAGGCATAGTAAGAAACTAAAAAGGGGGGATCGTTCAGGGGGATTCAGAAAGCAAAAAACAGAGAGTAACTACCACACGGATACAAATAGATTTTCAGCCTTTACACAAAAGCCACCTCCCACTATTCATCTTCATCTTCAATCTTCAACCTTCATTTTCCAGCACCCTCATTTTCAACCTCCATAACCATCACCCACAAACCCCAAAAAACCACCTCTGCCAAATCCAACAACCAGAATCCAAACCACCCACAATCAACCACCCTCGTGAAGTCACCCTTGTGCACCGTCCTCCGAGCCGTAGACCGGCACCGGATCTATCCGGATTCACTGTTAAAACCATCACTCATCACCGTTGTACGCTGTCCACGACCCGCGAGCAACGACCGGAACCCGATTTGTACTGCGCCGTCGGAGTCGCTCCCCACCATCGCGATCCTGTCACGCGAATCCACCGTCCGAACCACTGCACCCCGCGCCGCTCGCAGTCTCCGTCGCGACCCACGCCTACGCCTCATCGCCGGACTCCACCGTCTCCCTTGTTCGCGCCGCCCATCGCACAGCCCGACCATCGCGCTGCGCATTCCCAAGCACCACCGTGAGCTCCCCACCGTGAGTTCTCCCTCTCCCCCTCATTTTCTCTCTTTTCATTTTCGTTTGATAGTTTCTGAAACTAAAGTTTCTTTTATCTTCCTATGCATTTCCTTTTTTTTTTCCTTCTTTTTCTGATGGGCTTCAGCCCATTTCTTTTTTTTTTTTCTTTCTTTCTTTTTATTCTATTTTACTAAAATAGATAAAAGGTGTGAAATAAAAAATATCCAAATATGTTTTTTTTTAACTTTAGGATTTAGCACTTATGTGACCATATTTATTTTCTTAATGATATGTTTTATATTGTGTTTTATGATTAATAAAAAATAAATAAACAAATAAAAATGCATAAAAAAATAAAAATCATAAATAAAAAATATAATGAAAGTGAACTTGTGATTTAATTTAATTTGGTTATAGTTTGTCCGTCTCTTTATAACTTGTGAATTTATCTTATTGATTAAAATTGGCCTATGATGGAAAAATTGGGAGAGGATCGGAGCGCCGATCGATTACACTCTTCCCGATAATCTTGAGGCTTTATATTGGATTTTGCTTGAGGAGCCTTGCGTAGTAAGTCTAATCCCCACATAAAAATTAAAATAATTATGTAAATTAAAATATAATTTTAATAAACCAAAATAAACTTTTTTTTGTAAAATAAAATATTCAAATAAAGTGAACAATTTCATATAGTTCAACATTATGATTGTGGTGAATCAAAGTTTTATTTTTCATAAAGAAATTTTTTTTTAGAAATTAATACAAAAATCTCATTGTGCCTAAAAATATTTTTTCTTGATTACGAATGAGATTTTATTTGGCCATTTACTTAAAGAAACATTTTCCTACCTTAAACAAATTTCTTTGAATTAAAATTATTCATTGAAATATTTTTTTTTATTTGGCCATTCATTTTGAAAATTATTTCTCTTCAAAAGATAAAATTTTAATTCACCGCTTTTATACAATATGTTGTAGACTTAGAATTTGTTTCAAAATAATGGCTATTTTGCCACCCATTGCTTGTCTTATCATTTATCATTCTTGATATTATGCTTGACAAAATGGGACATGTCAAAATAAAATTAAAAAATTCTTTTCTTTTAATTAATAAAGGACCAATTAAATTAATCTTGCAAATAACATTAGATTAAATAGGTAACCGTTCTTAGAACGGACGGTGTAGGGTGCTAACACCTTCCCTACCCGTAATCAACCCCCGAACCTCAAACTCTGAAACGTAGACCATCTTTTAGGTGTCCAATTGCGCCATTCCATTTAATGGATAAAGCGATTGGTGGCGACTCCTAACACCCCGAGGTCCATTCCTCCTTTTATTCTTTTTATTTTCGCGACGCCCTTCGGGACGGTTGCGACAGCTGGCGACTCCACCGGGGACATTAGAGGGTTAAACATTATTTTAATCTCATGTGATTTGCTCTTTAATTATGTTAGTCCGTTTTTGTTTTATTTGTTTATTTGTTATTTGTTTCATATTATTGTACATTTTGTTTGTATTATATGTATTATATTTCTGCTTTGTAAATAAGTTCTCTCATGTACACTTCCACACACAAGCTCTCTTCCCGAGCTTAATGCCTTGTAGGCTTAGACAGAGGGTGAAGTAGTGTTGCTTTGTGGGACCGTTGGTCTCCGTTTAGGCACATGAAAACCCCTCGCTCAAATTGAACTCTTTCCGCTTGTAACCTATCATAGGTGAGGATGGAGGACCCTTACTAGCCAAAGTGTTGGTGACAGCAAGGGACAATTTGGGGACCTTTTGTCCGATAGGGGTCTAGAACCAAAGCTCTCACTTGTAGATATAATCTTAGAGCTATCATCTATCATAGAACTTATCCTGCTGATCGGGTACCAAGATTAGGTACCCCTTTTCCTCTAACATATGAGGAATTTCTGTTTGTCTTTTATTTTGTAGTTGCTAACTTTTTGTTGTTTTTTTTTTATCTTGCATTTGCATATGTGGTCCAATCCTGTGAAGATATCGATTCGATATCGCTTGCTGCTTTGGATCATGTCTCTACATGCATGGTTTATTTTTGTATTTTCTTTTTCTTTTTCATATTTTCTAATAAAAAAATAATGAATACTAAAGGAAAACTGTCTCTACGACATCCATATAGGACTCGCTCTCAATCAAGAGTCATGGATGAACTGGGTCAGTCACAAGAAGAGTTGAGAAGTGAAGTAAGCCAGCTCAAAGAACAAATGGCCAAGATCTTGGAAATTCTAGAAAAAACGAAGAACATAGAGGGGACTCCTTCAAAGGCAAATGATGATCCTTCTGCCACGCCTGCTCACCCGCCTGGCTTTACGCCAGTTCCTTTGCAATATCCTAGTGTCACCTCTCAAGGGGCCATGATGCCACTCACCATTTACTCAAATAATCCTGAAACACATGCATCTTCATTCCCACCATATGACCTTCCACCTGGTTATGCGCCACAATTAGCCACCAATACTCTTAAGGGCAGTGCACCGACAGTCACAACAACTTCAAACCCTCCAAACACTACCCAAGGATCTCAGCCAAATACCAGTGTGATTCCTCAGTACCCTGTTTCCATTCCACCTTATGGCCTTCCCCATGATTTTATGCTGTCACAAATTACCAACCCTCTTGAGAGCGGCTCATCATTTGTAATACCTACTTCAGGGCCACAAAGCTCGACTCAGGCCCAACCTCATTTTTACATGCCACAGTCTTTCCCTCATAAGATCGTTGGTACTTCTCTGTTGAACCCTTCAACTGAAGACCTTCAATTCAAGGGAAAATTAGAAGTTCTTGAAGAAAGACTGCGAGCCATAGAAGGAGCAAGTAGTTATGGTCTTCTAGATGCCTCAGAGCTTTGTCTTGTCCCGAATGTAGTGATTCCTCCGAAGTTTAAGGTCTCAGATTTTGACAAATATAAGGGGACTACTTGCCCAAAGAATCACTTGATAATGTACATTCGCAAGATGGCTTCACAAGCTCATAATGACAAACTGTTAATCCATTTCTTCCAAGACAGTTTAACTGGGGCAGCTTTGAATTGGTACACACATCTTGAGCGTGCTCGTATAAGGAGTTTCAAGGATTTAGCTGATGCTTTTGTAAAGCAGTACAAGTTCAACATTGACATGGCACCAGATAGAATGCAACTACAAAGTATGTCTAAGAAGGATGCTGAGACCTTCAAGGAATATGCTCAGAGGTGGAGGGAAATGGTGCACAAGTGGAACCCCCTTTGTCAGAAAAAGAGATGGTTACTATGTTCATTGATACACTACACACGCCATTCTATGGTCATATGATTGGAAGTGTGTCATCATTTTTTTCAGATATTGTGATAATTGGTGAAAGGATTGAAAATGAAATGAAAAGGGGAAGATTGCATCAAATGAATGATGAACAGGAAAGTATGGACAAATGTTGAACCAATTAAGGGTGGACTTCAGGTTGAATGAGTTAAATGAGGTTTCAAGAAAACTCATGGATGACAACGGTTACCTAATTCACTAGGCGTTGTCAGGAGGTTTCTACACATGCCCATCTGCAATAGGAGCAATTGTTTACAATGGTCGATCGGGGCAACCTTAGAAAGTTTGATCAAGTGGCGATTCATTTTTCTAACCATCAAGAATGAACCGTACCTTGGAGTCCTCCAGCACTGGGAAATTTCTGAGCGACTAGTATTCGATTTGTTTATCAAGTTGTTACCATGAAATAATGGTTTAATTGTATTGATCCCATGCTTGTTCAATCATTAAAATCATTTGGTTTTTGAGCTTATGTGAACTTTCTTGAAGCATTAATGTGATGGATTTGCATGGATCTCGGATACCTTATTTCTTTTTCCTATGTTCTTGGCACTCGTGTTCTTGTCAAATCTTTCTTGTCATTCTTTTCTTCCCTTTACTTGCTTTCTTTTGGTTTGGATCCTATAGGACTTTCATTCTGAAAAAATTTTGTGGTCATGAGGCCCATGTGTGTAGGTGTTCTTCGTCCCAAAAAAAAATACAAAAAAAAACAAAAAAAAATAAAAAGAGCAAATAAATAATCACTCAGTGTGTATTATCCTTTTGTCTCTAAATTAAACTTTTTGAAAATGAGCAATCAAAATTTGAAATGAAGATTGGCCATCTTTCTTTATCTTTCACAAGAATTCATTATCCCTTGTTGTCCCATTTTGAGCTTGAAAGTTTTCTTCAATAAACCCTGGACAAGGATAACCTCTACACTAGAGGATAACACAAAAAAAAGGAGTTGGTTGCCATGATGACTATTTTGAAGTATAATGAAAAAAAGAAAAGAAAGGAAATGTGAAAGGGGCGGAAAGTAAGTGCAAAAGCAATTGACAAAGTTCAAGTTTGAACAAGGATGAAAAAGAACAATAAGAGAAAAGTGTGCTTGAAAGTGCAAAAGTAATTGACAAAGTTTAAGTTTGAACAAGGATCCTTGGTCTCACTTAACCTTTAAACACTTGTTTGAGCCTTATACCATTCTTTTCATAACCCCTAACCTTGGCCACATCACAAGCGTTAAAAAGTCCATTCTGATCAATGAAGGGTTGTTTTCATTTTCATTGACTTTAATTTTGAGACAAAAGGTTCATACTTTACTGAATTTGCAATCCTTGCTCCTTAAAAAAAAAAAGACTTACATTAGGGTAAGTTGTTACCCTGTTCAAGTTGCCCCTACACTGGGGCATGTTTTCTTTTGGTTCAATCTGGCTCTATATTGGGGCAAATTTCTACACTGTTCAATTCGACCTTACACTAGGACAAATCTTTTGGTTCAGCTTGGCTCTATATTGGGGCAAATTTCTACACTGTTCAATTCGACCTTACACTGTGGCAAAAAAAAAAATTTATTCTCAAGTTTTTCATTGGGACAATTTTTGTTGACAAATGGCCTACACTAGGATATCTTTGTTCTCAAATGACATACTCTGAGTCAAATTTATTTGATATCATACATGAGGGTAGATTTTTATGGATAAAGCAATGGTCATGATGTCCAGTTGTCAAGTAAAGATCAATCACATCCAAACCGGAGCAAAAAAAAAGGGAAGAAAAAAGCAAAAAAAAAACTCTTGGCTTTTGTACTATTCCACTTCTTGTGTTTTTTCTTTGTAAATGGCCTTTGTGTAGTCATACTCCCAAAATCAATCAAAAAAGGTTTCTCAGTTAGTAAATCTCTTTCATGTTGAATCCATGCATATCTAGTACATGATGCTTCAGGTTAGGTGAACATGAGTACAATAGTACAATTTAACCATTTAATGGTAATCTCTTATTGAACAACTCAAGCCAAATGAGCTCTAGAGTTTCAATCGATGAAGGGAATGACATTCTCAATTGATAATTCAGATTGAAGTGTGTCTGGTAGAAATGGAAATCTCTGGAAAAGGAAGTCACAAGCTTCTGCACCAGCCATATCTAATGAAGAGAAAGTTGAACAAGAAGAGATTGACAATGATCCCATTGAAATATGGGTTTGGTTGGTCAAAGAAGAGTTTGGTTCAAAACTTTGCTAAAAGATGTTTTTCTCAAGAACATTCGCTTCTTTCGCTTATGGCTAACTATGCAAATTTTTATGACTCAAGGCTCACTGCATAAAGCTTTCTGGCTCAAGGCTTTTTAAGAGTATTGGTTAGAGAAGAAGGACAACCAGGTCATCTCAAAGGTCATCTAAAGGGTTTTCCCTTTGCTCTTATGTGTCACATCTAATGCACACCTCAAGAGTCATTCTGGTTGGACATTTCAACCATCTAATTTGAATAGACAAATGAAAGGATGCCAATAAATCCTATTCCAGTTCATCTTTGAAAATGATTGCAATCATGTCCTCAAGGGTCGTGGAGACAAAAATAAAAAAAACAAAAAAAATAAAAAAAGAAAAAAATTTAATGCTCTGATACATTTGAAGCATGCATTGCATAAGTGCATTTGTTCTCATTTTGCTAGCCTTGACCTACAAAGGTCCAAATTGCTGTTTCCTTTTCTGGGTCCCTGTACCCATTGTTTTATGTTTTTTGGGTCCCCGTACCCATTGCTTTTAAGTTTTTTTTAAGCTTCAGCGGATACCTGACTCCGCAAGCTTTTTACTTTTTTTGGGTCCCTGCACCCATTGTATTCTCGTTTCCGGGCCCCCGCGCCCATTGTGTTTTCCTTTCCGGGCCCCTGCGCCCATTGTGTTTTCCTTTCCGGGCCCCCGTGCCCATTGTGTTTTCCTTTCTGGGCCCCCACGCCCATTGTCTTTTAGTTTTTGGGTTCCTACACCTTTGTTTTCTCGTTTCCGGGCCCCTGCACTCATTGTCTTTTAGTTTTTGGGTTCCTGCACCCATTGTGTTCTCATTTTCGGGCCCCGTGCCCATTATGTTCTGGTTTCCGGGTCTCCATACTCATTGTTTTTAAGTTTTTGTTAAGCTTCAACGGATACCCGACTCCGTAAGCTTTTTACCTTGTTTTGTTAAGCTTCAGCGGATACTTGACTCCGCAAGCTTTTGGGTCCCTGCACCCATTATTTTATGTTTTCGGGTCCTCGTACCCATTGCTTGTAAGCTTTTTACCTTTTGGGTCCTCGTACCCGTTGTTTTTGGGTCCTCGTACCCATTGTTTTTAAGTTTTCGTTAAGCTTCAACGGATAACCGACTCCGTAAGCTTCTTACCTTGTTTTTGTTAAGCTTCAGCGGATACCTGATTCCGCAAGCTTTTGGGTCCCCGCACCCATGGTTTTATGGGTCCTCGTACCCATTGCCTTTTTGTTTTTGTTAAGCTTCAACGGATACCCGACTCCGTAAGCTTCTTTTTGTTTTTGTTAAGCTTCAATGGATACCCGGCTCCGTAAGCTTCTTACGTTGTTTCCGTAAGCTTCTTACCTTGTTTTTATTAAGCTTCAGCGGATATCTGACTCCGCAAGCCTTTTACCTTTTTCGGGTCCCCGTAGTCGTTGTTTTTGGGTCCTTGTACCCATTGCCTTTAAATTTTTGTTAAGCTTCAGCGGATACCTGACTCCGTAAGCTTTTTACCTTTTGGATCCTCGTACCCATTGTTTCTGGGTCCCCGTACCCAATGCTTTTAAGTTTTCTGTTAAGCTTCAACGGATACCCGACTCCGTAGTTTTTTTTTTTTTTTTTTTTTTGTTAAACTTCACGGATACGACTCATGAAGCTTTTTACCTTGGGTCCTCGTACCTAGGTCCCCGTACCCATTGCTTTTAAGTTTTCTGTTAAGCTTCAACGGATACCCGACTCCGTAAGCTTCTTACCTTGTTTCTGTTAAGCTTCAGCGGATACCTGACTCCGCAAGCTTTTTACCTTTTCTGGGTGCCCGTACCCGTTGCTTTTGGGTCCTCGTACCCATTGTTCGTTTTTGGGTCCTCGTACCCATTGCCTTTAAGTTTTCTGTTAAGCTTCAACGGATACCCGACTCCGTAAGCTTCTTTTTGTTTTTGTTAAGCTTCAACGGATACCCGACTCCGTAAGCTTCTTACCAAGCTTTTTACCTTTTCAGCGGACACCTGAATCCGCATTTTTTTTTACTTTTTCATGGACAAAATTGAATCAATTCCTTTGTTTTTCATTTATTCTAAATGTAAAACAAAGAGGGGCAGCTGTTGATATCCAATTTTGTCCATTTTATTTTTATTTTTGTTTTTATTTTATTTATTTAATTTAATTTCTTTCTTAAAAAAAGAGAAAAAAAGAGAAAATAAAAAAATAAAAAAAGCTTGGTATGGGTCAACCCATGACCCAATTCTCTTCTCAACCCAACTCCTTTCTTGCTGCTGCTGCAGCCCTAGCCTCCACAAGCAGCTACACTAAATTGGATTAAAACTTCTGTCAGTTTTTTTTCCATTTGTCTTCCAACCGTTGCAAATTGAATGAAAAATTATTGCAAATTAAGTGGTAATCAATCTGAAGCAAGAATAAAAGGCATAGTAAGAAACTAAAAAGGGGGGATCGTTCAGGGGGATTCAGAAAGCAAAAAACAGAGAGTAACTACCACACGGATACAAATAGATTTTCAGCCTTTACACAAAAGCCACCTCCCACTATTCATCTTCATCTTCAATCTTCAACCTTCATTTTCCAAAGACCCTCATTTTCAACCTCCATAACCATCACCCACAAACCCCAAAAAACCACCTCTGCCAAATCCAACAACCAGAATCCAAACCACCCACAATCAACCACCCTCGTGAAGTCACCCTTGTGCACCGTCCTCCGAGCCGTAGACCGGCACCGGATCTATCCGGATTCGTTGTTAAAACCGCCACTCATCACCGTTGTACGCTGTCCACGACCCGCGAGCAACGACCGGAACCCGATTTGTACTGCGCCGTCGGAGTCGCTCCCCACCATCGCGATCCTGTCACGCGAATCCACCGTCCGAGCCACTGCACCCCGCGCCGCTCGCAGTCTCCGTCGCGACCCACGCCTACGCCTCATCGCCGGACTCCACCGTCTCCCTTGTTCGCGCCGCCCATCGCACAGCCCGACCACCGCGCTGCGCATTCCCAAGCACCACCGTGAGCTCCCCACCGTGAGTTCTCCCTCTCCCCCTCATTTTCTCTCTTTTCATTTTCGTTTGATAGTTTCTGAAACTAAAGTTTCTTTTATCTTCCTATGCATTTCCTTTTTTTTTTTCCTTCTTTTTTCAATGGGCTTCAAATTTCATTTTTTTTTTTCTTTCTTTCTTTTTATTCTATTTTACTAAAATAGATAAAAGGTGTGAAATAAAAAATATCCAAATATGTTTTTTTTGAACTTTAGGATTTAGCACTTATGTGACCATATTTATTTTCTTAATGATATGTTTTATATTGTGTTTTATGATTAATAAAAAATAAATAAACAAATAAAAATGCATAAAAAATAAAAATCATAAATAAAAAATATAATGAAAGTGAACTTGTGATTTAATTTAATTTAGTTATAGTTTGTCTGTCTCTTTATAACTTGTGAATTTATCTTATTGATTAAAATTGGCCTATGACGGAAAAATTGGGAGAGGATCGGAGCCAGCCGTCGATTACACTCTTCCCGATAATCTTGAGGCTTTATATTGGATTTTGCTTGGGAGCGTAATGACGAAGTCTAATCCCCACATAAAAATTAAAATAATTATGTAAATTAAAATATAATTTTAATAAACCAAAATAAACTTTTCTTTTTGTAAAATAAAATATTCAAATAAAAGTGAACAATTTCATATAGTTCAACATTATGATTGTGGTGAATCAAAGTTTTATTTTTCATAAAGATATTTTTTTTTTAGAAATTAATACAAAAATCTCATTGTGCCTAAAAATATTTTTTCTTGATTACGAATGAGATTTTATTTGGCCATTTACTTAAAGAAACATTTTCCTACCTTAAACAAATTTCTTTGAATTAAAATTATTCATTGAAATATTTTTTTTTATTTGGCCATTCATTTTGAAAATTATTTCTCTTCAAAAGATAAAATTTTAATTCACCACTTTTATACAATATGTTGTAGACTTAGAATTTGTTTCAAAATAATGGCTATTTTGCCACCCATTGCTTGTCTTATCATTTATCATTCTTGATATTATGCTTGATAAAATGGGACATGTCAAAATAAAATTAAAAAATTCTTTTCTTTTAATTAATAAAGGACCAATTAAATTAATCTTGTAAATAACATTAGATTAAATAGGTAACCGTTCTTAGAACGGACGGTGTAGGGTGCTAACACCTTCCCTACCCGTAATCAACCCCGAACCTCAAACTCTGAAACGTAGACCATCTTTTAGGTGTCCAATTGCGCCATTCCATTTAATGGATAAAGTAATTGGTGGCGACTCCTAACACCCCGAGGTCCATTCCTCCTTTTATTCTTTTTATTTTCGCGACGCCCTTTGGGACGGTTGCGACACATACTAAGGTCCAATCACACACCATGATTAAATTACTTAGATCATATGTCTCACTAGTCATACCACTACAACCACGCATAGCAATCCTAGTTTTACCACTTTCAAAAATAGCAAAGAGTACAAAAACCTTTATACCGAATTAAGAACAAAAACATATGAATAAGAGCATAACTGTATTGAATATAAAGGAATACGAAGAATTCACATAATCAAAACTAGGGTTTCATCTTCCTTTAACCAAATAAGAAGTTTAGACACACATGGCAAATTGAAAATCAAACAAAAAACAGAAAATAAACATCATTTGAAATGAAAGTGCAAAAGAAAACTAAAGTTCAAACGAGTTTCCAAGGATTGAGGATGATAGATCTCCGATTACTCGAACCAGAGACTCCAATCTTCGATCCAACCCTCCTCTCTCCATTTCCTAACTGTTTCTGAGCTGCCTCAAGGCCGGAACTCCTTCCTAAGAGCCTAAGCACTCTTATTTATAGGTCTTTTGACCTAACTATTCGTTAAAACACAAAATTTACCTTATGATGTGAAAACACGGGCCCACCCCTGTCTGAGTCTGTCAATAGATTTTCACAAATTTGTAAGTTAGAGAAGGACATGGGCCACCCCCTGTCAGGGGACATGGGCCCTATCATTTGATTCTTTCATTTTCAGCCCAGATTCTTTACAAAGACTTTTCTTTCATTGTTTCAAGAGGTGATATTGATCTCTTTGAATCCTTAGCTATTTCTTCAAGTGGATAGTAGGCCTAGTTTAAGGCTAATGGACTCCATCACTCATAGATCTCCTGAAAGACATAATTCAATTATGAGTGCTAATAAACACATTTAAGCAAAATTTCGTAATAATGTTCTGATTAAGCTTGATATCAGAAACTTAGCTAAATGATAACAATTAAGCATGAATGGAAACTAATTTAATCAATTATAAGGCACTCAAGTATAGAAATAATCGACAGATTAAATACCCTCACACTTAGCCTTTTGTACTCCTGAGCAAAAATATACAATTAAACATAGTTTCCCAATAAGCCATGGAGGTGCAGAATAATGAGTAAAGACCGATATGCTTTAATTTCTTCAAAGATTTTAAGCAATCACGAATTTCCTCTCTTGACAATCCAAATTGGCAAGTAAAATCAATCAAATATCCTGGTTAAATCAATATGATAAATCCTTACTGATATGCTTTTCACTCAAGTGTTTCAGGTTTGTGTTTACTCTCAACCAACTAATGAAAACATGCTCTACTATAGGCTTGTCAAGCTTCTACTTCTCTACCACTTAGGTCACATGCACACAAAGATCGAAAGGTCTTCAATTAGGTTGTAATAGGGTCAAGGTCAAGGTATGATACAACAAGGATAAACAAAGCTAGAACCTAGGAATTAGAAGAGCAAAAGGAAAAAAAATATTCAATCATTACAATAAAAATTTCCCAGCAATCTTTAACTTCACATTTCTTTTTTTGTATTTTTCCCTTTTTATGACCTTTCTTCATTTAATAATCAACTTTTACCATTTTCTTCCTCATTTCTTTTTTTTTTATATATATATACATCTTGCATCATATTCAACATGATATTTTGCTAGCAAGATTTTTTATATACATGCATAGCTAAGCAAACACATCATCACTTTCCCCACACACTTATTCAAAGACTAATCCCCAACATAATCATTAAGCTCTTCTACTCCCTAAGGTAGGGTAGCAAAATGGTTTTTCGCTTTTAGGTTTGAATTGAGCTGTAAATGAAAAAAAAGTCAATTAGGCTCAAAGAGGGTAAATAATGGATAACAATGCAAGGACGACTATTTTGGCCAGTAGTTATTGGAAAGAAATGCCTTTTTCATATCAATTGCATGCAGTGGTCATTTGTAGCTTAAAAGAGAATCAAGACAAGTTTTGAAGAACACATAATCATAAGTGGAATCACACAACAAAAAACCAAAATGGCCTAAAATTAGCCATTCACATCAAGACCCAAAATATCACTATGTCTTAATTTATCACATTCAAATTAACCCTTAAATTTTTCAAGACCTCACTTGACAGATTTGAAAGCAAGAAAATCTACTCCTTAAATTTTTTTTTTTTAAAAATGGATCTTTTACTCACCATTCAAATCACTCTAAAACCCATTAGAGATACATGCACCATAAATTCAACATGATCATCACTCCCCCACACTTAAAGCAGACATTGTCCTCAATGTCAAGAAATACACCAATTAGAAAGAATATCGCAAGTGAATCAATAATGCATATTCAAAGACATTAAGAAGAACATTGAATCCCTGACCAGTAATTATCATTCATGTCCAAAATAAGATCCAACACAAAGCCAAAATATCAACAGTCAGATTCAAAACATAAGTGAGAGTTATGCAAATGGATGGCACAAGAGAGGGAGAAAATGGGACTTCACTTTGTTGGAGACATGGGTAACCATGCAAGAAATGCACCAAGGTCTACTTAACTTAAGAAACTCAGCAAGAAAACAATAAAGAAATATAAAATAAGAGATAAAAAGAAAGCAAATCTAATTTTCTTGATGATGGGTTACCTCCCATTAAGCGCTAAGTTTATTGTCCTCAGCCCGACAATGGGACACTCCTTAGTGATCTTTATAATGTGGATGGTAAAAATTCATCACTTCCACTTCCACACTTTCTGAAAGTTCATGGGAAGGCTTGAAATGGTGTCCATTGGCCTTATTAAGTGAGGTAGGTGAAAAGACTCCACCAGGATCCTATTGGCTAAAACGTAATGACCAAGTTATAGTTGAAACAACATGATGGCTTCCACTAGGGTCTCATTGGCCTTCCTTAATTTCCTTGGTTTCACCACTAGGATGTAATATGTGTAATTTAACAATTCTGCTGTCATTGTTTAGGTTGGACCAAGGTCCAAAAATAAAATTCACAGTAGTGACTGCCATCCTGTGCATTTCTTTCCCCTGTGAAAATTCTTCAGTGGTCTACAATTCCACCTCTCTTTGGGTCTTAGAGTCTGCAACTGCGTCAAGAACATTGTTGATAGATCCTTCAATACTATTAGTTGCTGCATAAACGAAATTATCCACTTTCAAGTATGCAAAAATCTCAGCACAACTAGCACATATCATATCATCATTATAATCAATACATGAGTGGCAACGAATAGAATTATTGAAACCAATAAAATCAGAAAATTCATCACATAACCCATCATATTGCTCCTCCACTCCATTAAGAAAGGGTTTAGGAATACTTACTTTAGGGGCTATAAAGTCTTCCCCTTCCTTATTTACCTCTTTAGGCTCTGGTTCTTTCTCTTTAGTGGCTTATGGAGGGGAGGTGAGTTCATCTAATGTCTTCCCACTTCGCAGTGTGACAACACTAGCATCTTCCTTCATATTCTCTTCTGGTTGTGAGGGAAGTATTCTAGAAATTAGGCTTGCACCTTACTGAATTTTGTGGCTAACTACCCCAAAGAGTTTTACAAGTCATTGCATATGGCCTTTGTTTCTTGTTAAAACTGAATATTATAAGTCCATTTGTCTCATTAGCTCCTCTAGTGAAGGCTCAGGTTGCCTAAGAGCTTGAACTTATTGTTGTCCATAACTCAAGTTAGGATGATCCCACCACCCTGGATAATATGTATTAGAGTAGGGGTTGTAGTTCCCATACTGCCTTTACCTCCTCATTTATGTCCACTAGGAAAGTGGGACACAAATCAATGGGATATCTAGGTAATAAGAAAATCCCACAAGCATCTACTGGTGCTTTCCCATTGTCCATTAACTGCTGAACCATGATTAATGGATATCAACACCTACAAAGCACTCAGAAAGAAAGAATCAAAAATTAAAAATAAAAACAAAAATAGAGTAAAAATAAGAAATAAATCAATAGCGTAATTGAAAAATTAGTTCCTCGGCAACGACGCCAAAATTTGGTGTGCTATGGTTTGAGATAAAATTTTGATCAAAATCGGTTGCCAAGTTCCACCAAAAATATAAAAACTTTGCAACTAGTTGTAATTAACAAGGGTCGATTCACAGAGAACCAATTCAATTGACACTATCAATCCAATTCCTAAATTAAACTATGATGAACAATAAACAGTAAAAAATGGGTTTTGTTTATTAAAACTAATAACAAAAATTGAATCTAAATTAACAACAATAAACACAATTTGATTTACCAATTTAAAAACATTGGTTAAGAGATGGAATTTACCACTAGATTTATATGATAATGCTAACCTACATATCCTTTATATCAACTTGATCAATTATGTTCTTATATGATTGTGAGATTAATTCTCCGTTTTCCTTAAGTTTGAGTTAATTTAGCAACCGCTCAAATTAATCCATAATCACTAGTAAGCTATAAAGCAACTGCTCTTATATCCTCCTAATGACAGCATTAAGATTTAGAAAATCAATCACACTAAGGTCCAATCACAAAATGGGATTAATTTACTTAGATCATATGTCTCACAAGTCATACCACCGCAACTGCGCATAGCAATCCTAGTTTTGCCACTTTCGAAAATAGCAAAAAGTATAAAAATCTTTATACCAAATTAAGAATAGAAATATATGAATAAGAGCATAATTGTATTGAATATAAAGGAATACGAAGGATTCACATAATCAAAACTAGGGTTTCATCTTCCATTAACCAAATAAGAAGTTTAGCCACACATGGCAAATTGAAAATCAAACGAAAAATAGAAAATAAACATCATCTGAAATGAAAGTGCAGAAGAAAACTAAAGTTCAAACGAGTTTCTAAGGATTGAGGATGATAGATCTCCGATTGCTCGAACCCGAGACTCCAATCTTCGATCCAACCCTTCTCTCTCCGTTTCCTAACTGTTTTTGAGCTGCCTCCAGGCCAGAACTCCTTCCTAAGAGCCTAAGCATTCTTATTTATAGGTTTTTTGACCTAACTATTCGTTAAAACGCAAAATTTGCATTCTGATACGAAAACACGAACCGTGTCATTTGACACGGCCCACCCCCTGTCCGAGTCTGTTAACAGATTTTCACAAATTTGTAAGTCAGAGAAGGACACAGCCCACCACCTGTCAGGGGACATGGGCCCTGTCATTTGATTCCTTCATTTTCAGCCCGGATTCTTTACAAAGACTTTTCTTTCATTGCTTCAAGAGGTGCTATTGATCTCCTTGAATCCTTAGCTCTTTCTTCAAGTGGATAGTAGGCCTAGTTTGAGGCTAATGGACTCCATCACTCATAAATCTCCCGAAAGACATAATTCAATTATGAGCGCTAATAAACATATTTAAGCAAAATTTCATAATAATGTTCCGATTAAGCTTGATATTAGAAACTTAGCTAAATGATAACAATTAAGCAAGATTGGAAACCAATTTAATCAATTATAAGGCACTCAAGTGTAGAAATAATAGATAGATCATCTTCCTAATAAGAAAATTATTTCCTAAGTCCATGTAATAGAAGTGCTACATTTCAGGCGTGGGACCCAAAACGGACCATGGAAGTAAATTATATTCGCAAGGAAAAGCATGCACCGAAAGCAAAGTGTCAATTTAAAAAGCCCCAGATGCAGGGTAATTGTTCTTACAAAAAATAAAAAAATCCCACGCAGGGGGTAGGGATGAAGAAAAAGGAGGAAGATCTAAGTATCAGGTTCCCCTTCCACCGGAGTTGGAACAACATCTTGGTTGGCAGAGGAATCGACTTGAGCAAGCTCCTTCGCCTAAACGAGTTGACTGTCACGGAAGACTTTTTTCGAATTAAGCTCCTCCAAGGCAAGAGTGATGCCAGGATTGAAATGTTGGATTTGAGTCATGGCATTCTGGAATTGCTCTCCACCAATGTTTCCCGAAATGGTGTCGAGCTCCTCCATATCTTTTTCCAAAGAAGTGATTCGAGCCTGGAGGGTGCTGATGGTATCGCTGGCTTGAAGATTCTTTGCCTCAAGTGTCTTCTTGGCCAGGTCAGAGGAAGCCAATGTCGCCTCTAGCTCTGTGATCCACTATTGGGCATCTTCATTCAGCTTAAGAATAGCGGTCGACTTCTGGGCGGCCTCTTTATTTTCCTTTTTATTTTCCTCCACCATCTTCTTTATGGTTGCCTAGATGGACTTCTCAATATAGTGGACCTCGACGGTGATTTGAAGTGCAGAAGTCTAAAGCTTGGCCAGAGTCTAGGCCATATCCTATCCTGAAATATGTCCCAGCACTTCATCGCTCAGTAACAGCCCATCTATGAACGACCCGGCATCAGACTGCCCTAAAATAATAGGCAAGGGGTATGTCCTCTCTTGATTATCGCTTTCCAAAGCTCTTTCCCTACAGCGGTCAGCAGAGCTCTCGATAGCTCCCATTTTCCTCCCTTGAAGGCTCTGGGTTATGGAGTTCGGTTCTTCTGGGGTCTCTTGAATAACAATACCCTGGTTTAAGGATGTCGAGATGGTAGCAGTAGGGGCACTAGAGGATCCCGCTCATTTTCTCCTTGATCTTGAGGCTTGCAGAGTACCAGAGAAGGTCCTGACGCCATGTTGCTTACTGAAATAAGACAACAAAGTAAGATAGAAGTCAGATAAGCAAAATTATGAAGTATGGAAATTCAAAGCCCAAAAAGTCTAGGGCAAATTACTGGTAATAATATCTTAATTCCTACCTAACAAAACAAAGAGAAAATCATCAACAAGGGTGTGAAGATCGTCCTTGATTTTGATAAACTAGTATTCTTCGAAATACCGAGTTATAAATTTAACACAGTTGACCTCATCCGGAGTAAGGTCTTTCTCTTCTTTCTCAACCAACATAGTGGGAAAACACAAAGCATCTTCAGTCCAGTATAATGGGAACTTTGGCTCCTCGTCGTCTTTCAGGAAAAAGAGATGGAACCCCTCTACTGCCATCAGCTTGAAGAATTTAGTCTTAAATCCTTTAAAACTATCCTGGAAAACATCGAAGGATTTGTGACTGGATCTTGACTGAATTGTGAGCCACCCCTTCTGTTTTGCTGACCCTTAGGGGTTTATCCGGGTATAGAAATAAAAGAAGGCATTGGTCAAATACCGCTGCCCAATTATTCCATAAAATCTCTCAAAAGCAATAATATAACCCTAACCATTGACGTGAATTTGGGTAGGGGCCGCATGCAAAGCTTGGAGTACCGCAATATAGAATTCGGTGAAGGGTAACCGAAGCTCCAAATTGTCGAAGAGGGTTTCGTAAAGAAACAGGAAATGCGAACCCGCCTCCCTAGAAGAACAAACCCTCTCGTTCGACTCTGGACATAAAACCTAGAATTCTCTATCACAGTTTCTCCCTTCTGTTAACTCCAGATACTGTACTAATTGTCTGAGTTCATTTTCAGAGGAAAGCTCAGATAAACACTCCCAGACATCATTCCCTACCCAAGGGTATACCCGTCCCAGACCACGCCAGATCCGGATTTGGTCCTCTTTGATTGGTTCATGAGCCTCCGCAACTGGTACTTGCGCTCTAGCTCCCCTCCTACCTTTGGCCATAAAGATCCTGAGAAGTGAGAACACCCAAAGAGGCCAGTAAATAAATGTCAAAATCAATTAAATTAAAGATTCAGACACAGTGAAGGGTGAACTGAATGGTCCACACCTACACGCTGACCACATTTCCCTCCAAAGCTTGAAACTTCAGAAGGACACCTCTGTCACGTTTACAACGGCAGAAAAGGTGTTTCAAGAGGATATGTCATGTGAAGAGGATTGAAAGTCCTAAATTTACTCTATGGAATTGAAAAATAAAAACATACTCCATTGAGGAGCGCGTAACTACTCAGCTATTCAATTACAATAATAAAGGGAAAAGAAGGGGGGTACCGTGTGTGAAAAGCTCAGAATTGTTGAAGATGAAAATGTTTGAAAATCCTTTAGGGCTTTTACTTCACTACTGCGAGAGTTCTCTAGAAGATGTTTGAAAATAGTAAAATAGAGACAATACATCCCTCAAACCCCTGTTTATAAAGGCTAAGCGATTAAGGGGCATTGTTGTCCTTACAACCCAATTTTTAAAAGAATGCTCATCATGGTGCGCGAAGTACTATGCATGTTCTTCCAGTGAAAATATGCCACATGACCCATACAGTTCTTAAGGCAGTTGAAAAGACAGTGGTACAGCAACTCGAACGTCACACAACTTCTGAAATTTAAGTTCAAATTATTTTCATGAACTCCGGCTTTAACCGGGATACTTGCTCGATGAAGAGTTATTGCTTTGGA
Organism: Ormosia semicastrata; assembly: GCA_029884595.1. Lineage (NCBI taxonomy): Eukaryota > Viridiplantae > Streptophyta > Magnoliopsida > Fabales > Fabaceae > Ormosia > Ormosia semicastrata. The sequence continues at coordinate 436,176 of JAQQTO010000055.1, read as the reverse complement.
TCACGACTGTTAAAGCAACGGAGTGAGATCCCGGTCCACGTTTTATAAGTGGTAAATTATTTGAATCCCAGATTAAAGACTTGAAGCTTGCTACTTATTTAAAATGGGCACTTAGCTGGGGGCAAAGTAATGTGATGTCGAAATAAGCGTTTGACTTATCCTGGCAAAAAGGAAAGGATGCGAACAACGATAAAAAGCTAAATGAAGGAAGTAGACATCGTGCAAAGTTAATAAAGTACGAATTTTTATTAATTTGTTCTCATTCCATACATCATTTTGCATCTGCAAAAGAGGAAAAAGAAAATATTGAAACATGGAATATATAAGGAAAGAGCATCGACCTCTCATTTACTTTGTCGGATAGGGTGCAGTCTTTCATGAAGAAGATCATTCCACCAGCTTCATGACTACATCAAGTTGCCTCAAATTGCAGAGCTGCTACAATAATCCCTCCTACATATCTGAAGAACCAGCAAGGTTCGAACCGAAGCACCTGTTAAGTTCACGGAAAGGAGGAGGAGTGTAGGCTCTGTTTCTCCAAGGAGGACCGTCCGACGTGACAGGAGTCACTGATTTTCCTAGCAGTAGAGCGTGTTTCAAATACTCCCTCATACGCTGGGAAAGAAAAGTTCCCATTGAAAAAGTTATTGGTAAATGAAAGGGAGAACATTTTCACAGATTTTGGGAAAAGCAAGAAGATGATCTTCGCAGGGAGCCAAACCTTCTTTGAATAAGCAAAATGAGAATAGAAGAATGCAGTAAAAGGAATGTTAGCCTAAACGCAAACATTCTCTATTTTATAGACACAATAGGGCATTATGATTGGTCCCTTGAAAGGTGAATTGATCGTACGAGATTAATTGCATCCTTAATGCTCCTTGTTTCTGATTGGTAGAGAAGTAAAGGGACAGTTAGGAAACAGCATGGATTTAATGTCCCTTTAATGGATTTTTAATTCCCGATAAAATTGAGGCAGCGATTTCTCAAGAAAGCTCGGTATTGTCAAAGGAGTGTGGAAAAAGTCAAAAAACCCTGCGAAATTGTATATGGGGCGAAGGATACGCCTCGGATGATGGGATGGTGTCATATGCTAACCCTAGAGGTACTCCGTAATAGTGGACCTAGGCCTAAATGAATTTCTATCTATTGAGCGCCACAGGTTCTCTTCAAATTTGGAATCTTGACACTTAACTGTTTCACTTAAACGCCAAGTTGGGGGCAACTGTTCTAGACTGTACCCTAGGCTCTCAATATGTAGTCTAGCCCAACGCACATACAAGCAGAGGTCCAAAGCTCCACACCTCCATCTGAGTCAGTTTAATGTGAGATTCTAATTTTGGATGGTAACAGCTTTACTCTAAGATTCGCGCAATGGATGAATCTTGTGATATATCCTAATTGTCAATCATGATCTTATGGAATAATTACGCTATAACTGCTATACCGGTATTACGATAATATAGGAATTCTCTACAACTAAATAAGAAATATATCTTCTCCTGTAATTATAATAGGAATGTATATCTTCATCAAAAGAATAGATCAATCTAACCTTTATAAATATCAGGTTAAGTCACTTAAATCAGGTATGAGTTCTCCTATAACATAGACCAAATTGGTGCACATCCTGACTTGAGCGTTGGAGTCCTTTTACAGATACTCACCCCTTGGTTCAACACGCTTGATAATAGACGTGCATTGAAGGAGTCTATCGCATACGTGTCTATTCTGAATCTACTTCATAACATTACTCATTTATCATAATATTAGGGCAAAGTTAGGAATATAAAAGGTGGAAAATACAAATAACTATCATGAGTAATGAGAAAATTTCAAAATTGAGTGAGTGCAAAGCTAGGAATGTAAGCAAAGACTTCCTATTTTTTGCAGAATAATACTACTTACGTAATATTAAAAAAAAACTCGCATGAGTTATAATAAAAAATGGGGCCGTCTAAATTTAAATACTCATTAAAGTTATGAGGAAATGTGAATATATAACATTTTTTTTATAAACTATTGCGTAAATATGGTGCAAAAATATACCTTCATATAAATCATAATAATGTAAATGTTAAATTACAATCATCGTAAACACATTCCCTTTTCCAGTTTTTTTGAGCCCATTACGTTTTGTTTTCCATTCTTTGATGATTTAAAGATAGGGAAAATATTTTTTTAAAATGAACTTATCTTTAAAGTTAACAATTAAAGGTATATTTTTTAAATTATCTAATAAATTAAGATTATGATGTATTTAATATTAAATTAATAATAAATTTCACCTTAGTAATTCACTTTACAAAAAAAAAATTACTGGAAAAGAACTTTTTCCAAAAGTAAAGGGAGAGATTGATGCAAACCTTAGTAAGCATATTGAACAGTGTCTCATTCTCCATGGTCAAGACCAGGATGATGTTGATGTTGATGTTGTGCGATGTTAATGGTGATGGCGGCTCAAATAATCTATGAAGTCCACGCCGTTTGTGGCCTAGACTAGGCTATTAAAATGACAACAGCTCTGTAAGTAACGATTACCATAATAAACTTCAACCGGTAATGGCAGATTAATTATTAAGAAAATAATTTAATAATCTTGATTTTAAGAAAAAAATAATTATAAAAGATAATATTACCTTTAAAAAAAATAGAATGTGATTGACCAATAAAAAAGATAACAAGAGAGATAGAACTCATAGAAGTTGAATGAATAAATATTGAGAATTTTTAAGCGTTAAATAATTAATAGAGTTAAAAAAATAAAGATAAAATTGGTATAAAATTATTAATTCTATGCTAAAATTCTAAAACGTCATCTAATATGAAACATAAAAAAATTTATAAAATGACATATAAAAAGGAATGGAGTGAGTAAATTACTCTACTAAGAGGTTGGCATATGGAATTGTCGTGATTTTATTTTCCAAAAATTGCAATTTAAAATTTCTTAATATTTATTCAAAATTACCTCAAATTAGTATTGGGTCTTTCTCTACCATCCTTAATTTTTTTAATGGTATTGATTGATACGATGATATTTTTATTTGTATTTATTTATCTGATAAATTTTTATTTCTATTAACTTTTATTTTAATTTTATTTAATATAAGTTTGATTTCAAGTTTTAAATATTATAAATTTTAACTTTTTATTCTATTTTTTTTGTTTTTAAAATACTCATTTATTATTATCAACCTTAGTAAGAGAAATGAGAACAAATCACATGATAAAAAATATATTTATAAATCAATTTATCAAGTTATAAATTATTACTAATAAAATATTTTATAAAATCAACTAATAATATTATACAAAATTAAAAGGTACCGATATCCTTTTAAAAATAAGGATATAGAAAGAATTTCCTACTTTTCATGTATTATATATTGTACAAATTTTGAACACCTACAAAAGCGCGCATGCATATATATCATTATTCAATGCTCTCACCGATCGACTCGAGCAAAGCAAATGCAGAAGCACGCGAAGCGGCAAGCATCTGTGTGTAAGCACCTTGATGTCATGCATGAAGTTAATCTGTTGCGCTCTCTATCTGTAAGTTACGTTCCACTCAGAATGGAAACTTCGACCACTACCAATTATTTTATTTGAAGTTTGACTGCATCTTAAGTAGCCTACCAGAGCATAAAAACGAAGCCAAGGATAAATTCTATTCTATATATTAGTATTATTATTAAAGCATGAAAATATATTCCCACTATTGACTTCAACATCTGCGTTTTATTTTTAGTACCGTTTCAACCTAAGGTGAGTAGCATAATTACGACACCGAATAACTTAATTGAATAGACGAGTTATATAATCCATGTCACTTTGAACAAAAAGAATGGCATACATATGTACGTACATAAGAGTGAAAAAATCTTTTAAATAAAAAGTTAATAATAAATTTAAAAAAAATATTTTAAAATTTATTATTTCATAATAAATTATTCTTAAAACAAACAAATAAAATAATATATTTCAGTTTAATTTTAAAATCAATTGAAAATAATCACATGAAAAGTTCAAATGTTATTTTAAACAGACAGTTTGGCCCAATATGTTTAGAACTCAAGGCCTCCTCCCTAAGAATGGTCCTCAAGTCTTGCTACCCACAGACAAATGTTTTTGGGCTCCCAAAAGCCAAGGAGATAAATTTGGGCCAAGTTTCGTTGTACTACTCCATAGAACTTAATCATCGATTTAAGGGAGTTTACCATGGGCCGAGTTTCTTTATCCGTGATCTGCAGTCTGCTGTCCAACACAATGGAATGAAAGCAATGTAATTATAAAAAGACTACATGTTTAAAAAAGATTATTTTTAAAATAATAATTGTTCATTTTTAAAATTGTTTTTATTATAAGTTATTTTGAATATAAAATAAAATAATTCAAATATACATTATGTTTCTACCAACTCTCTCTAACTCCTACAAAGAGGTATCAGGATTGTAAATTAAGTGAAAGTTGTTTGACGAAAAAGGAAAAAATTGAAAGTTGTAATTAATTTCATATGGTGTTAGTGAAAATTATTTGCGTTAGTATTTAATCATGTATTGCCAAAAGTAACGATAAATGTTATGAAAGTTATTCTATTTCGCAAATTACAGGCTGATTTTCGTCCAATCATTTAGTTTTGTTTTTTTGTTTTTTTGTTTTTTTTAATCAATAGTTGTTGACGGAAAAGCAAAACAATCTTTTCATAACAGTTTTAGTACAAAAACCATTCATGCTATATATCACTACTCATTGTCAAATCATTTAAAGAACTTGATTATCATATTAACTATTTACAATAATTATTTAGAAGGTCAAATGTGTTAACATATAATTAGATGATATTGTAAAAATTTCATAATAAATTTTAAACTTTGTTCAAACACATAAATTAAAATCAATAGCAAAGAATTTGATCAAATAGCCCAAAAAAAATTGAAGAATTTGATCAAATCATCCAAAAAAGAAATGAAGAATTTGATCATTAATAAATGCAATTAGCCAATAACAGAACAATAATTTGGTAATTTAATTTTTTTCAAATGCAGCATAAACATTGAATGATAACAACATCACCAATTTTCAATATACATGATGAGTCCATAACTGAAATCATGGTTCATTTTTTAAGGCAATGGACCCTGCATAAGTTACTCTCTCTGATCATCCCCCTCAACGCCAATACTCATATCTTTGCAAAATTTAAAGGAGGATCACCATTTCTATATCAATGGAACAAGAGTTGGGAGTCAAACACTTTTTTGTAACAACCTACGAACTATGAACAAATTCATCTATGGAAGATAATACACAATCAATTTTAAATGAAAAAAAAAAGGAATTTGATTCCAGCTTTTTAAGAAAAACTTATGCGATCACAGCGCAGCGTTACTATTAGGAAGACGAAAAGGAATTAATTTTTTTTCTGGAAGTTTTTTATAATTTATCTCTTGTTAACGTTGTAATGTAATCTTAATAAGGGTATAAAAAAAAGAATACCACAGAATTGTGCCCTTTCTATTACTTTTTCTGGCGCTAAATCGATATTAAATGTTAAATTCAAATATTAAACGGATGTAGAGAGACTGAAGAACAAACTCGAAGCTCATGGAGGCCAAGGCAAGAAATAACCCAAATCTGCCTCCAGATATATACAAAAAAAAAATGATTGGTGTCATTATCATTTTTTTTTTTCTTTTGGATTCAAAAGCAACGAGTATGACGCAAAGAGTGAGAAACTGAGAATACATACATTGATACATATATAGGATTGAAAATGAATGGTCTCAATTTTGTATAAGGTTATTATCATCCGAATGTAGCATATATTAATAGATTAATAATAGATGAGCAATTGCTAGTGCCCCACATAGAGAGAGTTTTTGAACTGGAGAAACTCCACTGCATTATTTGCATTTGACAAGAATGAGAAAGAGAGCGTGAAAGACTCCAGAGTCCAGGTGTTACCATTTTTTATTTTTATGTTTGTCTGCTTCCCTCTCCCATGTTCTATATTCTTCCATTTGCTTCAGTTTTGATAATTACGTGAAACTTTAAAAAAATAAACAAGTATTTGTCACATAAGATTCTGTAGTGTTTATGATAGATATATGAACTAATTCCACGAAAATTTCTCGTCATCATAATTAAATTCAATTGTGTGGTCTGTGGTGTTAACGTTTTTTAATTTGTTTCTTTTCATATCATGTGTTTTAATTTGTGAAAATTATTGTTGGCTTCTTAATTAAGATTTGTTTCGATTTGGAGATTCTCCACGAAATAATTAACTCCGAATTAGCCAATAATTAAGCAGCCGAATCCAATTTTACTTTTTTTTTGTTTTCTTAGATAGAGAAATTCTTACTTAAACCATGGGCATCATAGTTGGGTACATCAGGCCAATCAAAATTTAGTATTTTTTTTTCTTAATAGAAATTTTTTTACCTAAACTATAAACACCTAGATAGGTGCATTAAGCCAATCATGATTGAGTATTTTCACAGATAATTGTGTTACACAATTAATTTCATAAAAATAAAAAAAAAATACTAAATTTTGATTGGCCTGATGCACTCAACTATGATGCCCATGGTTTAGGTAAGAATTTCTCTATTAGGTAACAAAGCCAATCCATCCATTTTTCTTCCCTTGTTGGTAGGAGAAATTTTACTACTTAACCACGAAGATTTAGTTGGGTCTTTTAAGTCAATCATGATTAAATATTTTCATGGATAATTGTGTTACATAATTAATTTTATAAAAATTAAAAAAAATACTAAATCTTGATTGATCTGGTGCACCTAACTATGGTACTCATGATTTAGGTAAGAATTTCTCAGTTGGTAGATTCCAGTAACGAAAAATTATGAAACTAAAAAATGAGATGTATTTGGAAATTGTTGAGCCAAGGAGAAGTGGCAACCACTGCATTCTTAGAAAGTATCGTGGTTTATTGATCTATTTATTTTTTGGTTAATGGTATCGTGATTTATTAATATTATTCTTTCCCTTTCTAGATCGATTGCTTGGTTTGCGGTGAATCGCAGAGATCACGACTCCACAAGTATCTTGAGTTTAGCAAAGGAATATTGGGAGCCCCAGCCGACTCTAGTGTCTTCCACAAGATGCAAGCATTCCCACGGGGCACCCTTGCCAGAACTTTCCATGAGGTGTCCCTCACCCTTTGGATCAATCCAAAGGGACACGTGGTTGACACCCAATCCAACATCGTCCCAACTTGTATGATCAAACGTAGCCACAATTTCGTCAAATCACAATATCACCACCACTTTATATACACATACATATCCACCCTCCTCTCTACCATCAACCAAGAACCGAGTCACCAACATCCAAGAAGCCTCTCTCTCTCAAGCATTCTCTTTCTTTTCCTATACTTGTTCTCATTCAGTCATTCTTGTTCAAGTTTCACTCACAAACACAAACACAAACTCTCTCTGACACAAAGACATGGCCCCTGAACTCGTCCCAATCGTGGCTAAATCTGCTGGTGGGTTCACCAAAACTGCGACCCTGCCGCGTCGTGCTTACGTGACATTTCTTGCTGGTAACGGTGACTACGTGAAAGGGGTGGTTGGCCTGGCCAAAGGGTTGCGGAAGGTGAAGACAGCGTACCCCTTGGTGGTGGCTGTGCTCCCTGACGTGCCGGAGGAGCACCGTCAGATCTTGGAGTCTCAGGGCTGCATCGTCCGTGAGATCGAGCCCGTTTATCCACCAAAGAACCAGACCCAGTTTGCTATGGCCTATTACGTCATCAACTATTCCAAGCTCCGTATATGGGAGGTACGTTAAATACGTCCTTCTTTTATCTCTCTCCTATCTTTTCTTTTTACACGTAGATTCTTGAGTCGGTTGCTTTCTTACGCGTGGACCCTTAACTGTAGTAGTATATGACGTGGTTTCTTTTCTTCTATTTCTGCACCGTGTCCGTGTCTGAAATTTTACTCTCATCTCATCTCATGTATATCTTCTTATTTTTTTCCCCATTTCTTATTTACCCTTTCATTGACGGAAATACCCATGCACTTATCATCTTTGTTGCGTACATAAAAGCCTAGGAAGGGTATTGTTTGATTAATGTGTTTATGGATAATAACTAGTATCTAGCATTATTTCTAATTGGAATTGGATTGGGTGCAGTTTGTGGAGTACAGCAAGATGATCTACTTGGACGGAGACATCCAAGTTTATGAAAACACAGATCACCTGTTTGATCTGCCTGATGGTCAATTGTACGCTGTGATGGACTGCTTCTGCGAGAAGACATGGAATCACACCCCACAGTACAAGATAGGGTACTGCCAGCAATGCCCGGACAAGGTGCAGTGGCCTAGAGAATTGGGTCAACCCCCGTCCCTATACTTCAATGCTGGCATGTTTGTGTTCGAGCCCAGCATGGACAATTACCACGACCTGCTTAGGACCCTGCAGGTCACCCCTCCTACCCCATTCGCGGAGCAGGACTTCTTGAACATGTACTTCAAGGACATTTACACGCCAATCCCCTTGGTCTACAACCTTGTCCTTGCCATGTTGTGGCGTCACCCGGAGAATGTGGAACTTGATAAAGTCATGGTTGTTCACTACTGCGCAGCGGTATGAAACTCAAAACAGTCAAACTCATTTACTAATTAATTAGTCTATTTTAATATATTGATTGTGTTTGTGAGCAGTTGAATTGAGTTGGCTCTATTTTTGTTTTTGGCTTCTTCTTGTTCTTCAGGGATCTAAGCCATGGAGGTATACCGGGAAGGAAGAGAATATGCAAAGAGAGGATATAAAGGTGCTGGTGCAGAAATGGTGGGACATCTACAATGACGCTTCCCTTGATTACAATAAGCCCTTGAGTGGGGCCCAAGGGCCAGCGGATGGTGTTGTTGACATTGAACCATTCGTACAGGCTCTATCAGAGGTTGGCCAAGTTCAATATGTTACAGCGCCCTCAGCAGCTTAGATGTTGAGCAGGTGTGGCCAATACTCTTGTCATGTGATGAACGCAAAAATATAAAAATCATAAAAAAAAAAGTGAAAAAAGGTTAGAAACACGGACGAGTAGGTGTAAGACTTTGCGGTCAAAAGAAGGAAGGCTCTTTTTCATGTTCACATGTGGAACGGTCGGTGCTCATAGTCAGATAGAAGAGAGCTCTCCAGCTTTTATTATATTTGCGTCCTTTTATGGTTTTTTTTTTTTATTTTTCTTAATCTTTTTCCTCTGGTTTAGCGTCTGTATTAAGGTTGATGGGTCTGTCCTGTCCATATGAGTATGGTTATGGTCTTTCTTTCCACGTGTATATTAATATATTTCTGTCGTAGCATTTCCTTCGTTGGACTTTGCCATTGTAAGGCAATGCTTAATTAATGAAAAAGGGGAATGATTAACGAAATGAAATATCCATTTTATGGTGTAAAGGATCTCTTGTCCGTCTCCTGTGAAGTAAAAAGTTGTTTTGTATGGATTGCTTTGCAAAGCAATGTCTCTTTAATTTGTTATGCAATCTGTGTTGAGGAAATTTTGGTTTAACTAGTTTCCCGAAAAGGTGAAATGAAATGGACAAATGACATTACGCTGCATCCGTCCTCCATATTAAAGCAGAAGTTTGATTAAACTTAAACAAGAAGCTGGATAATTAGCTTTTCGCAAGTAATATAATGTGTGTACAGATTTTCTGTAGCAATCATGTGTTTGGAATTATTTTTTCATTCCTAATTTATGCATAATAGGTTTTCCCACTCATTTTATTAACTTGATTCCACATTCGGCAATCAATTATTTCATTTTGCCTTCCCATGTTTTTCTGACCAACTTTTCAAACATTGACGGCTGATCCATTATGTGATGAAAATTACTTCTGTATATACCTAGCACCTAAAGCTGTCAATACGGGCTATAACTCACTAAGCCTTTGTTGTTAAACCATTTTTTTAAGCCCATTATTTGATGGGACTTTTTTTTAGCTTTAACCCATTAAACCCACTAATTTAGTGGGTTAAGATGGGTCTGACCCACAAAGCCCCCTAACCCATATCTCATTCAATCAAATCCTTAATCTCAAATCAAAAAACCCTAATCTCAAATCCAAAAATTCAATCCACCTTCAATCTCCGTACTTTTTTTCTTTCTCAGCCAGAAAATCGTTGTCGTCATCTCCAGGAAGAGACCCGCCGGTGAGACACCATCTTGCCGCCGACGACTGGCGAAGGCTTCCGCCGCCAACAACGAGGGAAAGTTCCGTGGCGTAAGGCAGAGACCTTGGGGGAAATGGGTTGCTGAGATTCGAGATCCCGCGAGAAGGGTGAGGCTCTGGTTGGGTACCTATAATACTGCAGAGGAAGCTGCTATGGTTTACGATAATGTTGCGATTAAGCTTCCTGCTTCCCCATCTATGGTAAATTGGTAATCTACTCTTGATTTTGCTTATCTGTTTGCTTTTTAATATTCTGATCGAGGTAGGCTATCAGTGTGTTGGTTCATTTCTTTTTTTTTTCTTTTTATTTGTTGCATGCTACCTGTTTGTTGAAATAACTATCTGATCCTTTCTTGAGCTACAATGTGCTTTATTTCTGTACCTGCTGGATGCTGGTGTTATTTTTCTGCATATACTACTAGCTTGCTTTATTGCTTAATAGGTGACACCAGCCAACTTAGGTTTTGCTCTCAAGCTTGCTGAATATTGCTATGTCTCAAAAATGAGAAACTGATCCGTTATGTGTCTAGTGAGGAGTGTTTGTAGAATCAGATTAATGGTTGTTTGATATCTGAATGTGACGAGCTAATTGCTTGAGCTTCAATGTCATTACAAATGAAATGGCGAATAGTTAGTATTAAGTTTTTAAGCTGATTTGATTCGATACTACTTCTCGTGTTAATTTATTCCTAATTTCGAATGATTTGGCTTTGTCTCGGTTGAGTTGGATAATTGTTTGGAATACTGCTGCATATATATATATTCGAATCACTTTGTTCTGAATTTTACTTCCTTTGAAATTGCCATCATAGTGACTTTTACCAGCTGAAGGTTTACATTTTACAATGAAAATTCATATTTTTTTTCTGCGTGAAGGGCTGTTCAGGTTCTTTGGTTCTGGGATGAATGCGTGACATTTTAATTTTGAAAGATTCATATTTGCGTCAAGATTTGCACTTCTCGTTTTGAAGTTTTCATATGTCGAGATTGAGTTACAACAACTTACCAGTATCTATGCACTGTAGCTTATAAAACCGTGTATTAATTTCTTCTTGTTCAGTTACACTTTCTCTAGTGCTCTTCAATGTCCTATTCAGTGATGAGGATAACAGAATGGTCTAGCATAATAGGATGGTTTGGTTTGGTTTAGTTTACTCTGGAACAGCCTATAATGGAAGGGACAACTAACAATACAAAATTAACAGGAATGACCAATTAACCATTCTAAAGGGTCATTACTGTTACAGGGATGATTATTGGTCCATAACTTTTAATTTCGTATAATTAATGGTCCTTCCCCTTAATTCTCCCTATAAACAAGTGTTGTTTCCTAGTTGAGGGGTACTGTGGTTGGTTTGTAACATTCTTTCTTCTAATCAACATATTAACTTTTTGGAAGATGGTGTACTTGTACATATTGTTCTTTGACTAAATTGAAGTAACATTTCTACTTTACGTACAATTGATTTCAAAACTGTTATTATCTTTAAATATTTGCTGATTTTCTTCTCCTTGCTGATTGCTGGTCATTATTGATGTGCTTCAAATATAACATAGTTAGATTATCCCTTGGTAATAGATATCTGAATGTTGATTTAAATGAAGTAACTGACATGGAATTTGTTAGTATTAAGTGCATAATTTGACTTGTGTTTGGTGATATAATCTACCATGTTGTATGCAAAATTGTATTATAGAGTCTATGAGCAAGACAGATGTGGATGATGAATTTATTTTTGAAACTCATCCTGTAGTTTCTGCAAGAAATCTCTAATGTTTGAAAATTCTTTACGAAGAGTGGTGTGTGATCTTGAATAAGTGGGTCAAGTTTTTTTTATTAGTGGGCTAGCCCACCATAAAATACATGGGTCAACTTTTTTTAGTGGCTTGGCCCATGGGTGGGTTAAGGCCAGCCCATTAAATAAATGAGTCAAATTTAAAATTTTTTTATTGTGGGTCAGCCCATGGGCTAGTCCTAGTCCACCTGGCCCTGTGAGTTTTTTTATCTTGTGGGCTTTTTAGCCCTGTGGACTTTTTGGTCCTAGCCCACGTGGACTAGGGCTTAATGGGTTGGGTTGGGCTTTTTTGACAGCTCTACTAGCACCGCGCGCTACAATTTTATATAATGAAGTTTACAATTGGCCTCATTTAATCTTTAATAAATGTAGGATGCTCTGAGAGCCTGAAAGAAGGGGATATGCAGGTAGGATCATTTCCTCTCTTATATAAGACTAAAATTAATGGTGTAATTGCGCAATGAATCAACTCGTGTTTTCTGGTGTCGAAACTCATTTTGATTGAAACAAATAGAGCAAAATGCTTTTGCAGTACCTAATAGAAATAGAACAATGATCTAGCTTGAAATTAAGGAGAAATTGACAATGCTCTTAACAAAATTTTGAACATTCATATTCTAATCATTTTTATTTATTATTGCATGTCACTTTTAATTTTCTATTATTTAGTTATTATCCCTAATATTTTAAATTATTGTTAGTTAGTCATTCAAGTTCCCTTTGACGCTGAGACATGTAATCCTCTTGTGGGAAGATGTTGCTGTTTCCTTTGATTTTTTCAGCGGAGATGAGGTGCTCAAGCACGTAGGAAGGAAGAGTTAGAAATATCCTTTTCAATTCTTGTTTTGCTTTTAAAGGTGATTTGAGGGTAAATTTTTTAATTTTTCTACAAATTGACACAGCATAGAGCAGATCAATGCAGCGCAGAGTGGAGCGAAAATGCAATGGTGGCAGTGCAGCAGCAGCACACCAAAAATGAAGTGCGCGAGGTCCAATCTGTGACATAGCTTAGGCGGTGTGATCTGTTAACAGTATGCGTGGGCTTGAACGATGGTGAAGTGTGGCGACATGGTCTAGATTTGACAGCAACGACAAGGGCGCACAGTGATCCTGGGTCCGGTGGGTTGTTGTGATGGATCGTGTCTGGGTGATTGAAACAAACAAGTGCAGTGCAACAAAAATGATATAATAGAGCAAAATGCTTTTACAGTACCTAATAGAAATAGAACAACGATCCAACTCGAAATTAAATAAGATTAATCAAAATCAAATACAAACAATAAAGAAGTACAAAGCCCAACTCACTATTAATTAGGAATTTCTTCACATTCTTGTTTGAAACTTTCAATCACAAACTAACCTAATTAAGTTCTCACAAGCTTGTTATTTATGTACTTGCACTATGTTTTTTCACAGGAACACACTCAAAATTTTCTTTTCCAAGTTGTCTTTAAACCAATATAGGCATATTGACACCTCACAAAAATAAAACCCCCAAAATGCTACATACACTCTTTATTTGACCTTGTTTATGACAAAATCAACACAAGAAAATGTTCTACAAAAACTATAATCTCGTGCAAAATAATTTTCAATAAGCCTGCAGATAAAGCACAAACTGTAGGGTATCAGAATTATGGAAATAGTAAAACACAACTAAGATAGAGGTGAGAAAAGAGGAACTGATATAAAATATTTAACGTGGAAAACTTCATTTGATGATGAGGGAAAAATCACGGGCAAGACTAGAAGATTTTTACTATGTAGAAGAAAATTACAAGACTTCTCTCTAGATATAAGGAGAGAACAATAAAAGGAAGAAGAGAAGAATTTTGGGATGGATGAAACTAAATGGAGGAAGTCCTTATTTATAGGAGAACATTCTTCCTGTTCCATCGAAAACATCAAAAGAAAAAATTGCCTTCAATGTTGAAAAAACATGTCATCCACTGAAAGCATCATTGAAATTTTGCCATCCCATATTTTTTACTTTTGTTTCAATATATGCCACAAAAGTGGCTTTACAGTTGTTCACAATCTCCCACTTAAAGTCACTTTTGGTGAGCTTTCAAAATCTTTTTCATCTTGTCAGTTTCATGCTACCTACGTTTCTGATAGGCTATAAGAGGACCTACACTATTTAAACTTTTCAGAGTTGATTGGTTTTGTCATAATGTCTGCTAGGTTCTCTTTAGTATGAATCTTTTGCATATCCACACTCCCTTCTTCTACTGTTTCTCGAAAAAAGTGATATTGAACTCCTACGTGTTTTATCTTGGAATGAAAGGCTAGATTCCTTGCAATGTGCAAGGCACTCTGACTGTCACAATACAAAGAAATCTTTTGTTGCTTGTGCCCGAGTTCTTCTATTAACCTTTTAATCCAAATTGTTTCCTTGCATGCTTGCGTAGCTGCCATGTATTCAGCTTCTATAGTAGATAAAGCTACAACAGTCTGTAACTTTGATAACCAGCTCACAGTTGCTCCTGCAGTATAAACACATAGCTTGTAATAGATTTACTTTTATCAAGATCACTTGCAAAATCTAAATCAACATATCCCCTGACAGCAAACTCTAATCCTTCAAAATATAATGCAGCACCTGAGGTCCCTTTAATGTATCTTGGGATCCTCTTAACAGTATTCCAATACTCTTTACCAGGATTTGCTATAAAATGACTGACCGCTCCCACTGCTTGTGCAATGTCTGATCTTGTACATATCATGGCATACATAAGGCTTCCCACTGCTGATGCATATGGTGCTCGAGACATTTCCATCCTCTTCGCTTCATTGTTAGGACACGTACTTGAAGATAATTTATAATTAATAGGAAGTGAGATAGAAATTGGCTTACAATCTTGCATGTTAAAGAGCCGCAAGATTTTCTTCAGGTAGTTCTTTTGTGAAAGCCAAATTTTTCTATCTTTTCTGTCTCGGTGATTTTGCATCCTTAAAATCTTGTTTGCTGGTCTCAAGTCCTTCATATCAAACTCCCTAGCCAACTGTGCCTTCAATTCTTGGACTCGATCTTTGTTGGGCTCTACCACCAACATGTCATCCACGTACAACAGTAAGATGATAAAATCATCGTCACCAAACCTCTTGTAATATGTACAATGGTCTGAACTGAGTCTGTTGTATTTGAGACTAATAATAAAGAAATCAAATCTCTTGTACCAACATCTTGGCACCTGCTTTAGACCGTACAGAGATTTGGTTAACCTGCAAATCAAGTTTTCCTTGTCTTTTTCTTTAAAGCCTTCTGGTTGGAGTATATATATCTCTTCTTCTAGCTCTCCATGAAGAAAAATTATTTTCATATCTAATTATTCAATATGTAAATCAAATACAGCACACATAGCCAAGACTACTCTGATAGTGGTAAGTCTGACAACTGGAGAGAATATCTCATTGAAATCAATTCTTTCTTTCTGAGCATACCATTTGACCACCAGCCTTGCACGATATCGTTCCACTTGATCATTGTCATCTCGTTTGATCTTATAAATCCATTTGTTACCAATGGCTTTCCGTCCCTTTGGAAGTTTAACAAGTTCCTATGTCTTGTTTCTATGTAGGGCTTCCATTTCTTCTTGCATTGCTGTCATCCATAGAGAAGCATCTGAGTTACTCACAGCCTCTTGAAAGGTTGACGGCTCTCCTTCTTCTGTTAGAAGACAATATGCATTGTGGCTTGTCATAACATAGTCTGAGTGCCATGATGGTTGCCTTATTTGACGAATTGACCGCTGAACTTCTGTATCATTGGCCTCATATGGTTCTTGTTCCTCGTGCTTTGGTTCTTCTTTTGCTTTAGAGGAATCTTCTTCTCCAGCTTTTTTATCTATCTGTACCGTAGTAGTCTCTTTCAAAGTGCTGACATCTTCTTGTTTACTTTGCAGTTTATTTTCTACAAATATCACATCTCTGCTGATAATAACCTTGCGGGCAGTGGGATCCCACAGGCGATACCCCTTAACACCGTCAGCATAACCCAAGAATATGCATTTCCTAGATTTTAGATCCAGCTTTGTTCTTTCTTGGGAATTGTACATCACATATGCAGGACATCTACACACATGAAGGGAAGAATAATCTGCTTGCTTGCCATTCCACATCTCCATTGGTGTTTTTAAACCAATTGCAGTTAATGGCGACCGATTTATCACGTAACATGTGGTTTTGGCTGCTTCTGCCTAAAAAAACTTAGCTAGGCCTGCAGTTTGCAACATAGCTCTTGTTCTTTCTAGGAGAGTTTTATTCATCTGCTCTGCTACACCATTCTGCTGAGGTGTGTGCGCAACTGTAAATTGCTTTTGAATACCCTCTTACTTGCAAAATGCAAGAAAATTGTCATCTGTATATTCCCCTCCATTGTCTGTCCTCAAGCACTTGATCCTCTTTCCGGATTCAAGTTCTACTTTTGCTTTGAAGTCCTTGAATATAGGAAACACATTTGACTTCTTCTTGATCGGGTACACCCATAGTCTCCTGGAGTAATCATCAATGAATGATACAAAGTACTTTGCTCTTCCTAAAGACATTTCTGGTGACTCCCACACATCAGAATGAATTAAGTCTAGTATGCGCTTGCTTCTAGCAGTTGATCTATCAAACTTTAATTTATGCTGCTTATTTGAGCCCTAGAAGGAGATCACGTTCCGTGAGAATCTTCAAACCACGTTCTGACATATGGCCTAATTTGCGATGCCACATTGTTGTTGATTCTTCTTGGTCGGCTGATGCAACTGATGCGTCTGCCTTTTGCAATGTCTCTCCCTGAAGCATGTATAGATTTGCCGCGATCTTTTCTGCTTTCATCACCACAAGAGCACCTTTAACTACCTTCAAGATCCCACTTTCAATATGGGTCTTGCACCTGAGGTCATCCAATTGCCAAATAGACAATAAATTCTTCTTTAAACCTTTCATATGTCGTACCCCTTGAATTGTGTGAACAGTACCATCGTGTAATTTTATTTTGACAGTACCAACTTCAGCAATCTCCAAGGCATGATCATTTCCCATGAACACAGATCCTTCTGAGATAGGTTCATAAGAACTAAACCAGTCTCGTTGTGAAGTCATGTGTTATGTTACTCCTGAATCCATTATCCAAACATCAGTGAGTTATTTTCCGCCTTTGGAACCAATTGCTACTTCGCTGTAAAGAATTTCTCCATCATTAGAGGTACTCGCAACACATACTTGAGAGGTTGTTGCTTCAGGAGCTTTTCCTGCATTTTTCTTGTTGTACCAACAATCTTTCTTCAAGTGCCCTCTCATGCCACAATGGTAGCATTTGAAGTTCTTCCTTCTTTGTGACTTTGATATACTCTGATCTCGGCTCCCACTAGAGCCACGTTCCATTGATCTTCTCATCATCATTGACAATGTCTCTGCTTGTTTTGAGCTTTCTAATCTGTCTTTCTTTTTCTTTCACCTGGATTCTTCTTCAAGAATAGCAGTAGCAACATCATCAAATTGAAGACTATCAACAATATTATTATTTATTATATTGATGATGAGTTGATCATAAGAATCAGGTAGACTTTGAAGTAGAAGTTCTGCACATTCATTTTCCACCATGTTGTAATCTGATGTAGTTAGCTGGAAAAATAATGTGTTCAGATTGTTGATGTGATCCGTTATTGTCGTGGATTCACTTATTCGAAGAGTATAAAGCCTCCTTTTTAAGAATATCCGATTGTGAAGTGACTTGACCTCGTACAATTTGGTGAGTGCATCCTAAATCTCCTTCGCCGTCTTCTTTTCTGCAACACTTGACAAGACTGAATTTGCCAAAGCTAGATGCAGGTTGCCAACAGCATTGTCATCCATCTCCTTCCACTTGTCATCAGGTATCCCAGTGGGCCTGCCTTCAATTGTTGCTAAGCAATTGTCCTTCCTCAAGATTGCATTTATCTTCAGTTTTCATAAGGAGAAATTATTCACATTGAACCTCCCAATCTCATATTTTGTCGTCATGGTTTTACACTAAATAATTTTCAACTGAAACGGCTTACACTATTTCATTGTAAATAGTACCGTATACGTGAACAGTATTGTACGTATTACTATATACTAGAACAAATCCAGTATGCGCTAACAATCACTGTAAAAGTATACAACTACACGTATGAATAGTCACTGTGAATAGTATCCACAGCGTGAATAGTACTATATACAAGAATAGTGCCGTATACTAGAATAGTGATCGTAGATCGTGAGCAGTGTACCAGGCAAGTTCCCAAGAAAAAGAGGTAGGTCACTAATGGACACACTTAAATACTAAGTCTTTCATAGTCAGAACTTTTCTAGACATACACTCCCACACTACCACACTTTATTTCCAGCAACAAGAATAATTCTTTTCTGATGTGGAAGATCAGTCAATGTTGCAACCACAAAGCATACTAAGAATTTTCTTCTGAACCCTGCACCGTAGTAGCTTGTGGCTCTGATAGCACTGTAGGGTACCAGAGTTATAGAAACAGTAATACACAACTAAAATAGAGTTGAGAAAAGAGGAACTGACACAAAATATTTAATGTGAAAAACTCCCTTTGATTATGAGGGAAAAACCACAGGCAAGATTAGAATATTTTCACTATGTGAAAGAAAATTACAAGACCTCTCTCTAGATATAAGGAGAGAACAATAAAAGGAAGAATATAAAAATTTTGGGATGGATAAAACTGAATGGAGGAGGTCCCTATTAGGGGTAGAAATAGGCCAAGCTGCCCGTCAGGGGCCTATGGCCTGGTCTGCCTAAGGCCTGGCCTGGCCTAGCCTGTGTTTACTAAACAATTTAGGCCAAGACTTTTTTAAAAGTTTGTTTAACTAAAAAGGTCAAGTTTCAGGCTATCTAATAGGCCTTTTAAGCATGTGCAAGTCGGCCTAGCCTAGTTAGTTATACATAATATAATATATATTATTATAATAATTATAAATTATAATTATAATTATAATTATTAATTTATTATAATATATTAATATATTTTTTAATTAAATTTTAATAAAAGTTAGTAATAAAAAATTAAGTGAGTAAGTTAGAATAGAAATAACATATTTATTAATATATTTAATATAATATATGTATTAGATTGAAAATAATAAGTTAACACTCATCCTCTACTTTTATAGATGCTCTCTACTTTTTTATTCTGATCTTTGGTCGATGTGGGACTTGAAAGACTAGAATAAGAAAATGAACAACTTAGTATATCTCTAAGTCCCACATCGACTAAAGACTATAATAAGAAAGTGGTGAGCATCTATAAAATTAGAAGGTGAGTGTTAAATTGTAATAAATACTTATTTGTTTTGAGTAGGCTCGTTGGCTTATTTCAAGGCTTAGACATGTTAGTCTATGTAAATTAAAGGCATATTAACTTATTTAAAGATAGGTTTGTTAGCTTATGTAAGGTATGTTGACCTATTTAAAAGTAGGTCTGTTAGCCTATGTAAAGGTCTATTGACCTATTTAAAGGTAGGTCAGTTAATCTATTTAAATAATTTATTACAAAGTAAGCTTTTAAATAGGCTTTCAGACTAGGTCAAGTTTTTAAAAAGGTCAGACCAGACCTTAAAAATTAGCCTATTACAGGTTCACAAGTCAGACTCAAGTTTTATAATTGGGATACAGATCAGGCCTATTTAAGGCAAAGTCTGACATACTCTAGCCTGTTTCCACCCCTAATTCTTATTTATAAGAGAACCTCCTCTCTGTTCTACCGAAAACATCAAAATAAAAAATTACCTTCAATGTTGAAAAAATATGCCATCCACCGAAAGCATTATTGAAATTTTGTCATCCCATCTTTTTGACTTTTATTTTAATATATGCCACAAAAGTGACTTTCCAAGCTGTTCACACAAATCAGACGAAAGAAAAATTAGCTTGGCTTCTCGCCTGCTGCCATACATCCAACCTTACACGAAAGGTCGAATCATGCCGGAAATTATGCTTTTGCTATAGCATAATGTTATATTTACACTTTTATTATATAATTCTCTTTCATGGAAAAAAGAAAGAGAAAGAAATTCATTTTTATTTTTTCTCCCTCCCTTTTTCCTATAAAAGAAAGGAATTTGAAATTAAATGCTCGAAACCTCGTCATTTCTATCTTCGGAATAATAAAACTTCTTGAAATCTATAGGCTCGACTATTTATACGATCAAGGCATCAAGCTTTTGTTAGCATTTTTTTATTTGACGATGAGCTTTTGTAGCATTGCCATAAAAGAAAGGTGTAGAATAGAGCTGTAGAGAATGAAGGTAAGGATTTGTTTACTATATACGTTACGTGAATATATTTGAGTTTGTCCGATTGTGTTGCTATACATGATCGATGCTCCTGTAATGTCGACAGCAAAAGGAAAAAGTATAACATCTTATTTTTTATAAAATATTTTATAAAAAATAAATTTTTATTTTTTCAACTTGAATATTCTATTTAATTTTATAATAATTATTATTAATAAAAAGTGATAAAAAAATTTAAAAAATATATTTAAAAAGAAATATTTATAAAAAATATTTATAAAGTAATTATTATTTTAATATAAAAATCTACAAATTAGACTTATTTAAGACAAAATTTAACTTGACTTGACTTATTTTTACTCTTAATTTCTATATATAGAAAACCTCCTCTCTATTCCACCGAAAACATCAAAAAAAAATTTATCTTCAATATTGAAAAACATGCCATCCACCGAAAGTATTATTGAAATTTTGTCATCCCACCTTTTTGACTTTTGTTTCAATATATGCCACAAAAGTGACTTTCTAGCTGTTCACACAAATCAGATGAAAGAAAAATTAGCTTGGCTTGTCGCCTGCTGCCATACATCCAACCTTATACGAAAGGTTGAATCATGCCGGAAATTATGCTTTTGCTATAGCATGATGTTATATTTACACTTTTATTATACAATTCTCTTTTATGGAAAAAAGAAAGAGAAAGAAATTCATTTTTATTTTTTCTCCCTCCCTTTTTCCTATAAAAGAAAGGAATTTGAAATTAAATGCTCGAAACCTCGTCATTTCTATCTTCGGAATAATAAAACTTCTTGAAATCTATAGGCTCGACTATTTATACGATCAAGGCATCAAGCTTTTGTTAGCATTTTTTTTATTTGACGGTAAGCTTTTGCTAGCATTGCCATAAAAGAAAGGTGTAGAATAGAGCTGTAGAGAATGAAGGTAAGGATTTGTTTACTATATACGTTACGTGAATATATTTGAGTTTGTCCGATTGTGTTGCTATACATGATCGATGCTCCTATAATGTGGACAGCAAAAGAAAAAAGTGTAACATCTTATTTTTTATAAAATATTTTATAAAAATTAATTTTTTAATTTCTTTAACTTGAATATTCTATTTAATTTTATAATAATAATTATTAATAAAAAATGATAAAAAAGTTTAAAAAATATTTATAAACAAATATTTATAAAAATATATTTATAAAAAATATTTATAAAATAATTATTATTTTAATATAAAAATCTACATATCATTAATATTAAAGATAAAAATTTAAAAATAATCATTATTTTATATAAAAATATATATAAAAAAAATTATAACGTTACACATGAAATGTGGTGCAGCGTGCACCATATAATAATGACACACCATTGGACTATATAAAGGGCGGATGGGTTGAAAGAAAGGTGCGGAGAAATAAAGAAATAAAACTGCTGCTGACCGTGGAGAGGAGAAAAGAGAGAGAAAGAGAAGAGAGAGAGGGAGAGAAAGATCGACTATTTATACGATCAAGGCATCAAGCTTTTGTTAGCATTTTTTTTATTTGACGGTAAGCTTTTGCTAGCATTGCCCTAAAAGAAAGATGTAGAATAGAGCTGTAGAGAATCAAGGTAAGGATATTTTTACTATATACGTTACGTGAATATATTTGAGTTTGTCCGATTGTGTTGCTATACATGATCGATGCTCCTATAATGTCCACAGCAAAAGGAAAAAGTGTAACTTCTTATTTTTTATAAAATATTTTGTGAAGAATAATTTTTTTTATTTTTTTAATTTGAATATTCTATTTAATTTTATAATAGTTATTATTAATAAAAAATAAAAAATTAAAAGATATGTTTATAAATAAATATTTATAAAAATATATTTATAAATAATTATTATTTTAATATAAAAATCTATATATCATTATTGCTAAAGATAAAAATTTAAAAGCAATTATTATTTATAATAAAAAATATAAAAAAAATTGCAACGTTGCACTTGAAATGTGGAGCAACATGCACCATGCAATGATGACACAAACCATTAATTTGCCTACATAACGGGGCGGATGGGTTGAAAAAAAGGTGCAGAGAAATAAAGAAAGAAAAGTGCTGCGGACCGAAAGAGAAGAGAGAGAGAGGGAGAGAAAGAAAAAGAAAGAAAGAAGGGAACGATGTGAGAACAGAGAAAGAAGAAAGAGAAGGGCGAGAGAAAAAAGAGAAGGAAAGAAGAAAGAGATAAGAAAAAGAAGAAAGTTTATATCACGTTGGAACTGAATTTTTTTAAAATAAAATCATGGCTTTTTTGTATATTTATATGTTTTATTAGTTAGTTTAATATATCTTGTGCATATTATCATTTTTGTTAAATTTATTATGTACATGTAATGTTATAAAAATTTAATATTTGCTTAACTTCAAAATATTTATGATATTTGATAAAATTTAAAATTATTATAATTTGAATATTAACTATTTTATGGGATCAATATAATAAATTAAAATATCACTTAAGAGTTAAGTTAAATATATATTTTTAATTATATTGAGCAATACATATATGTACTTAAGTTACCTAAACTTTCTTATATTTACATTGGCTTAGGAGTAATTTTATGACCTTTATTCTGACTTATATTTATCTTGACTTGAGAGTAATTTTATGACTTTAATTTTGACATTTGCAATAAAAGAACTTTTGTGTAATGATTGCACTATCAAGATCAGGACAAAACTATGGATCATAATGATGACCTGATAATTATGGACTATGATGAGGACTGAACAACTATGGACTGTGGCATGGACTTTTAAAAGAATTATTAAATTAATTTTAAACTATATTTGGTCCCTTGAAGAATTGACATTTAAATTTTAATGATTTTAAGTTTTGTGAATTTTATTTAATTGCCATAATTTATTTATATGGTGAATTTAATTAATGGCTTTTTGACTAATTTGCCATTCCCCCCAAATTTATTTATCAATTTGCCATCCTTTTCAAACTATTTATCAAACTGCTACTATTTTTGCCATGTTAGAATTTTATATTATTTTTCGTTCTACGTAAGATGCGTCAACATGCGTGGCACATCCAACAGGGATGCGCCACGCGTGTTGGCGCAACCTCGTAAAATGAAAAATAATATAAACTTCTCACGTTATATGTGCAGAGCACTTAACCCATTCCATGTGGATCTCTTAAAAAATGACACCCAACGACACATACAATTTAAATGTCTACTAAAGAGTGCATCATAATATTGAGGGATATCAGTTTCAATTAGCTTATTTATAAGCCGAGTATTTACTTCTGATTTGTAAAGTAGTCGATGTGGGACTTTACTGTTAGCAAAGCAAAGCAGCTAAGTAAGGTAACAAAATACATTTGTTCGATATGGAACTTTGATAGTGGTAAAGTAAAGCAAGTAAGTAAGACAACAAAATATATTTATTGGATGTGGGACTTTGGTGATAAGGCAAAACATATTCAGATTATTGCGCACCTAAAATGAGAATGACAGTTCTCACTTGGACTTTTTTTTTTAGTTAAAATTATTATCTCGTTCATGGGTTTAGCAACATTAGAATGAACTTTAAAATGGAATTTTCAAGATACATGTGTGCTGATATATATATTGGTAAAAATTTAAAAACTATACTTGCATATTGGTGTATATTTTAGCAAAAGGAAAAGGTTTCTATGTATGTAAAATAGATATATGGTTTTGAAAATGATAATGATAAAAGCAGTGAGCTATAACTACACTATAAGTCTTTGCTAAGACTATGTGTTCATGTCTTGATTTTAAAATGGGACAATCTCTTCTCCTCTAAATTGATTAGCATAAAAAAATAATTGATAAGAACAATGAGAATGGTATCAACAATAATGTTGATAAGAGACTTCAATCCAAATCCAAATCCAAATATGCTTTTGAAAGTCTCACATCGAACAAATATGTTTTATTGTCTTACTTAGTTATTTTACCTTACCCCTATCAAAGTCTCACATCGAACAAATGTATTTTATTGTCTTACGTAGCTGCTTTGCCTTGCTAACAGTAAAGTCCCACATCGACTACTTTACAGATTAGAAGCAAATACTTGACTTATAAATAAGCTAATTGAAACTGATGTTCCTCAATATTGTGGTGCACTCTTTAGTAGACATGTAAATTTTATGTGTCTCTGGGCGCTATTTTTTAAGAGATCCACATAGATTGGGTTAAGTGTCCTACACATATAACGTGGGAAGTTTATATTATTTTTTGTTCCACGAGGCCACGCGTGTTGGCCCAACCCCGTGGAACGAAAAATAATATAAACTTCTCACGTTATATGTGCAGGGCACTTAACCCATTCTACGTGAATCTCTTAAAAAATGGCGTCCAGTGACACATACAATTTACATGTCTACTAAAGAATGCACCATAATATTAAGGGATATCAGTTTCAATTAGCTTATTTATAAGCCAAGTATTTGCTTCTGATCTGTAAAGTAGTCGATGTGGGACTTTGCTGTTAGCAAAGCAAAGTAGCTAAGTAAGATAACAAAATACATTTGTTCGATGTGGGACTTTGATAGTGGTAAGATAAAGTAAGTAAGTAAGACAACAAAATATATTTATTCGATGTGAGACTTTGGTGATAAGGCAAAACATATTCAGATTATTGCGCACCTAAAATGAGAATGACAGTTCTCACTTGGGCCTTTTTTTTTAGTTAAAATTATTATCACGTTCATGGGTTTATCAACATTAGAATGAACTTTAAAATGGAATTTTCAAGATACATGTGTGCTAATATATATATTGGTAAAAATTTAAAAATTATACTTGCATATTAGTGTATATTTTAGCAAAAGGAAAAGGTTTCTATGTATGTAAAATAAATATATGATTTTGAAAATGATAATGATAAAAGCAGTGAGCTATAACTACACTATAAGTCTTTGTTAAGACTATGTGTTCATGTCTTAATTTTAAAATGGGACAATCTCTTCTCCTCTAAATTTATTAGCATAAAAAAATAATTGATAAGAACAATGAGAATGGTATCAACAATAATGTTGATAAGAGACTTCAATCCAAATCCAAATCCAAATATGCTTTTGAAAGTCTCACATCGAACAAATATGTTTTATTGTCTTACTTAGTTATTTTACCATACCCCTATCAAAGTCCCACATCGAACAAATGTATTTTATTGTCTTACGTAGCTGCTTTGCCTTGCTAACAGTAAAGTCCCACATCGACTACTTTACAGATTAGAAGCAAATACTTGGCTTATAAATAAGCTAATTGAAATTGATGTTCCTCAATATTGTGGTGCACTCTTTAGTAGACATGTAAATTGTATATGTTTCTGGGCGCGATTTTTTAAGAGATTCATGTGGAATGGGTTAAGTGCCCTGCACATATAACGTGGAGAGTTTATATTATTTTTCGTTTCACGTGGGATGCGCCAACAGGGTTGCGCCAACATGCATGGCGCATCCAACAGGGATGCGCCAAAATGCGTGGCGCATCCAATTGGGATGCGCCATATGTGTTGGCGCATCCCTGTTGGATGCGCCACGCGTGTTGGTGCATCCCACGTGGAACGAAAAATAATATAAAATTTTAACCTGACAAAAACAGTGGCAATTTGATAAATAGTTTGAAAAGGATGGCAAATTGATAAATAAATTTGCCACTAAGGGCATTTTGGTAGATTTGCCTGAATTTAATTGTGATATATTAGTATTTTGTATTGCTTATGTTTGTGTGTGATGGTAAGCAAGTGATTCATAGAAAAGTTTGCACCTAATCATTGAAAGACAGAGGGATGGATTTCCTTTTTTGTTACCTGGCTAGTTAGTGTGGGTATGTCTAACTTCGAGTAAAATATAAGACACACAGACATGAAAAGAAAAAGAAAGAAAAGTAAAGGTAGATTTCCTGTAAATAGGAACTTGCTTGCTGATGGTTGAAGACACTTATAATTGATACTTGTTTATTGATATATGATGAACTTGCTTGTTAGTTCTGTTATTGTCGCGACCGTAAACGCGGCAGAATAGCAACTTAAATTAAAAAATTAGGAGTCGCCACCAATTTTATTTTTTATTAGGAAAAATTAGAAAACCCTAAAAAATAGTCTTTGAAACCAGATTAAATTTGGGAGTCGGTTATGTGTAGGGAAAGGTGGAAACTTAATCCCACAGCACCCCTAACACACCCGTCCTAAGACGGTACCTTAAATTAATTATGTAAATTCTTAATAATCTTTAAAAATATTTATTTTACCCCTTTTGTAAAAAAAAAATATGAAATAAATAAATAAATTATGAAAATTTTTAAATTTTGGCTTGACAGAATAGAAATTATGCTCCTATGTATCCTCAGGTGCAATGAGGAACTCAAAGTCACGTAGTTCTTTAGAAAATAATTGTGGGTTGATTGATTTTAATTAAAATTTATAATTATAATTTTTATAAAAATTTGAATTAACAGGTCGTCGCGACTCCGTTAATCAAATCAAAGTTTGAATAGGTGAAGCTTGCGTCACGCTAGATACGTCACCCATTGGTTATCAAATTTGTTACAAAATTTTTATTGAAAAATTATCTAAAAAAATGGCTGATTTTATTTTTAATTATTTAAAAAAATTAATTTAACAAGTCATCGCGACTCAATTAATCAAATTAAGAATTGAATAGGTGAAGCTCGCGTCACGCTAGAGACGTCACCCATTATTCATCAAGTTTGTTACGAAAAAAAATATTTATCAATTAGTAATTTATTTTATAAAAATCTGAATACAAAATAATAATAATAATAATTTGAACCATCAAGCTGTCGCAACTTAGATGATTACAAAATACAAGGGTTAGCAAGTTATCGCAACTCAAGTAACCCATTTTATTCTTTATTTTTTTAAAGAAAAGAATTGCAAAATTAGTATAAACAGATCAATAATATAATAAACATACAAAAGAAAACTAAGTCCACAAAAAAAAAATAAAACATCCTTTAAAAAAAAAGGATCAAATTTTTTTTTGTATCAACACCTAAAGATTCAAATAAGAGAACAACTTTAGTGTACAAAAAATGGTTAGCCCAAAAACAAAATAAAGCTGAAATGCAAATTAAGGCTTAGAAAAAAAATAATATTAGAAACGCAAAAGCAATACCAGAAACATAAAATGGAAGGAGAAAATGGTTGCAAACGCAACAAGGGCAAGGAGCATGGGTGAGAAAGTGGTACGACAACAAAGGGTGGCAGAGGTTCCTGAGTGGTAAGGTGTTGCAGGTTCTGATTGTGCCAAATCTAGTGGTTTTACGGCGTTTCTGTGGTGATGGGTCTTTAGCAGGGCTGTGTTTTAGAATGAAAAGAAGAAGGAAAAAAATGGCTGCGATAGGCAGAAGTGTATACGTATGAAGGCTGAAAGTCAATGAGTTTCTGAGTGTCCAATCTGTGTATGGGTTATGTGGCTTTATAGGAGGGGATTAGGTTGAAGAGTTTGAGTTAAAATGTGATTAGGAGTTTGTTTAGGATAAGTGATGGGATTTGTTTAGGCTAAGTGATGCAGTCTATTGAGGATGAGCTATGGTTGGTTTATGATAGTTAGGATAAATGTTTAGGAATTAGGATGATTGATGGAGTTTGTTTAGGATAAGTGCTTAAGAGTTAGGATAACTCGATGGGATTTGTTTAGGATAAGTGCTTTGGCATATAGGTTGTGGGTTAATAAGTTGGTTTAGGGGTTAATGGGCTAATGGGTTGAAAGATGGGTCTTTTTATTTTTTCTTTTTTTCTTTTTTTATTTTTATTTTTTATTTTTTACAAAATGCCCTGGACAAAATTGAGTGTTCACAGTTGCCCCTCTTTACTTGTTTCTTACTAGATAAAAAGAATAACCGTAGTTTTTCATTTTATCATGGTAAGGAACAAGTAAAGACATGAACTCAAATTTTGTTCGGGAGCGAAAAGAAACAAAACAATGTAAAGAGCGATGCGCTTAATGATAGAAACTTAAATGACAGGGAGCTGATGAGCTCAAAAGTAACAGATAGGAGCTGATGCGCTCAAAAGCAAAAGACAGGAATTTAAAATGCATGGAATACATGGAGCCGATGCGCTCAACGGAACTTAAAATGCATGGAGCTGATGCGCTCAAAGAAATTGAAAGAAATTTAAAATGCATGAAATGCATGGGGCCGATGCGCTCAACAGAACTTAAAATGCATGGAGCTGATGTGCTCAAAGAAATTGACAGAAATTTAAAATGCAGGAATTGCATGGAGCCAATGCGCTCAACAGAACTTAAAATGACAATGGGCAACTGAGTCCTGAAATTTAAAAGGCAATAGGCAACTGAGTCCCAGAATTTAAATGACAATGGGCAACATTGAGTCCCGAAATTTAAAAGGCAATGGGCAACACTGAGTCCCGAAATTTAAAAGGTAATGGGCAACACTGACTCCCGAAATTTAAAAGACAATGGGCAACTGAGTCCCGAAATTTAAAAGATATTGGGCAACTGAGTCCCGAAATTTAAAAAAACAATGGGCAACTGAGTCCCAAAATTTAAATGACAATGGACAACTGAGTCTCGAAATTAAAAGACAATGGGCAATTGAGTCCCGAAATTTAAAAGACAATGGGCAACTGAGTCTTGAAATTTAAAAGATAATGGGCAATAGAGTCCCAAAATTTAAAAAAAATAATGGGCAATTGAGTCCCAAAATTTAAATGACAATGGGCAACTGAGTCTCAAAATTTAAATGATAATGGACAACTAAGTCGCGAAATTAAAAGACAATGGGCAACTGAGTCCCAAAATTTAAAATGATAATGGGCAACTGAGTCCCGAAATTAAAAGACAATAGGCAACTGAGTCCCGAAATTTAAAAGATAATGGGCAACTGAGTCCTAAAATTTAAATGACAATGGACAACTGAGTCCTGAAATTAAAAGATAATGGGCAACTGACTCCCGAAATTAAAAAAATAATGGGCAACTGAGTCTCGAAATTTAAATAACAACAGGTAACCAAGTCCCAAAATTTAAATGACAATGGGCAACTGAGTCCCTGAATTTAAAAGACAATAGGCAACTGAGTCCTAGAATTTAAAAGACAATGGGCAATTGAGTCCCGAAATTTAAATGACAATGGACAACTGAGTCTCGAAATTTAAATGACAATGGACAACTGAGTCCCAGAATTTAAATGACAATGAGCAACTGCGGCCCGAAAAGATCTTCTTTTTCTTTTATTATTATTTTTCTCTCTTTTCTTTTTTTTCTTTTCCTTTCTTTTTTTTTTTTTTTTTTTCTTTTTTTCTCTCTTTTTTCTCTCCTTTTTCTTTCTTTCTCTTTCCTTTTTTTTTTTCCATTTTTATTTTTTCTTATCTTTTAAATTTTATTTAAAAAAAATCATTTGAACCAAGGATGACTTTGGAAAGCTTTTACCAATCAAACCCCCGGTTCACGTGCTTTAACCCGTTGGACTTGATAACTTCGGTTCTCATCCTTTCTTTCCTTTTTCTTCCTCTTTCTCTTTCCTTGTTTGCCACTCTCAACTCCCTTTTGAGAAATGAAATGATCATCTCTTGTCATGAACCCTTGCTTGGCTGAGTCCTTGAGAGAAAATTTTACTCTAATATTTAACTTTGTCCTTCATCCAATTGATTCTCTGCAATTGCTTGATTACTCATATCTTCTCTTTAATCCTTCAAAAATTTGCCTGGTATGGCCAATTGAACAAAATTGCCCCAGTTTGGTGAACTTTTCAAGGGACTTTAGGCTATCTTCCTATTTATTTGCCCCAGCTTTTGCTTAAACCGTCCTTTCGGGTTTTCAGTCTTACAGACTCTTTTCCCTTTTTGCTTAGGTATCTCTTATTTATGGATTATCCATTGAGATATCATTTTTCCCTTTAATTGGAACTTCTAAGTTCTTTTCGATCTGAATTGTTCATCAGGAGATTACCATCAGATGGTCAAATCATAATGTTGTACTCATGTTCACCTTACCTGAAGCATTACGTAATAGATAGACATGGATTCAAAAATACAACAAAACAAGAATTGACTAAGTGAACAACTTCCAGATTGGCCTTGGAAGTTTGACAACACAAAAGGGTACATATGGAACAAGACTCCAATGATGGTATGGGATTCAAAGAAGAGTTGCCTTGATATGGATTGGTTTGATTCTCACGAAAATGATATTTAGTCGCTCACTAAACATTATGACCAAGGATTTCCTTCTGAACATCTACATCAAGTCAAATTGAACTAAAGAGAAATTTGTCCCAGTTTAGGATTGAATAGAATAAGGCTAACACTCACTCTAATGACCAAAAGATTTATCCCAGTGTTGGTCAATCGAACCAAGGAAAAGAAAAACTGCCCCAGTTTAGGACTGAATTGAATAGAACAGAAACTCGCTCTAGTGACCAAAAGATTTGCCCCAGTGTAGGTTAAATTGAATTAGGGAAAAGAATGTCCTAGTGTAGGGCCAGCTCGAACATGGTAGAAACTTGCCCTGGTGAAAGTCTTTTTTTTTCTCCTTTCTTTTCCTTTTTTTTTAAGAGCAACGAACTAGATACTTAGATGAGTGTAACCTTTGTCTCAAAATTAAAGTTAATGAAAATGACAACAACCCTTCATTGATCAAAATGGACATTTTAAGGCTTATAATGTGGCCAATGTTAAGGGTTATGAAAGGAAAGATATAAGGCTCAAACAATTGTTTAAAGGTTGAATGGGACTAAGGATCATTGACCAAAACTAAACTTCGTCAACTGCTTTTGCGCTTTCAAGTATACCTTTCTTTTATTGTTCTTCATTTCTTCCCTATTTCATTTTATTTTCTTTTTTCTTTCTTTTCCTTCTCTTTTTTTTTTTGTTTTTCCTTTTTTTTTTGTTTTTTTTACTTCTTGCCCATTTCACCTTTTCTTCCTTTTTCATTATGCTTCAAAATAGTCACCATGACAATCAACTTTTGTCTTGTACTATCCCCTAGTGTAGGGGTGATCCTTATCCAGGATTTATTAAAAAAAAATTCAAGCCCAAAAAGGGGTAACAAGGGATAAAGATAATAAAATTTTGTAAAAGATAAAGAAAAATGATCAATCTTCATTTCCAAATCATGATTGTTTATCTTCAACACTTTAATTTTAAGACAAAAAGATAGTATACACCAAATGATTACTTCATTGCTCCTTTTTTTTTTCTTTTTTTTCAAAAGACACTTGCACTCGAGGACTTTATTGACGTCTACCAAACTGGGGATTGCCAAGAATTGGATAAAAGGAAGACACTTTGTAGAAATAAAATAGCAAAAATGCCAAGAAAGATAATATGATGGAAAAGAAATGAAACAATGTACCCATGCAAATTTATTACATTAATGCTTCAAAAAAGTTAACATAAGTTCAATATCACTAATTACTTTATGACAATCACTTCAAGAGTTGTTGACAATACTGAGTCCAGCTACTTCTTCAATGTCAAGCTTCCCATAAGCAATTAGTTTCCTTACTGCAATCTTGAAGGATTCACAATCTTCAATTGAGCGCCCTGGGATGTCCCTATGGTATTTGTAAGTTAAATTTGGGTTATACTACGTCGGGAATGGTGGTTCTAGAGGACGTACAGGATTTCCAGATACGAGGTGGGCATCAAACAGTCTTTGGAATAAGTCTGCATTTGAGATGAACAATTTTGAGAAATAGGGTAGGTTTTGGGGACGGGAACGACCTTGATTTTGGAAGTTTGGTCGAGGCTGTGGGTGATTTGGGAAATTTTTTGAAGCTGCAGGTGGATATTGGGTATAGGTCGAAGGAGTTAGTACATATGGTTGTTGAGTGGGGACATTATTGATTTGAAATTGTGGAGTTGGGGTGATGTTCATGGGAAGAGCAGTTAGGCCAGGTATATGAGAAGGTGCAAGTGTCTGATAAAAAGAGTAAGGGTTTGGGTTATATGGAGAGGCTCGATAGGCAGGGTAAGACAGTGGATAGTTAGGTTGTGAAGGTTGTTGGTTTTGCATATAGCTCACCTCAGGCTCCTTTTCCTTTTTTGGCTAGGTTGTTGGTTATATGGAGAGGCTTGTTCCTTTTCTCAGGAGCGGTATCCTCTGTATTGTTATTCAATGTCCTTCCCACAACAGGCATCTCAGTAGTGATCACGGGGTTTGTCCCCATAGAAGGGATATTTGGCAGGCGCGTATGTGTTCCAGTTACTCTTATATCCTTGACTGGCCCAATCAAGGTGAGGGTCTCCTTCATGGCTGACAACATTTCCTTCATTCTTCTCTGAGATTCTACCATTTCTTTCATCATTTCTTTCATCTCATCTACTTCCATACTCAGATTTCTTTCTTCATTCCTAGCTGTCATCGTTGTAAGCTTTGTTCGGGCTCTTGTGTTGTGAACTCGGATTTGATTGATGTCTTCTTTCCTTAATCGCACAATGGTTGCTAAACACAGTAACATCATACAAGGAATTAGATGAAATAAATGAGATTAATGTCAAGCATAAGATGAGATGAATGAAATGAAAACATTTTTTTTCAAATGCATGGAATGAAAATGCATGATTTATTTTTTTTAATATTTTTTTAGAATGCTAAAAATACCATGAAAATGCATGAATTTTTTTATGAGAATGTATGATTTATTTTTTTTTATTTTTTTAAAAAATGCTAAGGATGCCATGAAAATGCATGATTTTTTTTATGAGAATGCATAATTTATTTTTTTAATTTTTTTTAAATGCTAAGGATTTTACTTTTTTTTTAAGAATGCTAGGAATGCAAGATGATTTTTTTTAAGAATGCTAGGAATGACATGAAAATGCAAGATAATGTATTTTTAAAGTTTTTTTTAATGCAAGAATAGATGGCATGAGGAAAGAAGAAGTACGCTCCCTTTGTGTCCTAATAGGATTGCCTTAAACTTGGGACTCTCTATCCTAAAGATCTAAGAGTCTTTCTGATCCGTGAGAACTTTCATTGGATAGCTCTTCTATTCTAAAGGTTTATAGAGCCAAGTCCCATTTCAGAATGTTAACCACAAACAGTGGGTAAACCACTAGGTGTGGGACATTCGCGAAACAAGCGCACTCTAAATGAGGTTTTCGTGATAACCAAACAGGATGTACATCCAAAATGACTACCACTACGCAACCTCTACCTAACCTAGGCTTCACTCAGACCCAGGTATAAGGCCCCACTCAGATGTGTGTGATAAATGTGAAGGTGCAGTGGGTGTAGGGAGCATACAAACATTTACAATCCTAAAGACTACACATATCCTGCAAAACAAAGCAACAAACAAACTCCAAAAGTTTTCTATCCTAAAGTTTAGGTAATAAAACAATTAACTAAAAAAAAGAATAATCAAATATAAAAAAGAGAAAAAAAAGAAAGAAAAAAAAAAAAAAAAAAAAAAAGGGTATAACAAACACATAAAGATCTTAATATTTACATAACCAACTTGTATAGGCTTGACTCTCAAGCATCCCCAGTGGAGTCGCCATCTGTCACGACCGTAAACGCTGCAGAATAGCAACTTAAATTAAAAAATTAGGAGTCGCCACCAATTTTATTTTTTATTAGAAAAAATTGGAAAACCCAAAAAAATAGTCTTTGAAATCAGATTAAATTCGGGAGTTGGTTATGTGTAGGGAATGATGGAAACTTAATCCCATAGCACCCCTAACATACCCGTTCTAAAACGGTACCTTAAATTAATTATACAAATTCTTAATAATCTTTGAAAATATTTGTTTTACCCCTTTTGTAAAAAAAATATGAAATAAATAAATAAATTATGAAAATTTAATTTTTGGCTTGACAGAATAGAAATTCTGCTCCTACGTATCCTCAGGTGCAATGAGGAACTCAAAGTCACGTAGTTCTTTAGAAAATAATTGTGGGTTGGTTGATTTTAATTAAAATTTATAATTATAATTTTTATAAAAATTTGAATTAACAGGTCGTCGTGACTCCGTTAATCAAATCAAAGTTTGAATAGGTGAAGCTCGCGTCAAGCTAGAGACGTCACCCATTGGTTATCAAATTTGTTACAAAATTTTTATTGAAAAATTATCTTAAAAAATGGCTGATTTTATTTTTAATTATTTAAAAAAAATTGATTTAACAAGTCGTCGCGACTCAGTTAATCAAATTAAGGATTGAATAGGTGAAATTCGCGTCACGCTAGAAACGTCACCCATTATTCATCAAGTTTGTTACGAAAAAAATATTTATCAATTAGTAATTTATTTTATAAAAATCTGAATACAAAATAATAATAATAATAATAATAATAATAATAATAATAATAATAATAATAATAATAATAATTTGAACCATCAAGCTGTCGCAACTCAGATGATTATAAAATACAATGGTTAGCAAGCTGTCGCAACTCAAGTAACCCATTTTATTCTTTATTTTTTTAAGAAAAGAATTGCAAAATTAGTATAAATAGATCAATAATATAATAAACATACAAAAGAAAACTAAGTCCACAAAGAAAATAAAACATCCTTTAAAAAAAAGGATCAAAATTTTTTTTGTATCAGCACCTAAAGATTCAAATAAGAGAACAACTTTAGTGTAAAAAAAATGGTTAGCCCAAAACAAAATAAAGCCCAAATGCAAATTAAGGCTTAGAAAAAAAAGTAATATTAGAAATGCAAAAGTAATACCAGAAACATAAAATGGAAGGAGAAAATGGTTGCAAACGCAACAAGGGCAAGGAGCATGGGTGAGAAAGTGGTACGACAACAAAGGGTGGCAGAGGTTCCCGAGTGGTAAGGTGTTGCAGGTTCTGATTGTGCCGAATCTGGTGGTTTAACGGCGATTCTGCGGTGATGGGTCTTTAGCAGGGCTGTGTTTTAGAATGAAAAGAAGAAGGAAAAAATGGCTGCGATAGGCAGAAGTGTATACGTATGAAGGCTGAAAGTCAGTGAGTTTCTGAGTGTCCTTTCTGTGTATGGGTTACGTGACTTTATAGGAGGGGATTAGGTTGAAGAGTTTGAGTTAAAATGTGATTAGGAGTTTGTTTAGGATAAGTAATGGGGTTTGTTTAGGATAAGTGATGCAGTAGGATGAGTTATGGTTGGTTTATAATAGTTAGATAGGATAAGTGTTTAGGAATTAGGATGATTGATGGAGTTTGTTTAGGATAAGTGCTTAAGAGTTAGGATAACCGATGAGATTTGTTTAGGATAAGTCTTTGGCATATAGGTTGTGGGTTAATGAGTTGATTTAGGGGTTAATGGGCTAATGGGTTGAAAGATGAGTCTTTTCTTTTTCTTTTTTTTTTTTTTTTTTTTTTTTTTTATTTTTTATTTTTTACAAAATGCCCCGGACAAAATTGGGTGTTCACAGTTATGTTGAAATTTTGTTATTCTTGTTATACTTTAGTTGCTATGTAGTTTTCTGTGTATCTTACATAGCTGAAATTCATCATGTGTTTTCAAATATTTTTATAACTATTCATTTCCTACTGAGAATTTTTAATTCTCACTCGATTCATGGTGTTTTCAGACTAGCTCAATATGTATTATGATCATCACCATTCAGATCGACTAAGTATAGATCCTTATTCCAAAGGATGAGGATATAATTATTAAAAATATGTATATATGTATTTCTGAGTAAATATTATGACTGATGTGAGATTATAGTTTAAAAAGTTATAAATGTATATTACAACTTTGTTTTATCCTATATCAATACTTTTTTTTTATTTCAACTTTAATCTGTCTTTAAATTTTTTATGAAATAAATTCATTGATACTATTATTATGAATATGATTAGAATCATTAATTTAGTTAGGGGTTACAAAAATTCCATCATATTATTACCAAAATAAAAAAGTACCGCAGAATAAATTACTAAAATTGTCAATTTCCATGATCAATATACTCATGAATAACTTTCGGATTAAGCTTTGACAAGTTAATATGCTTCAGATTTTGTTCAGGATGAAATGTCTCGTTCTCGTAATATTGTTTCCTTTCCAACACATAAAAATCGGGTAAAATTACAAACTCAAGTATCCCCATTCTCTCGTATCTTCATATATTCTCACTTTTTTCTTTTCTCTTCCAAATTGTTGAAATATAACCATGTCATATTATCAGATAGGATCGTTTATATATATAGAGAGAGCATATTTAGAAAGAGAAATTTTTATTGTGAGATAGTAAAAAGAGTAAATCTTGACCATATAACCACATGAATAGTTAAGATTAAAAGTTATTTAATAGTAATATGACTACTTAAAAATGTCATACATTTATCTTTTAATCTTGACTATTCATAAAAGATCTAATAGTCAATATTTATCTCTCTCACCTCTCACCTGAGTAAGATCTTTTATATATATATATATATATATATAAAGAACAGAAAAAAATTTCTTCGGAGGAATAATGGAAGTTTGCATCAATCACCTTAAGAAACGACATATTATTTAATTTCTTGCATCTTTTGCTTCGAGCTTCAATTACAATATTCTAAAATAACTGTGGGAGGAGAAATATTTGAGTAGAATTTATTTATAAAATTATGTAAATTAAATTAATAAATATTTTAATGAATAATAATTACATAAATTCTTGTATTAAATGATTATTTTATATTAAAAATAAAAATATATTAATTATTAATTAATTTAATCTATGAATAAATTCTACCTATTTCTCCTTCCTCCTGTCAGATGTTCCCCTAAATAATCTAGAAGTTATAATGGGGAGGCACGGAGAGCCAAACGTTGCCATTCATCAAGGAGTGTGGGAAAATTAAATATAGTAAGACTAGAGAACGAAAGAGAAGTCTAACGTCCAAGCTCCAAAATCCCGTTATCCAAAAATAAAGTGGTTCGAAACCGAAATTAACTGTCCCAAAAAGGTGAAGGACGAAAAACAAAAGGAACTTTATGTACCAAAAAACGAAAAGGAACTTTCTACTTTAAAACCTGAAGAAAGAAATGAAAAATGAACATAGCAAAAGTTGAAATGAACATTCATCTAAAACCTAAAGAGGAGAGTGATGAGACCGTCACATAAGGTTGCAAGAAGGATTGTGTGCATCATAGTCCAGTGGCAGTGGTGGTGCAGTTGGTGGTGGGAGTAGTGGAGCATGGTTTCGCTCTGGTGGTGGAAGAGCATTGAACCTGTGGGGATCAGATTGAATATAGTAGCCAAGTCCAGGTTGGGGTTCTGCTTCATAATACGGGTATGAGTGGGGCTCCAGTTTTGCATATCCGCCATTATAATCATACCTGTATTCATAGTTGGAGCGAGAGTGTGTATGTGAGTGTCCACCGCCACAATCAGCTTGGATGAGTACTGCGTGTTTCCCAGCTTTTTTTATGTCAGTCAGTAGCTTGTTTGGATCTATTTCCCCAGAAATGTGAATAATCCCATGTGTTGCATCAATGCTGTAAGATACATCTACAAATCCAATTCCAAATTCAACAAGTAAGTAAAGAAAACCAATGACAGAAAATGGCAATAATTAACTGATGAGTATCAAACTGTAACCTTTGACGCGCTTAATCACTTTTGTCAGAGACTTCTCCCACCCAGGAGATTGGGTGTCCACTCTCAGCATGCAGTTCTGCGTGCAGAAAACATGAGTATGTATGTTCACTCACCTATTAACCAAAATAAGATTAACAGATATATGCAATATTAAAATAAAAAAAATAAAAATAAAAATAAAAAAAAGGATATCGATCATTTGTACCATTGGGCGATTGGATTCCATAGAGGCAAGGTTGGTGAACACCAAGACGAGAGAACAAACGAGACAAGAAGATGATGTTGAGACTTGAGACTATGTTGAGGTAAAATGACTTGACAATATCTGCTATTTATAAGCATCTCCACTGTCAAGACGGTTAATGCACTCAGATTTAATTTGGGGATAACGATATTTTAAAGTGAGGATTCTTATAAAGTGAGTAAGTAAATCTGTATTAATCATTAATAGATGAGTTCATATCAACTATCAATAGTTGATGTAAGCTTACTTGTTTATTTTATAAGGATCATCACTTTAGAAGATTCTTATTCTTAATTTGGATTCTATAATTTGATCATCATAAAATTAATTCTGTCAGTGGGGTAACAATAACTCTAAAGTCTAATTAAATATTTGTACGTAGCCCTGTAATAGGATGAAAAAAAGGGAATTTTGGATCAACCTAGAGCTAAAACATTATGGGATATTCAAATGTTTACACATTTGGATATAGATGTCCGGGATAATTTGCTTGCCATTTTAGACAACAGCATACATTTCACATGCAATAAAATATCCTAATTAACCACAGATAAAACAGAAATAGTCTTAGCTAACGCGTACATAAAGATTATCTTGTAGAAATTGATGTATTAGACATAATTCCTCGTGTTCAAACAGGAAACTTCATTAACTAATTGTAGTAAATGAATATTGAAACGGTTTAACGTTTTCATTAAAGAATTGTATATGCTAAAGAAATTCATTGCAAAAGCGTAAATTACTAAAAGAAATAATTAAATGGTTCTGGATATCGGCCTTACTTGTTGTACCTAAAAAAAACAATCGTTCTTCCTTGTCAATTATTATGCCTGAGTAACAATAGAATACATTAAAAAGAAATGTAGAAAAAGAGGGATTCTAATGTATCACATGGAATTAAAGAAAAAAAAATGAAAGATTTGATTGGAGAAAATAAAAAATAGAATAATCATTAAAATATGAAGTTTAGAACAAATATTTAATTTAACGAAAACACAAAGAAAGTGACGTAAATATGTAGATGAGAAAAAACAGAGAAGGGATTAAATGCTTTAAAATGTGTTTTCGTTAAATGACTAGATATGCCTTAAACAGAAATACTCTACATTTTTCATTTAACTCATTATCTACATTACCAGAAATACTCTCCACAACTTTTAATATAAAGATTCTGCCTTAAATGCTTTAAAATATTTTTTATTTACATGATTTTTTTAACTAAATTAAAAACAGACAAAGGATATAACAAGAACATTTTCCTGATTATATAGTCAAGATACTGGACTTTAAAGGTCGATGATTTTTATTTTTTATTTTTGGTTCCCATTTGGTACAGTTGATGCATAATCTGTTGCAAGTAGACCAAGTTCGGCTTTGTCATAAATAAATGGGTTAGGATTGTTTTCCAAACATAGCAGCTGAGCTTGCTCTATTATTTGGGATAGGCCATTTTTTTTTAAGTTTTGACTTAATTTTTTAAAAAGTTTAATTTGACTTGACTTAAAAATTTATTTAAAGGCTAATTTTGTATTAAGACTTTTAAATAAGTAATTAGGTTAACCTTTAAATAAGCTATAGACAATTTTTTTTAATAGGCCAACAATTTTAGGCCTTGGTTTTAAATATGTAAGAAAATATTTTTGTTTATAATTATAAGATGTATAACTCTGTCTATGCTGAGTTTTGTTGCAAATATCTACATAGCCGGTCCCAAACCCGGATAAAAGAGGAGGGTTGTGTTAGGCAGTCGACAACCAACGTAAAACTTTGTCGAATCTTTATGACATGGATCAACGAAATAATTGTGTTAATGCTAGGTCGTTACCCCTAAGCAACGCGCTGTATGACCCGAGTATAGTGTTAAATGAGCAAGGGCCGCTGCATCGCCGCCTGAGTATAGTGAAAAATAAGTAAGAGTTCCCACATTGTCGTGAACGGGTGTGGGTAAAGAAGCTAGTTCACAAGAATAAGATGTGTTTTGGAACTTGGAATATAGACACACTTACAGGTAAATCTATGGAAATAGTTGACACCATGATTAGGAGGAAGATTAATTTTATGTGCTTACAAGAAACTAAGTGGGTCGGAGAAAAGGCAAAAGAACTCGACTTTTCACGTTATAAGCTTTGGTACACCGGCAAGGTAAAATCTAAGAATGGGATAGGCATAATAGTAGATAAGAATTGGAAGAATATGGTTGTGGATGTGAGAAGGCTCGGGGATAGGATCATAACTTTGAAGTTTGTTGTGGAATAGAAGACTTTTAATGTTATTAGTGCGTATGCACCCCAAGTAGGGCTAGACGAGCACTACAAGATTAAATTTTGGGAGGATTTAGAAGGTTTAATTCAGGGAATACCATTAGGAGAGAAGATTTTTCTAGGAGGGGACCTAAATGGTCATGTGAGGAGCGAATCTAAGGGGTATAAGGGTTTGCATGGGGGTTATGGTCTAGGAGTAGCTAATGCAGAGGGTAAAGCGATTTTAGATTTTTCGGCAGCGTTTGATTTTACAATAGCTAACACTTGTTTTAGGAAGCAGGAAGAGCATCTGATCACATATAGAAGCGGGAGTTCTTGCTCTCAAATTGATTTCTTTTTAATAAGGAAATCTGATAGAAAGCTTTGCATGAACTGCAAAGTCATCCCTGGAGAGAGCTTGACTACCCAACACAGGGTTTTGGTTATGGATGTACGAGTCAAGATGATAGTAAGGAAAAATTGTCGAGGCAGAGAGCTAAGGATCAAATGGTGGCAATTAAAAGGAGAAAAACAAATGCTCTTTCAGAGGAGGATTATGGAGGAAGAATTTTGGGAAGTACAAGGGAGTGTTAATGATATGTGAGACTAGATGGCTGAAGGGATTAGAAAGGTAGCAAAAGAGACACTCGGTGAATCAAGAGGCTTCAGACTCATGGATAAAGAATCTTGGTGGTGGGACACAAGTGTACAAGATAAGGTTAAAGTTAAAAGAAAATATTATAAAGCTTGGCACGTATGTAAAAATGATAAAAATTGAAAAAAAAAATAAGGCAGCTAAAAAAGTTACTAAGAAGGCGATGAGCGAGGCGAAAACTAAAGCATTCAACGGGTTATATCAATCGTTGGGCACCAAAGACAGAGAAAGGAATATCTACAGGCTTGCTAAAAGTAGGGAAATGAAGACAAAAGACTTGGATTAAGTGAAATGCATTAAGGATGAAGAGGGTAAAGTCTTGGTTACGGAACAAGACATTAAAGATCGATGGAAGGGTTATTTTCACAAGTTATTTAATGAGGAACATGAGACATTAGGGGACTCAGACATTCTGAACACTAGAGAGGAGGACCAAAATAAAACCTTTTAGCGTAGAATCAAGGAGTTTGAGGTAAAAGAAGTATTGAAGAGGATGGATAATGAAAAAACGATCGGACTGGATAATATACCTATTGAGGTATGAAAGTGCCTAGGAGAGAAAGGTATAAGTTGGATCACAAAGCTATTTAACAAGATAATGAGGTCTAAGAAAATGTCAAACGAGTGGAGGAGAAGCACTTTAATCCCTATTTATAAGAATAAGGGAGATATACAAAATTGTGCAAATTACAGAGGAATTAAGCTCATGAGTCATACCATGAAGTTATGGGAAAGAGTAATTGAAAGGAGATTAAGACAAGAGACTCATATTTCAGAGAATCAATTTGGTTTTATGCCTGGGAGGTCAAGCATGGAAGCAATCTATCTTCTACGAAGATTAATGGATAGGTATCGGAGGAAGCAAAAAGACCTACACATGGTTTTCATTAATCTGAAAAATGTCTACGATAGGGTACCGAGAGAGGTCGTGTGGAAGACTTTGGAGAAGAAAGGAGTTCGTATCGCCTATATTCGAGTAATCCAAGATATGTATGATGGGACTAAAACTAGTGTGAGAACACAGGGTGGGGTCACAAAAGATTTTCCTATAACTATAGGACTGCACCAAGGGTCAGCTTTGAGTCCATATCTTTTTACCTTAGTCTTGGATGTGCTTACTGCGCATATCTAAGAGCCGGTGCCACAATGCATGCTTTTTGCAAATAAAATAGTCTTAGTTGGAGAGTCGAGAAAGGAAACAAATGGGAAGCTAGAGCTATGGAGACGAACTTTGGAAGAACATGACATTCGTCTAAGTAGGAGTAAGATGGAGTATATGGAATGTAAGTTCAATAAGATGTGTGTTAATGCTAGCTTAGCGGTGAAAGTTGGAGATCATATAATACCACAAGTCATACAATTTAAGTACCTTGGATCTATCATACAAAATGATGAAGAGGTAGAGGGAGATGTAAACCATAGGATTCAAGCTGGATGGATAAAATGAAGGAGTGCTTTAGGAGTTATTTGTGATAGAAAAGTGCCTCTCAAGCTTAAGGGTAAATTTTACCGCACAGCTATAAGGTCCGCGATGTTGTATGATACTGAATGTTGGGCGATAAAAAGTCAACAAGAGCACAAGATCAGTGTTGCGGAGATGAGGATGTTGCGTTGGATGTGTGGCCATACAAGACAAAATAGGATTAGAAATGAATGCATTAGAGAGAAAGTAGTGGTAGCACCTATTGTGGAAAAGATGAGAGAATCTCGCCTTAGGTGGTTTGGACATGTAAGGAGAAGACCCTTAGAAGCCCCTGTAAGAAGAGTAGATCAAGTGGATAATAGCCCAATAACTAGAAGTAGAGGGAGACTAAGAAAGACTATAGGTGAAACGATTAAAAAAGATTTAGATCTGATTTATATCTGAATAGCATATCTGAAAACTTGGTTCATGATAGGACACAATGGCGTCGTTTGATCCATATAGCCGACCCCACCTAGTGGGAAAAAATTTGGTTATTGTTGTTGTTGTATAATTATAAGATGTATATATAAAATAATAATATACATAATATAAATTCATCAATCAATCAAGGCTAAAAGACTATTTTAAAGATCTAAGGCATGTCCTATTTAATTAAATAAGCTTTTTAAAAATCATAATTTATTTATTAAACATGCCAAACCAAACCAAATGTAAAGCAGGTCAGTTTGTAACCTAATCACGGGCCGCCTAGCCTATTATGCCCCTAGCAATAA
The DNA here is from genome assembly GCA_029884595.1 of Ormosia semicastrata. NCBI lineage: Eukaryota > Viridiplantae > Streptophyta > Magnoliopsida > Fabales > Fabaceae > Ormosia > Ormosia semicastrata. Next base: position 393,010 of record JAQQTO010000055.1, on the reverse strand, counting down.
GTCTTGGTTAGGCCTATAACCTCCAATCTATATAAAATTTATTCCGAATATTTGCATTATCTTGTGGACACGCGACAAATTCAAACGACACTGGCATAAAATTGAAAGAAGAAAAAAATGTCATCTATTCTTTGTGTTCATACTTCATATTGCTGTATTCATGCTGCTTTAGTGATAATGCGTTTGCCTCCTATTCAATCCTCACAGTGCAGATAAAATCAGAGTAGAAAAGCCGTTTCGACCTCCATTAGTTTTCTACCTTTGATGAGGAACGTGTCCCGCACATTCATCATTTTTCACTTTCTTTTCTTGTTACCATTGGACTTTTATGTCCATAATTTGCTCAGCTAATTGTAAAACAGATATTTCTTGCAGTTCCTGTCTAGTAAGATAAGATAAGCGAATATGTACCTGCCTTTCAATTCACAAAAGACTATTAGTCCATCATTGAATTGTCTAGTCGTTATGGATGTCTACGCTCTTGGAAGTTACTCCATATTTTCATTACGAAAGAAAAGGGTACGTTCGAGAATAAAAGCAGCTACTATGGTCATTGTCATGATTGGAAGTTGGAACTATAACAACTGTTCATGGTTATCTAGCGTATCATCGCTCTGTTGAATATTTATTTTCCAGTTAATCTGTTACAACTAATAAAGGGGATTCCCTTGTTTTAGTCTCCGACTTTTATTTGCCCATTTTACCATTAAAATGTAACTAAAATTTAATAAAAATCAAATTAAAATAAGGATAAAATTCTAAAAATAATCTCAATCCCTTAGTTTCATACTCAGCTACAACTGCTGCCATGCTCCACACCCTGTAAAACTGCTTCTCTTCAGGAGCTTCTTTCACATTTAGGACATGTTTGGTATGATAGATAAGATAAAACCTAATAGTATTAAACTTAATATAAAACCTGATAATATAAGACTTGATACGTAAAAATTAAAGATATCGAGATGTTTAAAATTATAATAAATTTTTTTTTATAGAACCTTATACATCAAAATTCAATCAGATTTAATTTCACCTCCTAAAATTTGATTAAAATATCTATTATTTTAATGTATAAGAAAAATTTGATGAATAAACTTATATAATACAATATTTGCACTAAATAACTAATAAAATCATAATATATTGTATTAATTTATCCTATCAAGTCTAATACGACATGCCAAATAGACCCTTAGTGTAGAGTCCAATCCCTAAGTTTCATACCCAGCTGCTGCTTACCACGTTCCACACTCTGTAAAACTACTACTCTTCAAAAATTACTTTTACATTTAGTATAAGCCTCTATTAATTATTTACATAAATGTAACAAAATAAAAAATTGCAGATTGAGAGGCACTAACCCACTAGTATTAATAGATTATGTACAAATGTAAAAGCTTTCAATTTTCAATGATTCAATTGACTAAACAAATCAATGGGTAAACCAATGCCTTTCGGTTATACACGGAAAAAAAATTGCAAATTATTTTGAAACTAGGTAGTAGACGTCTGTTCTTTATCGAAGAAAAGTAATACATGCTAAAGCAGATAAAATTCTAAACAGGTAACCACATCAAGCATCGGAAGTAATAATCGCTGAACTCAACTGAACTTCATGCAACCCATAACTAATAATCTCTATGCCTGCAATCACAAATTTTTTTTTAAAAAAATTCAGTTAAAGACTACATGTGAAATCTGTCAACCTGTAATCTAAATTGCCGAGTCCCTAAAAATAGTTATGCTGTATTAACCTTGTTTGCTATGTTGTTTGAGAGCCAGTCAAGTCCTTCATAAAGTCCTTCACCAGATGTGGCACAGGTGCTCTGGATGTACCTGCATGTAAAGAAAATGTAGACGAGAATGAGTAGAGGGTGGAAGCAGGGAGACTGGAGATTAAGGAGAGGAGCAAACTGTTGACAGCAATGTTTATGATTACCAGTGTCGCTGACGAAGCGAATGAAGACCAAGCTTATCAGTTATTTCAGCAGCATTCATAGCATTTGGAAGATCTTGCTTGTTTGCAAACACTAGCAGCACAGCATCTCTCAACTCATCCTGACAAGAGTATAACCATACAAAAACAAACACAAAATTAAGCAAGGAAATTAAATCCTTTAAAATAAGCCAATTTCTCATATTCACTCATTCAGGACCTATTTTAGTACCTCATTCAACATCCTGTGCAGCTCATCTCTAGCTTCAACAACACGATCTCGGTCATTGCTATCAACCACAAAAATAAGTCCTTGTGTATTTTGGAAGTAATGTCTCCACAAAGGACGGATCTAGAAGGAAAATAAATATCAACAGTCACTATGTATTGACAAATTTTTATTTTAAATAATTCAGAGCTTAAAAAAATATATAGCAAAAGGCCAAAGGTAAGACAATTTTAAGCCCGAGATAGAATATGTGACTGAATAGTCCAATAGTCAATCCACAATGGTAACCAGCTGAGTCAAGCTGTATTAGATCGAAGCAACAAACATAAAAAAAGGAGTAGAAGATGCCATGGCTATTTAGTTTAGGATTTAATTTTGATGTGCTTCTAGTGTTAAAGACTAAAGAGTTTCACAATTTTATTAAGCCATGTGACACTAGTATAAAAAATCCGCTAAACATTTTTGCTTCAAGTAGAAAACCCTAGTAATTACAATGACGTTGCACATTCATGTTTATTAATAGTATAATTACTATAGTGAATCAAATTTAAACTCTTTAAATTTATGAAATTGATAAATGTACAAACAGAATGTATAACCAGCACTACTTGCATAAACATCATTGCACAGTTAATCACATGCAACACCAAACAAAATCTGTACTGTAATGGAGAGGAGTACATATATGTAATTGCATTAAATTGTCACTCACCACCCAAAGAATTAGGTCTTTCTCTGAAATTAGGAAAAGAACCCATAATATGTACATAGTAGCTCAGCCAATGATCATGTTCATGTTATAAAATCAATAAAAGCATTCTGGAGTCTGGACTGTTAATAAGTATTCCTCGCTTCTAATATACCTTGTCCTGGCCACCAACATCCCAGACAGTGAAGCTGATGTTCTTATATTCCACAGTTTCCACATTAAACCCTACACCAAATGATATATTAGCCTCCAACATTTAAATTAGGCACTCAATTTTCCATTTCATTCATGGAAAGGAAAGCAAATGTAAAAGGTAGAATAATAAAGAAATATAATGAATGAGACTTACCAATGGTGGGAATGGTGGTGACAATCTCTCCAAGCTTGAGCTTGTATAGAATGGTAGTCTTACCGGCAGCATCAAGGCCCACCATAAGTATACGCATCTCCTTCTTCGCAAACAGCCGGCTGAATAGCTTCGTGAATGACAGACCCATTTTCAACTTCAACTATACTATTCTGAATCAATTCATCCACATTTCACCATCACAAATATAACATTAGTCCATTTCTTACCCTAATTAATTCATTTCATGCTGACAAATCAAATTGAATAAAACAAAATAGACATACAGCAAAAAAAAGGGGCATCATAATATGATACGTAATTAAAGAAGAGGCACGAAAATGAATGATACTTCTTTATGCATGAACAACGAAGAATTAAGGTGTGAAGAAAAAAAAAACAAATCTCTTACGAAATAGAATAGAGGGAAGTCAATGAAACATTGAAATTAAATCGTGTTTTTCAGATCACAGATCGAGTATGGGCAAAACCAAATCGTAAATTATAATTCAGATAAGGGAAATCGGGATGAAGAAATAAAAAGTGAAAAAATAAAATAAACAAAAATGAAAAAGAGATCCAGAATATGAACATTTGAAATAGAGAGAAGATGAGGAAGAAAGGAAAGGGAAATAGAGAAGGACATGCCTTGAGAATGAGATTTGAGAAAGAGAGCAGGTTCTCTTGCGAAATGAAGGAGATGAGATCTCTTGTCTCCTCTTCTCTTCTATTTTGGTTTTGGTGTTTGCAGAAGAGAGAGAAAGATCGGCTCTTCCACACCAGTTTGTGGCACCATGAAGGACCGTTTCGCTAAATTTATACGACCCACGCACCACACTATACTCATCCAATCTCTCAATTGACCGTCATAACCTCGTTAATTTTGGCAGTCTTAGATTTTTATTTTACTTTTACATATAAAATGGAGATTTCTATGGAATTTTTTTAAAAAATGATTTTCTTTGCTTAGTTGACAATATTATTTAAATAATTTAATACTACATTAATTTTGGCATTGTTTTTTTTAATAATAACCATACTAATTTATTTAATTTACTATCATCAAAAAGCTCAATAAGAACATTTTCTATTCAAGTCAAATCAAGTAAAAAAATTAAAAAATAAAAGAACATTTTCTATTGCTCTGGTTGTTTAGGAAATGGGCTGACGATGAAATGAATATTTTGTTCGGTCCATGTGCATTGGGTCTACCTCGTTTAGCTATATTGATAATTGATTCACATACAATATCTCATTTTAAACGGTTTTATTATTTGTTCTATTTTTATACATGTAATTTTTTTAACTCACTCATAAATTTATTCTATATTTTATGAAAATATTACAGTTATATACAAACTGATTTAACATCTCTCTCATATTAACATATGATATAAATACATTATGCATATAAAAGTTATATGTAAAATATTTCTCCATTTTAAAGTACAATTTTATTTTCAAATAAACATCTTAAGAAATTTGAAAAACAATTAAATAGAATCTTTATCTAGACTTTAGGAATTTTATTTCTAAATAACAAGAATTAATAAGATGCACTTTTACAATAACTATACTCATAACCTCCTCATTTTTACTATAATATTTCCATAAACATTATTATAAGACTATCTATCACACACTACTAATCTATTACAATTAAGATGTCCTTCCAAAAGTTACTTTAGATTACAATTAAGAAGTCCTTACGAAAGTTACTTTATCCGAAATTTAAACCTTGATACTCTCCTTGAGAACATAGCTCCCTTACCACACCGCACCCATCCCTTGTTAGTAACCTCCCCATTTTGATGCTTCTACAAGTATCTCTACTTAATATTACACAAACAAAGCTCATTCTCACAAAATTACTTGAAGTCAACAATACCAAAAGTAAAACACTTTTTAAATAATTATCCAAACACAAATTAACTAAATTGGTTTCACAATCAAATATTAACAATTTAATATTACCTACATTCAAAATTCAAAATTAATAGATATAAAAAAATTCAAAAATAATAATAATTAGCAACCTCAGCATTTGTAAATTATTGTTTGACAATTTTCTTCACTACATGACAACAATTACACTGTCCTGTCAATACTGTCATACATCTTCTAACATCAAAGTGCAAAACAAATGAAGCATATAGCCCTGTAATCAATCCCACGGGGGAAAAGGAGAATGGGGATGAAGCAGTATGTAATAAGAGGACCAGATGGCAGATGGTGATCTTGATTTCAACCAGTCATACAGCAGAAGATATGTCAGTTCGCCCACCAGTCATCCTCTCTGCCTGTTCTCCACGCTCACCTGAAAAATTCATATTCAAAACTTGAGTAGATATGCTGACTACACAATTTTTTTTTTGGGGACAATTCCAGGAAGCAAATGGTTACCTGTGCGAACTCTTATAACATCTGAGACAGGGATCACTGCACAATCAAAATTAGATTAGAAATATGACTCCAAATTGAGGCCATTACATTTAATTGTTGAATCTAGAAATTGTAGTTTAATTCTTATTCCCTCCTGAAAATCTTCCATTATGAGAACTTAAGCAAGTTAGTAGACATGATACAGGAAATGAGTATCAGGATTAGGGTGCTTAGATTTTGAACAATCTGATAGTTCTTGAATCATAAGACCAACTTTTCAAGTTTCTAGGCAGTCTAATTAAAGATTTTGATTAATTCAGCAGACAGGAGGAGTACAAGTGAAAGATGAGAATATGTTAAGTCAATGTACTATGTAACTCAGAAGGTCCATCATATGAGGAAACTAAAATTTTCTGGATTGTAGACTCCCAAACTGTACTTCACATCGGATTGAGTTTTCCAATTGTGAGAAGAATATTCACAAAATCCAGAAAAAAAGATTAAAATTGTTCATCTTGAAAACAGATTTCATAACTTTTGGTTATCTCAGACTGCAGAATTCATTTTAATTTATTTTTTCTGTTGAAAAACCTTTTTTTTCCTGCCTAGCTGCAAGAAGAAATTACAAATCAATATTGAAAAAGAATTAGCTATTGAGCTCTACATTTCAACACACATTTGGATAATCTGTTCTCCCAGGACACCAAGAAGAGTTATAGCTGTACAAGAGAATAAGCATAACTGACTAAAAAGGACACATTAATATCCCTAGAATAACTGCACATAATGATCCAAACACATAAATTAAAGAAAGCAGCAAATGGATCTCAATGAATAATTTACTGCTAGATAAAATAGGTTTAAGCCTTACAGAAAATTTTGCCATCACCAATCTCCCCAGTCCTTGCCTCCTCAATAATTTTGTCTATTACTGCCTCAACCTATAGAAATGTGTGATATATAATCAGAGATGCTTCAGAAATGAACAATTTAGTTCATCCTTAAAGTATTGCGAAGTTTCATCCTACGGATGTCCCAAAGTTATTTATGTGATAAAGAATTCAAACAGCACTGAGAGTGCTTATTGTAAATTCTCCTACCATGTCCTTTGCTATCGCAAGAAATTTTTCTGTTTTTCTTTAATATTACTTGCAGACAATGACCAGTCCTGTTGGCGTTTAAAAGAGACAGAACAAAGCAGACCCAATGGTGATGGAATTATCATATCCATTAAAAAAAAAAAGTTCATGCTTTTCTCTCTCCAATAGGTCTGGTCATGAAACATGAGTAGAACCAAATCCATAGACAATGGGTTTAGAATCCGTGAAGACTTTGAAGCATCAGACCCAGTGGTTATGGGCATTATCATATTCATTATTTATAATGTTAAGCATTTGAAAGTGAGGTTTTAGTAAGCCTAAGGCACCAAAAAGCAAAACAGGAAGGAAAGCATTTAACAATAAACCAAAAGCTATGTTGATTTTGCAAAAAAAAAATGGTTATTTAGAGATTAAGGGCATACTGACAGGAACTGAGAACTCTTTCTTTTTCCCCCTTACAAAAACACATTAACAAGAAAAGTACATAATTAGAGTGCATGATGCCAGTGAAATAAATGTCAAATGTCTACATACCTGGTCCTTTCTCACCACTATTTCCATTTTAACTTTGGCCACAAAATTGTCTTCAGAAAATTCAGAGCCTGTGAAGTGTGAAGATGTTAGGGACTTAGGAAACCCAAAGCTGAAAGTATATGTTAGAAGGAAGAGAGTAAAGGTAGTTAATTCAGTTGAAGGAAGTTAGGAGTTTGTTACAGCTGGAGAGTTAGTAGAGAGGTGTGTTGATATATAAATACACATTGTAAGTAGGAGGGGAGGATAATTTTTGGAATTGTAAAGAAACTGATAATTCAGTTGGAAAGGGAAATTCCCTTGGCAAAGAAGATCCATTCTGGGTTTTTCTTTGATTCTTTCTCTCAAACTTTCTTTCTTTCTCGTTTCCTCTCTTCTCTAATCACTAGAACCTATCAAAGTGGTCCGACCTGCCGTTTTTTCGAGATAGTGCCAGTGTAATTCGCAAGGATGGAATCACGAATTGAAAGCTTGGAATCAACCATGGAATACATCAAGAAAATGGCGACAGAACATACAGATCAACTTGTGGAATTGAAGGAAAACATGACATATGCCGGCGAGATCAAGAACATGCTACAGCGATGGATGGAAGCGCAAGGTATTGTTTGGGATTCTGAGGGAGATGATCCCATGGGAAGGGTTCATCTACACACAAGAAATGGAGCAAATTCGACGGTAAATTCCAAAGCGAGGTATCCGAAAATGGATCAAGAAGATCGAATTGCCTAGTTTCGAAGGTTCCGACCCGATTGGTTGGATAGCTAGGGCGGAGAAATTTTTCGAGGTGCGCAAATTCCAGCTTCGGAAAAGTTACAGCTTAGCGTTTGTCGGCGGGACGGTGCCGCGATCCACCGGTTCAACCTGGCGGCGTAAGCATTCGACCGCTTCTTGGGAAAATTTCACCACGGCTCGATTCGGCGTTTGGGGATCGCATGGGGGAAGTGTCTTTGAGCGGTTGTCAACGATTAAACAGAAGAGTCGATCGACGAATATGTGAAAGGGGTTCGAATTGTTGGTAGCACAGACAGATTCAATGCAAGAAGAGCAATTGTTGGGGTATTTCTTGGGTGGTCTTCGACCCGAGATTCGCAAAGAAGGTCCGAATACATGACCCCGAGGAATTGGCCAAAGCAATTGAATTGGCAAGAGGTTTCGACGCTGATTTGCGTTTGTCGCAGACTATGGGAGATGCGCGGCGACGGGTGGTTCATCCTTGAACCCTCGGCCCAATCTTTTTCTAATTCTATGAACTTTCCAAAATCGGCGCTTTCGTGGGCAAATCCAAGCCCAATAAATGCTTCGGAGTGCAGGTGATGGAGTGAGCAGAAGGGAATTTTGGGGAAGGATCCTCTACGCGTAATGGGAGTTCCATTTCTACCGGAGCCCGTCAATTACCATACCAGAGTATATGAAAAGAAGAGAGGAGGGTTGATGTTTTAGATGCAATGATAAGTTTTCTCCGGCCATCGTTGTCCAGTAAAGAACTTAAGAATCGTGATTCTTGGGGAAGATGAAGACAATGAAGTGGAGTGTACTTGTTCTAGAAAAACAGAAAGAGGTGTGTGGGGAAGATATTCAAGGTGAAATTTTGAAATGCCAAAGTATGGAAGTATCTCAACTCTCTCTTTGCTCACCACAGGTATTGCCCATCCTAGAACTATGAAGATTTTGGGAAAATTGGGAGCTGAAAAGATTAAAATCTTAATTGATAGCGAGCTAGTCATAATTTCATTGGATCACATGTGGTGAAAAGATGCAATTTACATGTTTCTAATGATATTTCTCATGAGGTTAAATTGGGGGATGGATTTGAAAAGAAGACTCAAGGGTGTTGTGAAGGGTTGATCTTACAGTTGGGGCAACATTCTGTTCAAGCATTTTTTTTGTGTTTGATTTGGGAGGATCGATGCTATTTTGGGGTTGCATGGCTAGCTACTTTGGGTACTATTATGGCTAATTGGAACACTTCTAGCATGTCATTTTTGAAGGACAATGAGTTGATTTGCATTCAAGGGGATCCTCAATTGATAAATCCCCATGTTTCAGTCAAAGCCTTGCAAAAATTGATCAAATAGAGTCTACTTCACTGTTATACTTTTTGATGTTGAGTTCAACTGAATGTTTTGGAAATGAAATGGAAAAATATGAAGAAATGCGTGACCAGGAAGAGCAACCACTGTTGATCTCTTGCAGAAGTTTGCTTCGTTTTTGATGTACCAAAAGGGTTGCCCCTAACAGAGCAAGAGATCATCACATCCCCCGAAGAATGGGTCTGATCCAATAAATGTGAGACCTTATAGGTACCCACATGCCCAGAAAAATGAAATAGAAAGGCTGGTTGCTGAAATGTTAGAAGCAGGAGTGATTCAACCTAGTTGTAGCCCTTTCTCTAGCCCAGTTCTTTTGGTGAAGAAGAAGGATGGCAGCTGGCGTTTTTGTGTCGACTATAGGGCTCTTAACAAGGCTACGATCCCCGATAAATACCCAATTCCAGAGGAGCTATTGGATGAGTTACAAGGGGCCATGATTTTTTCTAAAATTGATTTAAGGGTCAAGTTATCACCAAATCGAATGTATAAAGTCGATATTCAAGACAAACAGATTTAGGACCCACCAGGGACATTATGAGTTCATGGTGATGCCTTTGGGCTCACTAATGCACCCGCAACATTTCAAGGTGCTATGAATTCTATCCTTCACCTTTACTTGCGCAAGTTTGTGTTGGTTTTTTTTGACGATATCCTCATTTATAGCGTAAATCAGGGTGATCATTTGAATCATTTGGCGGTGGTTTTGAGGACATTGCAGCAGGCAATACTATGCTAATAGGAAGAAGTGCAGTTTTGGGAAGACAAGAATTGAATACTGGGTCACATTATTTCATTTGAAGGGGTTTCTATGGATCCACAAAGGTGGAGAGTATACTACAATGGCCCATACCAAAAGATGTAACAGCAGTGAGGGGATTCTTGGGCCTAACGGGGTATTATCGTCGCTTTGTCAGAAATTATGGGAAGATAGCTAAGCCCCTAACCGATGCATTGAAGAAAGGAGCATTCTTGTGGACTGATGAAACCGCACAAAGCTTTCAAGTCTTTGCAGCGAAAGTAACTACACCCTGTTTGGCCTTACCGGATTTTACTCTTCCATTTTCAATTGAATGTGATGCCTTGGGAAGGGCATTGGAGCTGTCCTCTCTCAAGGTAAAAGGAATTGCTTATTTTAGTAAAGCAATATCCCTACTTCTCTTTCCAAGTCCGTATATGAAAAGGAGTTGATGGCATTGGTCCTTGCCATTCAGCATTGGAGGCCCTACTTAATTGGTAAAAAATTCACTGTATTTTCTGATCAAAAGAGCCTTAAGTATCTGCTGGAACAAAGGATTACTACTCAAAATCAACAAAATTGGTTAGCAAAATTAATGGGGTATGACTTTGATATCATATACAAATCGGTGCAAGCAACAAGGTGGCGGTGCTTTGTCACGAAGAGGGAGGAAGATATTGCGCTCTCACTATTTCAATACCATTCTGGGCGATCATAATTCAGGTTGATGAGAGGTTAAAGCTGATAAAGAGCTTCGAAAATTGTCACCGATCTAAAGCAGGACCCGAATTCACACCACTTCTTTACCTTGGAACAGAACGGCTCTACTTTAAAGGCAGATTAGTTTTGGCTTCTAATTCTAAATGGATTCCCACTCTTCTAAAGGAGTTTCATACTACTCCTACAGAGGTCACTTCGAATCTACAGAACCTATAGAAGAATTGCACAATCCTTATATTGGAAGGGAATGAAGGGCACTGTGACTGAGTTTGTGGTGGTTGTCATGTTTGTCAAAGGAGTAAATACTTGGCATCATCTCCTGAGGGGTTACTTCAACCTTTACCCATTCCAAATGCTATTTGGGAGGACATTAGCATGGATTTTATCACTAGATTGCCTAAATCTAGAGGATTTGACACTATATGGGTAATTGTTGACAGATTGAGTAAATTTGCTCACTTTGTTCCCATTAAACACCCCTTTACACCAGTGTCTTTGGCTGATATTTTTGCCAAGGAAATCATTAGACTCCATGGAATTCCGCTTCCATTGTGAGTGACAGGGATTCGGTGTTTATGAGTGTTTTTTGGCAGGAACTCTTCAAGAAGCAAGGCACTCAGCTTAAAATGAGTACAGCTTTATCACCCCGAGTCCGATGGGCGACCGAGGTGACTAACGTAACCTTAGAAACCTATCTAAGGTGCTTCTCACCGAGCAACCTAAGGTGTGGGCCGATTTTATTCACTGGCTGAGTTTTGGTTCAACACAAGTTTTCAAGCTTCTGCAAAGTCCACTCCATTTGAACTAGTATATGGGAGACCTCCTCCTGCATTCTCCAAGTTCATTCCTGGCGAAATTATTGTGGAAGCCGTGGGCCGGATTTACAAGATAGGGATGAGGCATTGCGGCAACTCAGGTTTCACCTTACTAGAGCACAAGAACACATGAAGCACTTTGTCGACAAGCATAGGAAGCCTTCCAAAATCAAGGTGGGGGATTGGGTTTACCTCAAGGTCGGACCACATAGGCAGGATCCATGGGTCGAACTTCATCCAAAATTGGTCTGCTAGATATTTTGGGCCCTATGAAGTTCTCAAGCACATTGGCTCGCGGCTTTCCAATTGAAGTTGCACGATCAAGCAAGAGTGCACCCGGTTTTCCATGTTCTCACCAAATTAGCAGCTGGACAACATCCAAGGGAATTCACACTTGCCGCTAACTGCGGATGCCAGCAGAGGAGGTAATTCCAGAACCTGGTAGTGGACAAGCGGGAGATCACACGAGACAACAAAGACGGTGGCTCAACTTTTGATCAAATGGCAGAACAGACCCTTAGAGGAGGCCACTTGGGAGGATGCTCAATACATTACAGAACAATTTCCTCAAAGCAACCTTGAGGACAAGGTTGTTCAGAAGGGGGGATATTGTTAGGGACTTAGGAAACCCAAAGCTGAAAGTATATGTTAGAAGGAAGAGAGTAAAGGTAGTTAATTCAGTTGAAGGAAGTTAGGAGTTTGTTACAGCTGGAGAGTTAGTAGAGAGGTGTGTTGATATATAAATACACATTGTAAGTAGGAGGAGGATAATTTTTGGAATTGTAAAGAAACTGATAATTCAGTTGGAAAGGGAAATTCCCTTGGCAAAGAAGATCCATTCTGGGTTTTTCTTTGATTCTTTCTCTCAAACTTTCTTTCTTTCTCGTTTCCTCTCTTCTCTAATCACTAGAACCTATCAGAAGAATACACTATTACTAAAAGATATTGATGTAAGTGAGCATGTGACCTACATGTATAAAAGTATGTATACAACTCAAACCCCCCCCCCCCCCCTAAAAAAATAGTATTCATACAACTGCAGATAATTAACAACAGTTACAAACTTACAACAAACTAAAGTTGGTTGACCACAGGCCTAAATGTGTAAGCAAACGTTTAAGTAAAGTGATAAAGAGGAAAGTTAAAAAAAAATTTAAAAGGCACAAATTTAACTATTTCAACCTGATTACACTAATGAATAGTTTGGGTATGAAAAAATGGAATGCAGAGATGTAGGCGGACATATCTTCAGTTTTAAACTACTTGTAGTCAGCCATGGAGTTACCTCCCTGCCTCTCTTTTGAACCACCCTGAGCACCAAAGCCCCTGGCATCAGATACAGTGACACCACGAATTCCCATTTTCAACAAAGCCTTCAAATTAAGAAAAACAGAACTTAGTACCAGCACATGTCACTAAGCTTAGTAAATCTAATAGCACAAGGCCACCCATATGAAAAGTATATGAGCAATATTGGCCAAAACAATTATTTGAGAGAGGTGAAGGTAGTTGTTCTTTTCTAACACTGGTAATTAATTAGGGCATAAGCAAGTTATCAACTACTAATGAAAAGCCATAGCTCTCATCCCAAGGAAGATGGCCCCATTCTATAGGCAGTCAGTGAGAAATCAAAGCAGTCTTTTCACTTCTTTTGGAACAAAATTATTAGTAGTAACAACACCTAACAAGCACAGTTGAACTTGCACCAATTACCAAATGCTGGAGATCTAATGCTTGCTTAGCTCAACTTTAAAATGCATAGGTATCATTATCAAAGTGCAGGGATGTTGTGGTAATGCATCCAATACAGTGGAAGTAACAAGATTATTCACCTCGCATTTTACATACAAATACTAATTAAAAAAGGTAATGCCTTACCGAAGAAACCTGAGGGATTCGCCAGGGCCTGTTCCATAAGAAATCGAACAGCATAAGAGGAGCCAAGATACAAATAGGTAGATACAAAAACTCATTTAATAAAAAAGGGGTTGTAACCTGAGAATGGCTTCCACTTTGTAAAACTCGGAATCTGGAACATAGTCTGGGACTGGGAGGGAGCAACCAACAAATTTAGTAAACACAGTTTGAGTATTAGCGAATATAGATATTTATATAGTCCCCCATTCTTACCAGGAAGATTCTGGGCTCTGATTTTGGGAAGAATCGTTGCATTTCCTTTGCGTCTGAGAGCCACATTGCGCTGAGAATCTCCGAGATGCTTACGGATTGCGCTGCAACCTGCAGAAGGCAATTCGGCTTCTTTGAGCTGAAAGCTCACAGTACTAAACAGGTGTGCTCTCATGATCGAAGCCATGGCTTCTCCTCTTTCTGAAGCACCCGAAGCTCACACAGCTTCCAAGTTCAACCAACCGGCAAAGGAACCGCAGTAATCGGGGCTGTCACTGTCACTGTGACTCTGTGAAAAATGATAAGACACGTGGATTCCGTAACGTAATAAATGGGCCAGGCCTTAGATTGGGTTGCTCACAGAGGCCCAATCTTGATATTCTTCAAAGATGTAAAACGGGCCGGGCCCAATTTGGGAAGAGAAAAATCGCAGTGGTGGTACTGATGGGGGTTTTTGTGGTTGAAGATGGAGGGTGATTCTGATTTCGTGTACAGAATCAGCACAGCGAAGGAGTGGGAAGAGTTGCAGACCAATGGATCCACTTTCGGTGGAGACCTTGACAAGTCTTCTGCTTTCATTCATCTCAGCAATCTCAACCAGGTTTGATGCTTTGTAATGTTTGGGGTTAGTTGTTTGCTGATGCTATGGGAATCGGATGTTACCTGCCAATTGATTTGATGATTTATCGAATTCGCTTGCTTCTTTGAGGTTCTGAATTTTGAAAATCATTTCCGAATTTTGAATGTTGTTGCTCACATACGAGTTATGATATAATATTGCAGGTTGGGCCAACACTAGAGAACTTTTTCTCGAACACCAAGGATGAACTCTACCTGCTTCAGATTGATGCTAAAAAGGTTTGCACATACGTCGCTATGCATATCCTCGCTAAGGAGATTACTTGCTTGTGTTAGAGACTTAATATATAATAAATATAAATAAATAAAATCCATGCTTGCGTACCTCATACATGTAATGTAAGTCATGAAGATAAGGCATGACTCTTGACAGGAAGAGATAATTGAGAGGAAAGCTGTAACTAACTCCATACCAGTTCAATTTAATGGCCTTGGTTGTTACTAGTATCTGATTGCCATTTTTGGAGCATTAATGCGGGATGGATCTAAAATGTCTGCACTGAAATTACTTTCGTTAATTCAATGAAATAGAATCAAATATGCAACTGAATTAAGGCTTTCACAGATATATACTTATGTTTAGCAATAATAACTTGGACAAAACTTAAGACCATTTTCTTATATCCATTACATCTATTCTACTAATCAGATTATGATATGTGTACATTTTTATAAAAAAGAGAGTAAGAGAGAGAACGTTAATGCATAAGAGAGAGAACATTAATACACACATGTCATAATTTGATTGGTGAAATGGATAAAATAGATATAAGGAAATAGACCTAAGTTTTTTCCTAATAACTTCCAAGCAAGCCCTTGGAACTTGGAGACATGGTATATTAATGTTCTCTCTCTTATGCATTAACGTTCTCTCTCTTACTCTCTTTTTATAAAAATGTACAAGCAAGCCCTTGGAACTTTTTTTCCTAATAACTTCCAGGAGCTTCTTGGAGCTTCCAAGCAGTCAATTACTTCAAGATGGCTGAAATGTGGGCACAAATTTTATACTTGTGTGTTGAGCTCTCATATAGCTTGCACAAATATGCTAAATAATTCTAAATCCTCTTATACAATCCTCCTTCTAATTATTAAATGAAGAAAGTATAGACTTATTAGGAGAAACTTTTAAGAAGATATAACAAAACTCTATGTTTAGACTCTTTCTAGTTGAAAGCTAAAATAAGGCACAGCTTCTTATGAGGCCACTATTGTGTTGCTAATATTTTTTCTCACTATAATATCCCCTCGACATAACTGACCCATTTTGCCACACTAATTAATTCTCGCAGCTTGGCGATGGTTTGGTGTATGAAATTGTGGATGGTTTAAATAGCTTCCCTCATTTCTATGGGCCATCTCGAAGCTTTAGCCCTCTCCCTCTAGATGTCGTAACAAAAGCGGAGAAGCTGTCTCTCTCAGATGGCCGATTCAGTTGTAGTTTGCTTGATTAACCATTCTGCTCTCCTGATCAGCTGCCTTCTTATAGTTGTCTCATACTTCTTTGTATTGTGTGTGGAGCATGAATGTTTGTTGGCTGCGATCTATCTGAGTATCTCTGTAACGGACAAGCCTTGTAATGCTTGTATCAATGGATCAACTTCACATGCTTTCCTAACTTTGTTGTGTAGAATATATTCACGGAATCCCTATTGTCAATGGGATTACTGGAGTGCTATAGGCTGCATTATGTAGATAATGCATGATGGAGAACAGAACCCTAGTATTAGGATAACGATGGATTTCTCAATAATACTTCTACTTATCCGTTTTCAATTGTTGAGTTGTGGGTAGAGTGCACCAGTAAGGAAAAGCAATTACAGTCCGAATTTTACTTCTTGTAAAGGTTTTAATGCCTGCCCAACGATTAATTGAAGTATATAAGTTGAATGATATGTATAAATGAGTGGTCATTGGGTTAATAAAATTCTATGGTATTAAATTAAACCACTTAAAATGTCAGATGTAGTATTAATTATAATGATGAAAATCATTTATTTAATGACTCTGTGGTTAACTATTAGAACATATATGGAGGCAAAACAATTCTGTATACTATACACAGCACTGGTCCCTTGGGGTGTGCTCCCAAAGAACTTGCATTACATCCTCACAATGACGTTGATATTCATTTGCTAGAGCTTAATAAAGGACTTCGCAGTATCTGTGAAGAGTCGAGAATTGCATATGGTGAGCATATACATACCATCAAGCACAACCTCTTTTCCATAATGAAAAATACGGTGAGTATTACGTTGGATGTGCAAGTATATTTGAAAGCGTTAATTAGTTTCTCTCATTGTGTTCTGGTATACCCGTTTTTGTTATCACCAATAGGTTTTCAAGAGCCATTCATGATTCATGGCTTGTTGCGGCCTGGTTACTATGATCTCGAACGTAGCAAAGTGGATGGACTTCATTTCATTACAGTGAAGCGTCCAATCGCGTGGTGGCAAAGAGTACCTTATGATTTCTATCATCGCCCTACTCCACTCCACTCCACCACTGAAGATTGAGCAATTTTGACCTGTTTGATTATTTTGGGAACTGGTAACATAGCATGCATGTTAGGAGCATGATATCCACCGCTCGGTGAAATATTTTGCAAATTTTCAGCTATCCTAATCGGCAACTCCTACAACAACTTGTAACCGTTTGAGAAGAAGGAATTTAGGTCCTTTAAACATGTGATATTATGTTCAATTTTAAAATTTATATACATAAAAAAAAATATTATTGTGAGAGATTCTTACTTAAATATTTCATCATATTTTGAGAAATTAATCTTTCACTATAAAAGTAAATATACAAGTCGTAATTCGTATAACTCTGCAATTCATGTGGGTTAGGACTAGCTAAAATGTTGGTCCATTTAAACATAAGCTTATTGGTCCAATCCGCGTAAACTGTCGATTAAACGAGTTTTGATTCGCTGGTTTATTGAATAGTCTGCAAGCCTGCATAATATATATATATATATTACATGACAGCTTTGTTTAAGACTTTGGGTGTTTGTCTTTTAATAAAGACAATGGTCTAATTAGAGATGACCTAATAATTTCAGCCTAACAGTTTGATGGCCCACCTCTTTTTTAGTCATTTAAAAAGTAAACAAAAAAGTTTTATAAAAAATAGAGAAAGAGCATGGTCTGCGGATCAATTTGTAAGGGATCCGGTTTGTCTCCAGTAAGCTGTACTTTCAATCCAATTTGGTTAATATTAATTTAAAATTAATAAATATTTTAAATATTAAAATATAAAATAAAAATCTTGATCGTTAGATAAAAAATTAATAGTTGAGATGCTCAAATAGCACCTCCAACGACTGGAGACAATCCAAATCCATTTGTAAGTCATAGTTTTCAGTAGGGCGGATAGGCTGGTATTTTACTTATTCATTTAGAGCATGAGAAAAATGAATTATTTTTCATTTAGTTATTTTTAGGAGGTTAAATTATTTTATGAAATAATTATTATATTTAGGTAAAAATATTATTTTTAAAAAGTTTTTATACGAAATTTAATGTAAAAAAAATTTTTACAGCTAATAATTATAAATTGAAGATTAAAACTTATGATTTTAGTTTATACATTATTTCTTATACTTTGATATGTAAATATTATTTTGTTCTCAATCAAATAATTTTTTTAATTATTTTATATTTATTTTAGTAATTTAATTTATAAAAATAATTCTTTTTTATATCATCCAAATAAATCATATTAACTTAAAATCACGTTATAATTAACGGCTAAACATAAAAATAAATTAATTATAATCAATTATAATAATAATTAATTATCAAGGTATAATTTATAATTTTTAACTTTCTCAAACAAACTCTTAATGTGTGGGTCAATTCACACACAGTCGGTTTGCATACCCACTTCTACTTATTATGTGTAGTTTTTTTTTTTATGAAATATCTCAACTAGTCATTTATCTTTTCATTCTAATGGTCATAAAATGTTTAGATAAAGAAAAATCTTTTTTTCCAAAAATATAAAAAAATAAAATAAAATAAATTTGCTTGGCAAGGACCACTGAAGTGAAGAGATAATGTGATTTGACATTGCTTTGATCGATGGAGCACCTAGACATTGCCTACAAATTACAATAAGTTTGCTATTTTACAGAGAGAAAATGAAATAAAGAAAAATAAAATTTGTTCACTCCCTGCCTTTTTGTGGTTGCAATTAGGGATAGTAATTTTACTCATCTTTATGAGTATCTATGGGTAATATTTATGACAGAAATGAATAATATTTGTTTAATTTTTTTTGCACATATAAATATCTATTTTATGTTATTCCTGATTAATAAATAAGACGGGGATGAGAATAGTTCTTTTTCTATTGGCGGTATTCGTAAAAATTTATACAAATATTTTATATAAAATTATTAAAAAATTTAATTATATAAATTAAAATATAATAGAGTTATATAAATTAAAAATATTTTAAGTATTTAATATTATTTTTAAATTAAGTTATATTAGATAAATTTTAAAAAATTATGGTATTATATTTTTTTATTTTTTATTTTATTTTTTAATTTTATTAATTTGTTTTATAATTTATTAGATATTTATAAATATTTATAAGTATCTATTTATTCATAAAAAATAATAAATGAATACTCGTACAAATTTAAAAACAAAAGTAGAAACAAATATTATTCACGGGCCTCCCACCCCTCACCTTGTGCCATTGCCATCCCTAGTTGCAATTCACAACAGCTCTTTCTTTTTTTTAGTAATTAATTAACTTACCCGCATGGAATTTGAAAATTCCCAAAAGCATTATTCCCTAGAGGCAGGAATTTTATTGATTCAACCATCGCCACAAATAAATAAAATATCCAACTTTTATAAGGTTTACGCTTTTAAGCTCTCGTCGTTACGGTAATGTGAACGTGATCACTTCCCGCTGGACCAGTTCAGTAAAATTTTCAATGGAATCTTGTACAGTAAATGATGCTTATATCATTTGCAGTAAATACGTTTCTTTACAAAGAAGCATAAAAAGTTCATATGGGGTCAAGAAATAGATACAGATTCTTTACGTTACGTGTAGATATTTAATAATTAATGAAATAAAATAAAATAAAATAAAATAAAAATATTATTATATTATTTAAATATTTTAAAATAAAATAAATTAAAATTATCATTTTATTAATTAGAAATTAAATACTTTTTTATAGAATATGATGAAATTATAATAATAATAATAATAATAATAATTATTATTATTATTATTATTATTATTATTATTATTATTTCATTTCATACTCTCAAATTAAAAAAAAAAAAATTAATAATTTTTAGTAGAATAGGATAAAATTCATCTCACCTACTTCTATATCATTTTATCTTTTTTTAACATATTCAAATAATGAAACATATCTTTATTTTATTTTATTTCCTTCCATTCAATTTCATTTCTTATTTATTTCTATTTTTTTTATTTTTTTTTAACATACTCAAATAATAAAATATATATTTATTCTATTTCATTTCCTCTATTCCACTTAACTTTACCATTTTAAACATACTCTTAGATAATATAATTTATATATTAAACATGTGACTTTAAATAGGTCATATGGAACCTCACATACAGGAAGTCAATATATGCCAGCATATATCTAATAAAATATATTTGCCAGGATATAGGAATTGGCTAGGGTCGATGCATTGGACTAATAATTCTACCTATGTGATGTATGGTAAATATAATTTTTTTATCGATGATCATATAAATATAAACTAAAACATCTTTTACGAATTTATTTTAAATTATCTACTAATCATAGTTATACTGATTATATATATATATATAGTATATCATATAATTATTATCTTACTCAATGATGATTAATTATAGTGAAAATAAATTACAATTCAAAACGAATCTTACTAATAATGCCATAAATTTGAATTTTAGAATCGTCGCTTTAAGAAATATTTTATCTAATCATTATCGTTAGTTTAAATTATGTGTTACAATATATCCAAATATAATCGTTATTTTAAAATTTTGAAATTTACTTAGATGTTAAAATATTACTTTGACAAATTAAGTGAAATATAGTGAAAAATTATTAATAACAAAAGAATATTATTATATGATTTTGAGAAATGATTAATAAACCAATAGTTGATGTTAGGTTTTTTAGTGAGCATAGTTGATATTAATTTGAATAACATATTAACATTTTTTATGAGCGAATATCATATTAAATTGTATCAATTTTATGGATGGAAAAATCAAAATGAAATAAAATTAATTCCTAAAGAATTTATGTTCAGAATCATGAAACTAAATCATGAATTTCATAATGTAACATTTTCTTTTATAAATTTTGTAATAAAATATTAGTTAATTAAATTTTATAATAATATAAATTACATTTAAATTACTGTTATGAAAAAAATGAAATTGTAATGACTAAAATGAAAATAGAATTTATTAAAAATAAAAAAAAAATGAATGGGTTCTTGTAACAACCAAGATCAAATTATCAGTCTAAATAATAATAATAATCTCAATGATGTCACAAATACATATCTCATTTGATTACAAACTAAATTTTCTTCATTAGAATTAGGCCGCATTACTTCCTCTTGAGTTGTTTTGAAAAATATAGGAAAATAATAACAAAAGTTGATAAAAATAATTGTCACAATAAAATCTAAAATAATAATTTATCTTTTATACTCAATTAATTATTTTTAAAATGTATAAATTATTAAAATTAAAAAAATCCACTAAAAAAATTAAAAAGTTAACAACAATATGACTTAATGACCAAATCAAAAATCCTATGCCAAAGAATCGTCGACCACCATAGAGCACCATCATCTCCTCCACCAAGCCATCATGATCAACCAACAACCACCATCATCCATGAACACTCCAACCACTGCATCACCCATTGTCGCTACCAACACGATGCATAAAAAAGAGCAAAAAGAATCATACAAAAGTATGTTAATTTAACATCAAGATGACCCATCAGGAAAGAAACATACCCTTAGAAGACTTGATTCTAAACCCAAGTTCCATCATAGAGATCCAAGTCTCAATTCAACTAAAGTCTTCACCTTTTTTTATATTTTTGTTGCTCCCACTAAACAGAGGATTTAGAAAACCCACTAAGAAAAAAAAACTAATAATCAGATGAATCAGCGTTTGTCATACTTACAGATGGATTAGACGAAAAATAACATCTTTTTTTTAGCAAAGTCAATGAGGAGAGAGAATAGGGAAGGAGGTTTTTTTTTTTTGTTACAATTATAGAGAAGATATGTATAGTCTGACAAAAACAATTAAAAGCCATAAAAATATAATAAACAAAAAATGTAATTATGAAAAATTAAATGAACAAAATCAGATTTATTTTATTCAATGATAAAGAATTATAAAATTACAAAAACACCTTCACATTGGGTGAAAAAAGTTGTCCTACGAGAACAACAATTAGGAGTGCTTCATAGGAATCTGAAAAAATATAAAAGCTATTAAGTGGGATGAGTGAAACTATTAAAAATAATTAAGAGTTATTTTCATAGAAAACATAATACA
This sequence comes from Ormosia semicastrata, assembly GCA_029884595.1. Classification (NCBI taxonomy): domain Eukaryota; kingdom Viridiplantae; phylum Streptophyta; class Magnoliopsida; order Fabales; family Fabaceae; genus Ormosia; species Ormosia semicastrata. The sequence goes on along the minus strand of JAQQTO010000055.1, from coordinate 371,060 downwards.
CTTAAAATATAATTAATGGGAAACTAAATTTTGGAAATAATTAAATTAACAAATAACAAAAAATTTAAGGAATATTACAAAATTAACCTCAAATTAAGAGGGGAAGTAAACCCTAAGTAACTCTAAAGTTACACCAAGATACTCCTCTTTTATATATAAATAAATAAAAGATATGGCGCCTTGTTACCTAACTAACTATGTTAAGGTTTGTGAGTATAATATTTGGATGAAGGAACCACTGAATCTCATTATCAAATTTTTACACATGATTTTATTTTTGTATAAATTCAATCTTTAAATAAATAAATAAATAATTTAAAAAATCATAAAATTATCTAATTAAATTAGCCCTTAAATATCATGTGAATGGAAATTAAATATTACATGAGTGAAAATTATAGTGAAAATATAATTAAGAGATTTGTATAGGAATTGTAAGCATTGGAAAAATCAAAGGTAATTAAGATAATTGCTTAAGAAATTTAAAATACTTAATATTATTGAAAGCTATAATAGAAATATAATTAAAAGAGTAGTATAAAAATTGTAATACTTAAAAAAATTAAATATAATTAAGATAGTTGCTTAAGAAATTTAAAATATTTTGATATTATTAAAAATTCTAAAGTAACTAATTAAAATACTTAAATATAAAATACTTTAAATACCTTTAATTTATGAGAGAAAATAAACACTAGAGCAACTCTAAGACAATGGGGTCAAGAAAGTAATTAACTTAAATACGTTTCTTTACAAAGAAGCATAAACAGTGCACATGGGTTTAAGAAATATATGCAGATCCTTGGGATAATATATTTTATATATTAAACATGTGACCTTAAATAAGGCATATGTAACCTCAAATACAGGAAGTCAATATATGCCAGCATGTATTCAATAACACGTAAATGCCAGCATATAGGAATTGGCTACGGTCGATGTATTGGCGTACTAATAATATATTACCATGCCTATCAAATGGATAACATTGCATGAATGAGTGTAAGAAATATAAGTTAATATAAATTCAAGATACCAATAATAATTAATATGAAATATGAAGCGTATCGAATTGGTTATAGATAATCAATTAAAGTATTGATAAAGATTGTTCTTTTAAGTAGATCATTTTTCTTATTTACCTCTTGTAACGATTATTAATGGGACAAGAAAATAACATATGGTGATAGTAAGAATAAGATATAGTCACATATTTATAACTGTAATAGATTCTCTTATAAAAAAATACTATCAAAAATAAATTTTAATGAATTAATGGTCACTTGAACTTATATTATTATCACATAATCACACTAACTCAATAATAAATACAAATAATCTGTAATATATATAGATCAATATTAATATTAGACTTATAATACTTATTTATATTTTAAATCATATTATCAGACTAATTTTTATAAACAAAATATAATAATTAATTACAACTCCCATAAAAAATTTCAACAATGGGTGTGAGTGATTGGACCAAGTAAATCACTGTTTGCTTGTGAGGTTGAGGATGGGGATGTGGAGCACAACAAAGAGATATGGACAATTAATGTTAGGAAGAAGTGAGATTTGGTCAACAGCAAGTTCAGCTCTGATGAGCTCGTGCTCTTGTAGGCCGGTACTGTTTTTGTTCGCTTGTTCGAAGTGGAGGTGCATCCACACAGGAAACGAGGCCAAAACCAATTGCCATTGATGATTCAAATCCCAACATTGGACAGTGGTACTGTTACTGGACTTGTTATAGGTCTCCCTTATCGGCATTACCTTTGTCTAAGGAAAGAATATTTGTTGGCTGCTTCTAAATGTGAGTTCGATCGCTTTCGCCAACTTAATCATTTAAGTGGTGTGGTCCCTTTCCTTCTGGTTTAAATTTTTAAGTGCAATTTAAGCCACACACAGCATGGCTAATGCGTTCAAGTCCTAATGATTAACTCTTAATCGGTTTACCACATTCTGAGGAGGAACTCGATCCATTCAGACTGAGATTTTTGGTTCGAAAATTGTTAGCCAATATAATCACCATCATCAAACACTTGGAAAGGTAAAACAAGTGCACAGATCCGAATATTCTTTAGTCATTAGTCTGGTTCATTATCCTTCTCAAAGAGATCTTTGACTCTCAGGGGTTAGGGATGAATAGCTTCCTTGGCGAGACCCTTTTGAGTAAACCTGGAAGCAATGCTTTGTTGAATCTCTGCCCGTCTTTCAAGATGTCAACCATGTCATTGGCACCCTAATGAGTTGTCTTGGAGAAACATTAATTCTTTACTGCTATTTTTTTATTTAAAAAAGGGACATTGAAAACTTATCAGTTATTATAATCAAATATTGCATTCTTGAAAATGTTTGATTTTGTTTTGATTTAATGATTTAAAATAATTTATTTAATAAAAAAATTAATAAAATAAAAGTAATAATAAAAAAATGGCAATAAACACTTCCTGCATTCAACCCATCATTCAAATTAAGAGTATAATATACAGGTAAATTGGGTCTGTTTTAATTTTTGAGATCAAAAGTCATTGGACGGCTAAATTATACTCCAAATATTAAAGCTAGAGACAAAAATTGGAAAAGGCTGATAGTTTAGACTAGGTGTATAAATAATCAAAGATGCAACCAATCCTTGTCTACGTACATATAGACTCAGCCTCCACATATAAGCCACTCATAAAAAAATATGGTGAGCACTAATAAGTTTTGAGAAATGTTAATAATATATTTTTTTAATTTTTTTAATATTTATTTTATTATTAGTTCACTTTATATATTTTAAAAAATTATTAAAAAAATAGTAACAACATTTATTTTTAGATTAATAATAAAATAAATATTAAAAAATATTTAAAAAATATATTATTAACATTTTTCTTTTTAAGCTTTTGGTTTCAATTGGCCAAAGGTTCTAACATTTTTATTAATTTGATTTCTCTCTAATTATTTTTCTGGACGCTTGCTTTCTATTGTTCAGTCACCAATAGTTTCCACTTTCCAAAGATACCACTCATTCTCTCAGTTGTTGCTATGACTATTTGGGGTCCTCCAAATAAATAAGTACAATGTTCAAGCAACCCAGCCTGGCTCTGCAAGAACTTAGCAAGGTCCAAACTCCACAGTGTATGATGGAATTCATTTGACCTAAGCTGTCAGTCGTGTGGGGTAGGGTACTGGCAAAGACTATTTTATACACACACCACTAGCCATGTACGCAACCACCAGCAATGCCTTCAACACTTTTGGCCTGTTTGATTATTGGGAGATTAATTGCAAACTTAATTGGGTATCGGTGCTTGTGGTACAATTTGACTGTAAACCCTATCCGGCAATCTTGAAAGTAAAAAATAAAAAAATAACGAGATTTGATATATATATATATATATATATATATATATATATATATATATATATATATATATATATATTATGAAATGTGTGTTTATTATAAGAGATAAAAAAATAAATTTTGATCATTAAATTTTACATAAATGATCAAAATTAAGACATAAATGCATGTGATTTTTTTAAGTTGTCATATGACTTTTAAATAATTTTTAATCTTAATTATCTATAATGATTGTATGATCAAAATTTATTCTTCTTATCATCTCACAATAAAAATTCCACTCACTATATATATATATATTTGAAATTGAATTTTTATTGAAGGTCTTTTTCTCTGATCGAGTTCTGAATATTGCGGTGACCCAACATGAGCAGATAAGGCACTTCTCAGCGATAGCATTGATAAATAAGGCTCATAGAGAGTGCTTATAAATAAGGTTTTAAATTATGATTCCGGTGACATTGAGGACTCTGCCGTAATCCACATCACATGATGTGGTTTACAATTTAAAACCTTACTTATAAATTGTAAGCGCCATTTGAAATAAAAATGGTGATTTTATGAGGAATCAGAACAAAATAGCAACACAATTAGTTTAATTACTCGCTTTCCCACTCCGGGAAACAAAAGAAAGAGGTGGAAAAGAAGAGAAGTAAAAGAAGAAAAGCTTCTTAGTATATAGCACATTGCAATCTCAAAAGTAAAGATGTAAGCAATTAATTAAGTGAATTAACCATCACACACTCGAATGGACCTACCACTTTGTCAATGGCTGGGATTGAATATATGCTGCTGTCGCCTTTATTGGTAGGTTTTATTGTTCCTTATTTGCCTCAGAAGTCTTCAACCATGAGTAAGAATAAAGTTTTGTGCTCGACAAAATCATTTCAAAGCTAGCAATAGTTATAATGGAAGAAAACTACTTTGGAGAGCAAGTTTTGTGTTCATATGACCTTTCCCGAGTTCTTTTGTTAGGTGTGAGCAATAATGACATGCGATTTATTTTCTGTAATCATCGAGAGCTTCAAAGCGTATGAAATATATTAATTTACCAAATACTAATTATGGAGGAAAAATATATGCGCTTGCACATAATAAACAATAATACAAGTTTTGTTCTGCAATACTTTACTTTGAGGTTCATTATTACTTTTATAGATGTCTAATTTAGGTCAAGTTGTTATCATTGATAACAAAATTCCTAGATTCTGAACCATAATGCGCAACGCTTTAAACAAAAGAAACAATAAACAAGATTTATAGTGACGTTACTAGATAGTGCAATATGGGGTTTTAAACTTTCTGATAAACTAGGGTGTGACATAAACATCTTTTGATGTCTACATGCTGAAAATGCGTTGTCCCGTGTATTCACATTAACATATATATGAATAAAGAGGTTTTCGGATATTAATATTTAATAATATCTACATCCTTACTAAACTGTATTATAAGTGATAATTAAATTTTGTATTTGCACATACATACTAGATAATAATAATAATATAATAATAACAATACAATTGAATAAAATTGATATCAGAAAAAAATAAAAAAGCTAACATTATGAAAATGATGTTAGAGAGAGAGAGAGAGCAATAAAATGAGTGATAGATTAATTTATTATAAAGGAAACCCAAAAAAAAAAATATGGCAATCACCTTGGTACTAAGTGGTGAAAGAATCTCTAGTTTGTTTGCTTTCTTTCTCCCTATCTTTTTTTCTTTCTTACTCGTATAGATATAGTTTGTGGCAACAAGTTCATTCTCATAGCCAAATTAAGGAAGACAATTCTTACACATTATTCAATTATAGATGTGAAAATATCAAGATCTTATAAACTAACACAGTAAAGATAGAGAAAAGCGAGGGATGATTGAATAGAAGATGATTAGAGACAGTTTTTCGATCAAGTACTAAACAACCATTTGAAAGAGAAGCATGCCCAGGCATATTCGCATAATATGGGTCCATACCAATACAAGGATGTCAGATTGACTTGACCAGCTGATATTAAGAATTGTGGTAATGTTTTAACTGTAAGCGGACAAAGTACCATTGATTTTTGTGGAGAATCTCTGGTAAGAGTTTATTAACTTTAAACAATTTTGTCATTTTCACTCATAATTATTACATGATTTTTATGCCTTCATAATTATTATTATTTTAAATAAAAAGAGAGTGTACATCAAAATGTATGTTTTTTTTTTTATTTTATTATTAAAAAGAGTAATATAAAAATAATATAATAAAAATGATTTAGAAAAAACATTGTTGAACTTTAATCAGACATCCTTGTTTGACTTATTTAAAGTCTTTTTTAGGAGCCTATTGATCAGAAGGCTAACAAGTATTTTGTTACAGTAATTAAATATGCAGTTAAAAGGGTAGTGAAAATTAACTCAATTAATAGGATTAAATAGTGTTAATAAAAATATCTTGATTTCGATTTTTGTTGATACTCTTCTATTGACGAGTAATCTATAAATAATTAAATATCACTAAAAAATCTCGTTGACGCTTGTAGACCTTAGAATGAGATACTTCTCCTATATGAAAAAGAAAATGATCTAACTACATAGCTTTACAATTGGGAGCCTTTTTCGGTGGACCTTGTAGTGAAAGGTGCATCAGTGCTCCTTTGATTTTAATTGCCTATTATAATGTATTGATAATTTATAATCTCCCTTGGGTTTTTATGTTTTAGTCCTAAAAATTCTGTAATTTCATTTTTTCATCCTTTAGCAAATTTTGGGCGACTCCATATCTCCATTGACCATCAAACCAAGGAAGCAGTAACTCCATTGTTTAGCTCCATTAGACCAAGTTAGTGTGTCATTGTGTTGTGCTTTAATGTGGATCTTTTCATTTTCCAACGTTTTCTGATCAATCCAGCAGTCACAACACAATAACCCACTGTACAGTATTATCCAAAATCAAACTAGCTATTAAGCTATCATGTAAAAGTTGGGATTTTTGTGGCAACTCATGATATATGGAAAACAAAAGTTTGAAAATTTGAAAATAAACGAACACAACTCAGTCTCATTCTCAACAACAGCGAGAGCCTTGTGTTTCTAGTCATGATGGTTGGGATGATGGACCAGCCCGACAAAGGGAACGCCACGGTGCCAGTGCCGCCCATCGTGTCATACCAGATACCATTCAAATTGGAGCCATCAAACTGCCAGTGACTCAATTAGATGGCCAAGAGACCATGTACTGAGCCGCCATATAGAAGACAGTATCAGAGCCGCACAACACAATGACCGCGCCTCAGTTAATCTCACATCGTCACCTTCCTCTGCCACCGAACCTCCCCTCAAATTGAACCCACATCTCCATCTACAATCTTCCATGAAAGCAGAAGCTTGGAGCCTCACCATGGCAACCTCAGAATCCAACAATTTTTTTTGGAAAAATCTTGGCACATAATTACCTTAGTTTTCAGGGCCTAATTTACAATGTTGTACTTCATCAAGTGACTTGATCAAGTAACATGTTCAGTAGGTAGCACTGCCATTTATATTGTTTTCTACCCATCTAATGGTTTTAAATACAAGGAGCACCAATGTTTCCTAATTTATGGGGTGCATTTTAAGTTCCATTTTACATGCTCCCAAAATATTTTTGAGCACGGATACTCTAACTGAAATCTTTTTTTTTTAATTGTAGGATGCTTTTGTTTATTTTTAAAACATTTAGTTATTTTATTTTGCTGAATAATCCCTCCCTTATCTCTGGACTTTCTCTCTCTAACTTTCCTTCACTTTCTCACTTTCTCCCTCTGGAACAAAAAATCCATCCAAAAAACCATCAATGGCAGTGGCTACAAGAGCCATTGATGACGACTTTCCGGCAGCATCATTCGTTCGATTCCACCAATGATGACTTCTCGGTGTAGATCTGGCTGCCAGCCTTTCCAAAAGATGATTGATCTGGTTGACCTCCATCAACAAAGACTCAATGGCGATGGAGGAGGTCGAATCTGTGCAGTGGCAGGAGTCGCGGTGCCTGGTAACACCAATGGTTTGACGCAGAGGTAGTTCTGGTTGCAGTGGCTGGGTACCACCACTGGTTCGATGCGGTGGTCGATCCATGGGTGGCGATGGGGGTTGGATATGGGTTGACGAGCCTGTGGTGGCTGGGCTCGTCGACGGGTCTGAATTTTCGCGAATTTTGGGTTCAGGTGTCGGTGGTGTTGGTGTGAGTTCTGCTGTCGTTAACGTGGCTAGTAAATATAAAAAATAATATTTTAAGTTTGTAAAAATCAAGTGTGTAATTATACATTGTATGTAACAAACATGATTTTATTGTTAAGAGCTTATTTGGCATTATGTATTAAGCGATGATAAGATAAGTTAATATAATATATTATAATTTTATTAGTTATTTAGATATAAATATTATATTATATAAATTTATTTATCAAATTTTTTTATATATTAAAATAATAAATAACTTAATCTAATTAAAAAAGATTGAACTTGATCAATTTTAATATATAAGTTCTTATAAAAAAAATTATTATAATTTTAAACGCTTCAATATTCTTAACCCTTATGTATCAGATTTTATACTATTAAATTTTATATTATTAAATTTAATTTTATCAGTTTTATTTTATCTTTTATATCAAATGAATCTAAATAAATAATATTTATCGTTGATTAATTTTTACATAAAATTTATAATTTTCATTGCATAGAAATAAATGCTCCAAAAAATTTAGTAAGCAGGTTAAACACCACCTGCATTTTAAATCTTACCTTACAATTGAGTCAAACTTTTACAGTTTATTGTGTAAAAAATAAAAATAAAAATCTCGTCGTCCAAGCGAATGCCATTCTTAAATTCATCTTCCACGCCATGGTACCTGTGGTGAAATTTTTTAGTTTCAAATTCCAACCCCCAGCAAGGCTTCTTTCTTTGTAAACTTTTCTTCTGGCCTTTTTATAGCTCTAATCTTAAAATATATACTCCTATGTCAAAAGGCTAAAGCTGGCCACCACTTAATAAAAATTAGTAAGAGTGGTTAAAAAAACAAGAATGTCTTGAAACGTAAGATCCAAAATGCACACACCTAACATTCCGTTTTTTTGCCAGCAAATTTTTTTTGGCATATATCAATAATTATTTCCTCAGTCTTGGATTTTTTATTTTTTTCGAGTTGTGACTAATTTTAAGAACAACTAACATCGCAAAAATTGAAAATAGGCCTTTATTAAAATGTTTATTTATTTCTTTTCAAAACATGAGTCAAATTGTTTGTGATTAGATAATAAGATGGTACTTTCTATGATACTCATTAACTTGGAAGGATTTAACAACCCTTCTTAATTAGACCACTTAAATAAAACATGTGTTTAACTAATATCTATCTCATTAATGAACTTTCTTTTTTCTTTTAAGGATTTCTTATATATCTTTTTTATAAATTTGTCTTAGAAATCTTTTAATAAATATATTTAATAAATTTGTTAAAAATATCATATTCTAATTATCACATTGAAATATCCTAATTTGATTCTTATTATAAGAATGAATCCTAAATCACCTAAACCCAAATTTGCTCCTAACTCCCTACCACGCTACCTTAAAGCTTTTATCCCTTTAACGGCGTTATGATATTCAACTTGGATTTCATTTCAAATATGTAGTTCTAGTCCCCAACCATGACCTTGAGTCTAAGAACACTCACATTCACTCCTTCATCACACTCTCGTTTTTCACCATACTCAGAGCTTACACAAGAAAAGAAGGGGCTAAGGAAGAAGAAAATGTTGAACCTCTGGAAATTTCAGACCACTATAATTAATCCATGCTCTCAAGCCTAGTCTTCCAAACAAATTCCCCATCCAATATTCCATAAAAAAAAAATCTAGCACTAAGCACCCACAGAGGACTCAACACTAGAGTTCCATTAAAACTATGGAAGCCATCCTCCATGAACAGGAAGAAAACCACCCAAAAGCATCAAGCAACCATTATCGCCATCCAACAGCCTTCATCGAAACTCAACCAAAAACCTGTCTCCATAGCCTTTTGCAATTAACCGAGTCAGCACCTGTGTCCAACATCACCATTGAGTCCAGAGCACGAACAAAGCCGCAAATCACTGCGTCGAGCCCCTTCTCTACTGTTGTCCCAAAAGCTGTCATCGCCAGAGAGCCACCACTTCGTTGAGTCACATTGCCGTCTTCACTGAAGCCCCATTCTCCATAGTCACTGATCTCTACCCAGATCATGAATCTTTCTTCCCCTGCAGCATCCTTTTGAACTGAGTCTGTCACCTGCTCCAAGCCTCTCTATATTTATTAAAAGATCCATGAAGCAAATTTGTTAAAGAAAAATATAAGAAGACCTTAAAAGAAAGAAGAAAGTTAATTAATGATGTAAACAATAATTGAATACATATATTATTTTAAGTGTTTCAATTAAGAACGGTTCCTAAACCCTTATAAGTTAATGGATAGAAAGCACCTAATAAGATTGGAGTTCAATCCTGTCAAATAGTGTGCCGCAAACCTAGTGGCAACAGTGGGATCGTGGCACTAGGGATGTATTTAATAAGTATGTAAAAAATGAAAATAAGAAGTAAGTAGCTTGTGACTACAGTGAGATCGTGGCACTAGGGATGTATTTAATAAGTATATAAAAAATGAAAATATGAAGTAAACAACTTGTGACTGCAGAAGCGAATATGTGTTTGAATCAATCATACTGTAGCCATTATCTTGTCGAAGATTTTTCTTAAGTGCGATCTAGTTTGGAGGATTAAACTTACTTACCTAACATTTGTAACAAAAAAAATAAAATGAAAATAAGAAGTGAATTAGACAAGAAAAAGCGAGAAAAAAGGAACTAAAGAAGTTTATTAATTAGCACTTGCGTTTTATTCTTAAATTAATAAGAATTATCCAAGTGAGAGAAATAACAATTTCTGTAAAATTGAAATGTTAATGGTGTTGACCGATGAGTTTTTGAGAAGCATTTTGCAGAGAATGAAGGCGGGGCAGCACAACATCATCTGCACTGAATAGAGAAAGTGTAATTAGCCCCCAAAGCACACCGCCAACTGCATAAAAAGCCACCGAGTTTGGCGATGTAAGGAACGAAAGCATAAACATGATTTTATATTGGCAAGTTGCAAATTATTTGCTCAACGAATCTTTCTTTAGAAGTGTTGGCTACAGAGGATCAGCGGGGTAAATCGGTCATGCTCGTGCTTGAATCCGTTATTAATTTAATACGTCTAAAACGGGGGCGCGTTTATCGTGCTGTCCCAAGTAAATGTGCTTGTTATAACCCGTTATCTGGTTACTTTTTTTTTAATTGAGTTATAATTATTTTTAAAATTTAAAATTTTTATTTGTGAATTTTGATGTGGGTAAATATTGCAAATTAAAATATATAAGATTTTTGTGTGTATATAGTTAATTATCTATGATAAAAGAAATATATATAAATATTATTAATTAAAATCAATAAGATTTTTTCTATATATATGTATAATTATATATGATAAAAAATAGTAATCAATTTTTTATATGTGAACTTGAATATATATAAACATTACCAATTAAAATTAATAAATTTTTTTTACATGTACAATTATTTGTAATAAAAAAAATAACTTCAAATTACATGTCATCAATATTAATTATTAATTTAATTCTATACCAAATCAACAATTTTAGAAGAAGGTGTATCACATGCACCCACCAACCACCTATAGGTACATCTTAATCGTTTCCTAAAACAGTCATTGGTCCCATAGTCATTGCTCCCACACCTTAGCATGATGCAACGTTCTAAACATTAGATATGTGTTGCTTTCTGCTTTATACGAATAATAATAAACACACAGGAGAAGGAATGTCCTTCTTGCTTAAAATATCTTATATCCCTTGATTATTTGTCTGATGCTAATTAATGAAATTATCTTTTATGTTGTAAAAAAAAAATACATATATACTTTTACATATATCACTATAAATTTTTACAATTTTTATCATATAATTATAGTTAGTCTCATTTTATTTTTTATAAATTCATATTCTGATTTTGATTCTATCATATCAAACAAATGTAAAATGATATCGACCGTAATGATTTGCACCAAGCATTTGTCCTATACTCCATATCATAAATAAACTAAAGAAGTTTATATGATTATTATTTTGTTTTTGCTTTTTAGTCGTAGTTGTGTTACTATTGTTTTGTCCAAACTTCAAAGCATTCACTGCACTTCATTTTTTCATTTTAAAGATATATATAAATACAAATAATAGTTCATAAATATATATGAATTCATTACCTGTATTTCTTATAATTTCAATTTTGCTATCCATACTTTAATCTCCATGCTTTATTTATTTATACCTACTAAGAACGCTTGACCTTTTATTCCCCAGTTGACTTGTTTTCTAAGACATTATAATAAGTGCTTGCAATGCAACTGACCTTTATTTCTGTCCTTTTTCCAATTTTTCTTTGCATGATTTTTCTTTATCAGCAAGCTGTATTATTGAAGTCAATGATTTCATCATATAACCAAAACCAATTGATGTTAAATATTTTTTTTCTTTAAAAAAAAACAATTATGTAAGGAACGCTAGGAGCTCTAGCTAGGTCAGACAAATTACGAATGGAATATTATACAATTTACTTCCCAAGGGGGAGGCTAATACCCCGGAAGAAATCTCTAATATACATGAGTTGTCACACTTCAAAAGGCACATGAGCAAATATAAATATGGCCTTCATTTAGCTTTTTAAAAATCTGTTGTAATTTCGAATATTAAGCTCGGAACTATTTCTTGTTCAATAGAGAAATTCAATGTCGTTTTTTATCAATTTAAAAATCAAATCGATTGTCAATAACCAATCATCCTGCGATGTAAAACTGTTGAGTGAAAGTTTATAAAAAGAGAGACAATAAACACTACTCGACCTCAATATCCAAAAAAAAAAAATTACAAATTACAAATTACCTTAGTCATTTGGCAAATTATTACTTGAAGTTTTAATTTTGACAATTTCTCCACTTGAAGTTTAAATGTTTTACAACTCACTACTTCTATCCATTTTTCTTTAAATTACTAATACCAAACATGTCAATGTATTGATATGTTATTATCCTAACCAACAGAGAAGTAAAATTATATTATAATAGGTTATTAATTTAAAACAATTTCTTTCAAAAAAAAAAATTTGACTGTGATTTCTTTCAATTGTTTTACAATTTGGAATTGGATTATATTAAATTAATTATATTCTTCACTAAATGTATATTATTTCATAGATTTTAGAATATTAGGATACAATTATATACAAGGTGTTTATGTATCAAATCATAAGAATCCACTCTTCATTAATTTGAAGTTAAAATATTAACGATTACATAATACGTCTAATTTTTTATACTATTAAAATGGAATTTATATAAAATCATGTCTTTATATAGGACTCCAAATATAAAGAATGAGATAGTGGTTATACTTCTCAATACGATATATCATGATGTGCAAATGTTATAAAATAAGTGCAATGGTTGCAAAGCAATTAAGTACACCAAATGTTATAACCACCAAGTCATCAACTCTTACTAATGTTATCCTTTAAATCAAATTAAGGTAATCATTCACCACATGCAAAATGTGCATGTTTTACAATACTTCTTTTTGGATGACTATACACTATGAATATGTCTTGTTAAAACATTGCTAAGAAAAACTCAATGAGATAAAAAATTTAGTGAAGGAAAAAGAGTACAATATTCATAGACAACTTTTCCTCGAAATATAACCAATTATGAAAGATCGTTAAGTTGACGCATTCCAATGTTATGCACATGCTTCTTGAAAATTGAAACTAGCAATGTTTTTGTGAATAGATCAATTGGATTGTCACTTGAGCGAATTTTGCAAATATCAACATCACATCTCTTCAGAAGTTTATGAGCGTAAAAGAACTTGGTGAAATATGTTTAGTTATATCACATTTTATTTAACCTCCTTTAATTTGTATAATACATGCTGTATTATCCTCATGCAATATTGTTAGCTCATCATTTTCCTTCAATAATCCACATGCTCCTTTAATATGTTAGTTCATAGTTCTCAATCATATACACTCATGACTTACTTCATAAATGACCAATATTTTTGTACGGTTTAATAAGGTAGCAGTAATTGTTTTCTTTACAGACCGCCATGAGATAGAAGTATTTTCACATGTAAACACATAACCTGTTTATAAATGAATTTTATGTGGAACAAAAAGATAATCAACACCAGCATATCCTACCAATTTTGACTTTTCTTCATTTGGGTAAAACAAACTCATATCAAATGTGTCATGGAGATAACGAAGAACATGTTTTACTCCATTCCAATGTCTTCGAGTTGGTGTAGAACTAAAACTTGTCAGCAATTTGACTGCAAAAGCTATATCTAGTCTAGTGTTGTTTGTAAGATACAAAAGTGTTCCTATTGCACTAGATATGGTACTTCAAGACTAAGAATTTCTTCATCATCTTCCCTTGGACGAAAATGATCTCTTTTTACATCAAGTGAACGAACAGTCATTAAGGAGCTTAATGGATAAGATTTATCCATATAAAATTATTTCAATATTTTTTTTCTATATAAGATGATTGATGCACAAGAATTCTACTTGTCAAATGTTCAACTTGAAACAAAACTTTGTCTTTCCAATATCCTTCATTTTAAATTCCTTCTTTAGGTTGTCTGCAGTCTTAGAGATCTCTTATGGAGTCCCTACTATGTTTAAATCATCAATGTAAACTGTAACTATAACAAATCTAAAATTTATTTTCTTAATAAAAACACAAATACAAACAAGATTATTTTCATATTCATTTTTCAATAAATATTCACATAAATGATTATACCGTATGCTTCCAGATTGCTTTAACTTATACAATGATCTTTGAAGTTTAATATATTACATGTGCCGAGGTTTTGAATTATATGCTTCAGGCATCTTAAATCCTTCAGGAATTTTCATATATATGTCATTATCCAATAATCCATATAAGTAACCTGTTACAACATCCATTAGATGTATGTCAAGTCCTTCAGAGACTGTTAAACTAATAAAAAAACTGAAAATAATTGCATCCATAACAGGGGAGTAAGTTTCTTCATAATCTATACCAGGCCTTTGTGAGAAACCCTGTGCTACAAGTCATGTCTTGTATCTCACAATTTCATTTAGTTCATTTCTTTTCTGTACAAAGACTCATTTATACCTAATGGGTTTGATATCTTCAGGTGTCTAGACTACTGATCTAAATATATTACATTTGGCTAAAGAATTTAACTCAGGTTGTATTGTTTCTTTCCATTCTAGTCAATCACTTCGATGTCAACATTCTTTTACACTTTGAGGCTCAAGCTCATTACCATTGATAAGTTCAGAAGTAATTGTATATACAAAAACATTATCAACAACAACTTCATCTATATTCCCCTCATATTTTTAGATTTTAATGAGATCTCATAATTTACTGATACCAGAACCACTTATGGGGTTGCTTTCCTAGAAATATATGGGTTGTTGATCTATATTGCTTTTGACTTCTTCAAGAGTGTCAATGACCTTTTCTAGAACACCATTTTAAAGTTTTTTCATTTCTTTCTTTTTTCAAGAAATAATGTCCTTTGCACCAATAGGTCTACTATGCTTCTGACGTATTTTAGATTCATTGGTTGCTATACCCACAAGATGTCCTATAGGGACAACTAATCGTGCAGGAGTATTTGCAACCACCATATGTGCTTTAGTGACCTTTTGGGTGTCAATAAAAATATCTAGCAATTGAATTGCGGTATTCTGCAAATGAATTATTGTTTGAATTTTAAATTCACATTGATTTGTGCATGCATCAAGATTAGACAATGTTAGTGTGTTCCAACAAATTTCTTGTGCTTTGGACCCTTTACATTTTTCTTCCCTTAATGACAGGAAAGTTAACTCATCAAATTGACAATCTAAGAATCTTGCTCTAAAAAGATAACTAGTTAAAGGTTCAAGATATCTAATGATATATGGGGAGTTAAACCAACATAAATACCAAGGCGACATTGGCGGCCCATCTTAGTTAGTTGAGGGGGTGCAATAGGAACATAAACATCACAACCAAAAATTCTAAGATGAAATATATTAAGTTGTTGATCAAACACAAGTTGTAAAAGTGAAAACTTATGATATACAGATGGTGGGATGTGAACCAAAGATGCAACATGAACTATAGCATGTCCCCAAGCAGATGCAAGAAGTTTTGATTTCATAAGCATAGGTCTAGCAATAAATTGCAAATGCTTAATAAAATATTTAGCTAATCCATTTTGAGTATGAACATGTGCAATGAAATGCTCAACACTAATTCCTATTGACATGCAATAATCAGAAAAAGCTTTTGAAGTAAACTAACCTGCATTATCTAAATGAACTGACTTGATGTGATAGTCAAGGAAACTTGATCTTAACTTTTTAATTTGAGCAAGAAATTTAGCAAAAGCAACATTACGAATTGAAAGCAAACAAACATGTGACTATCGAGTGGAAGCATAAATTAAAACCATGAAATACTGGAATGGTCCACAAGATGGATGGATTAGGCCACAAATGTCACATTGTATTTTTTGTAGAAAATCAGGAGACTCCAAAGATAATTTAGATAGGAAAAGTCTAATAATTAATTTACCTTGAACACAAGAGGTACAAAAATAATGATTAGGCAGAAGAATTTTCTAATCTTTTAAAGGGTGTCCATGTGTATTTTCAATAATATTTCACTTCATAGTTAAACTTGGATGGCTAATAAAATCATGTCAGAGCATAAAAGTTTTAGGATTTGAGCACTTCTCTGGTGCATATAATTTGACTCAACCACCCTTATTTTTGTAAAATATAATCTAAATGAGAAATTGGAAGTTTCTCTAATATGAACTCCTAGTTCGAAATTGTAGAGATAATATATAGATATTCTACATGTCCCTCATTTTTCGTTTTAACATGATACCCATTGCGGCATATATATTTAAAACTTAGTAGATTTCTTCGGGGTCTATTAGAATACAATGCATCATCAATATACAACTTCATCCTATTTGAGAACATAATTTGGACTCTTCTAGAGCCTTCAATTACATTTGCAGAACCATATATAGTATTAATATTAATTTTAACTAATGTCAATTGTAAGAAATATTTTTTATCACGAAGAATTGTATGAGTTATGTCATTATCCACTAAACATATGTCATCTAGCATTATATCAAGTTTATTTTGCATTATCTAGTAACACAAAAATATATTTGTAAGAATTAGAAAGAGACAATAAACAAGAAATACGCAAATCATTGATATTCATGTTATAAATAAAACTTTAATGAAAAATTATAAATGATAAACTTCAAAATAACATAAATATAAACATAAACATATTTCAATAGTAGACATTTTCATCCCCAATTAAATGATCAATCTTACCTTTATAGTTTTTAAAAAAAATCATAAACATCAAAATCAACATTCATAGGAGACTCATTATCATAAGTAGGACTAACATGTTCAAAAAAATTCATTTCAACATTTTTTTCCTTTTCTTTTAATGATACCTTGTAAAGTTCAACTAGGTGTTTTGGAGTGCGACATATGCAAGATTAATGACCTTTTGTTCCATATCTATAACAAATATTGTCATTGTTTTACTATTTTTCTAAATTTCTCTTATTTTTGACCCATTTCTTTTGGTTCCTTTCAGCACATTTGCTTTCAAAACTTTGAGGAGGATTAGCACAGATCCAATAATTTTACCTACCACAACCCCTTTTACTACCACGACGTTGTCCACGACCTTGAGAAAATGTCGCATTCACTTCAGGAAATGGTGCTAAGCCAGTTGGATGAGATTGATGGTTTTTCATCAAAAACTCATTGTTTTGTTCAGCCACAAGTAAATAAGAAATAAGCTCAGAATATTTTATGAATCTATGCTCTCGATACTGCTACTACAGGAACACATTTGAGGCATGAAAAGTAGAATATGTTTTTTTCTAACATATCCTCATCATTAATTTTTTTCCATATAATTTTAATTGAGAGCTAATTTTAAACAAGACTGAATTATATTCACTTACGATTTTAAAATCTTGCAAATGTAAGTGAATTCAATCATAGCGAGCTTTGGAAGAATCATTATTTTTTGGTGTTCATGTCTCTCCTTCAAACTATTCCAAAGGGCTAATGGGTCTTTAATAGTAAGGTACTCCATTTTCAATTCTTCTGCAAATGATGTCGAAGGAAAATCATTGCTTTTGCGCGATCATGCAAGGATGCTTGATTTCTTTCTTTTATAGTATTCTCAAGATTCTTAGCATCAAGTATCCATGATAAATAATTTCTTTCAGAAATATCAAGGGTAACAAATTCAAGTTTCGTGAGCTTTAACATTTTAAAAACACTTGATATATGAAAAGAAACTTGAAGTATTTTGCTGTACTTAGGGGTGGAAATAGGTCGTTTTTGCCGTTAGGGGCCTATGGCTGGCTTTGTTAAAGGCCTTCCTTTGGCTTGGCTCGTTTAGTAAACAAATCAGACTAAGGCTTTTTAAAAGCCCGTTTAATTAAAAAGGTTAAGCTTCAGGCCAACTAATAGGCCTTTTAGGCTGACAGTAATTTTCTGGCTTTGTTTATTTTATATTATATTATTATAATTATTATAATTTATTTATTTTAATATATTAAAATTCAAAGAAACCTATTAACCCAAGTTAGAAACCTTTGCGTCTGCGTCTGCGCCTCGAATCTCTCTGCCTCCATCGTCGTCTCCGCAAAGTGCTCTCTCTCTCGTCAACGCGATGCATCGCGCGGTTGCCTCTCCGTCTGCAACTCAGCGCCTCAACTCCTCCTTACAGGTAACTCAGCTCCTTCATCCGTCGTCCGCAAGAGTGTTCTGCGCCTCTCTCTCTCCATAATTCCGGCCTCCTTCTCTTCGTCGTCTTCCTCCCCTTCATCTGTACATGTTCTATTAGACCTTCATTTCAATTTTAATTTTAGTTTTATATCTCTCGATTCTCAATTCTGTCGATCTGCTTGAGTGAATTTATGAATCTCTCACTCGGATTTTCTCCTGTTTTGATTTCGGGGAAAAATTCTTCTGGCTTGAAGGAATTTGTGCCAATTTTCCTAATCTGTGATTTTTTTGTTTTTATTTTTTGATTTTTTGGGCCAATACAGTTTTGCTGTTCTATTATAAGAAATGAGATAAATTATACTAATGCATTCATTGTTGCAAATTACTTCATTCATGATTAACTTTGTTTTGTTAAGTCTTGTTTCTGGTTCAATTGATGTATTATTTTTTATTTTTCTCTTATTTGGGTTAATATATGCCAATCTGATGCAAATAAATCTGAAATCTCTTGCAGTTTTGATCCCTTTACTCAAATACCAGCAAAAGCATCCCCGTAACTACATCTTGCTTGGACTTTTCACCGTGTCAATTCTTAATTTTTTATATTGATTATCGTATTTGATCAATGGAGCACATGCTTATTTATGTCCCAAAAAAAAGGAATTATTGTTCTATGCATAAATTTCTCTAAAATATATCCTACTGGTATTTATACCTTTGGCTTCGTACCAGGGTGACATTGCAATAAGGAAAAGGAAGAAGAAATTTACAAAAATATCTGTGGCATAGACTAGCAAAAGCACTTGTATTTCTCCTAAAGTTCAGAATAGAAACAGATTGTTGTAAAGGAGTTTGATTACCAAGGGTGAAATATATTCAGTTTTTTATTTGTTCACCAAGAAAAAATACTTAGTCCTTCTTTCACTTGAATGTTGTCTTTTAAAATCAGGTGGATCTATTGAAGAATAAAATCAGGTGGATCTATTTTCCCTTCAAAGTTATTATCTTTGATTCAACCCAGAAGCTTTTGATTTGTCATGCCTTTGTCTGTTTAGTTAATGGGCAAAAAGAACTTATTTTTAGATTTGTTAGATTCTGGGGTACTGCATATTTGATAGTTCTTGTTGATAGATATTGCTAATTGATTTTTGATTACTTAGCATTTAGCTAGCTGTAATATATTATGGTCATTGTGAACTTGAGATTCGAATAGTATTTTTTGAGCTTGAAGCGACAACAATACATAAGCTCACTTTACCATGTACCGAAATTTAATTTAACTATGGAGAATGTGAGCAACAAAGACCAAACTCCTAACCATTTATCATAGAAGCTATGATACCATATCAAGAACCAATTCTCCTAAATCCTTAAGGTGTTAGGTGGAGGTACATTAATTGTTTTATATCTCTAACAAAAGAAGTTACGTGATAGAAATTAAAACTTCAATTGATATTGTTTAAATTTTCAGGCCCTAATTAGAGTAAATTTACCTAGCCATATATTTGGCCTTCTCAGCTTCCTCCCATGCTCTGCATGTGTTTCAATGACACTCATACCATATATGCTCTTGCCTTTTTTAATATTATTGTGCAAATTATGTTTGTTACTTTTAATATTGTTGCCTATTTAGAACTATTTAGCTATAATTTAATTAACCTATAATGAAACAGTTTACATGATGTCTTCTCCATTTGAGAGTAATGAAACTATTTCATCTACTCCTGCTCTTGGACCTGTTAATGACACTAATCAAAGTGCACTAACAGTTTTCAAGTCAACTTGAAGGCAACAATGAAAAAAGTGTACCAAGCGATTCAAGTCACCGTGATCAAGAGAATGAGGATTGTGTCATTAAGAAGAAGAGGCGAGAAAACATCAACTGTTTGGAATGATTTTGATGAAGTTGAATTTATTGGAGGTGCGAAGAAAGTTGTCTGTAAATATTGTAAGCAAAAGCTATCTATTGGTGGGAAGGGATCTAGCACTAGCCATCTAAGGAGACATGCGAGAAAGTTGCGGTCAAAGGAAGTTTCAAATGAGTACATAAAAGAAGCAACAAATCATTCCATTTCAACCTTCGGTTGGAACAAATCCATTTGTGAGTCCTTGTTAGGTACTCTAATGAGAGATGAGAGAAATAATTTCCACTTCTTTGTTATGGTCCATGAGCATCCTTTTAACATTGTTGAATATGAAGTTTGGATGTGGGGCTTCCAATATGCAAATTCGAAATTTCGAAAAATGTCTCGTAAAACAAGAAGGATGATTGTTTAGCAATATATGAAGCGAGAGAAGATAAAATTAAAGGCTTTGTTGAAAAGTGTGGCAAGATCAACTTAACTACCGATATGTGGAAATCAAGTCATCAAGTAGGCAATATATGGTCATAATGGCCATTTCATTGATGCGGATGGAAACTTCAAAAGAGAGTTTTGAGTTTTGTGAAAGTGCACTGCTCCAAGGCGTGGGATTGATGTGGTGATGCAATTTTCAAGAGTTTGAAAGCATGGGGGATTGAAAACAAAGTGTTTTCAATATCATTGATAATGCTTCTTATAATGACTCATGCCTAAGGAATCTCAAAGACAACTTATCACTGAGCACAAAGTTAGTCCTTGGTGGTGTTTTATTTCATGTTAGATGCTGTGCACACATATTAAATCTGTTGGTGCAAGATGGACTTAGTAGGATTAAGGATGTCATTTACAACGTTCGTGAAAGTGTGAAGTATATCAACTACAATGATTCAAGGTTAAAGGCTTTCTGTGATGTGGTTGAACAGAAGTGATTGAAAGAAAGGAAGCTTGTTATTGATTGTCCTACCAAATGGAATTCGACATTTCAAATGTTGTCTAGTGCTTTAAAATTTAAGATTGTCTTTCCAGCTTACAAAGAAAGAGAGCCGCATTATGATTATGCACCTTCACATGAGGATTGGGAGAAAGTTGAAAAGGTTTGTCAACTTCTAGAAGTGTTTAATCTTGTCACTCATATAATTTCAGGCAGTGAGTATCCTACTGCAAATTTGTATCTCGCAAAAGTATGGAGGGTGAAACAAGTAATTGATAATGCTGCGGAAGATGGAGATCTCTTTATGAGAGAAATGGATGCTCCAATGAAAGTAAAATTTGATAAATATTGGGGGGAATGCAATTTGTTGATGGCTATTGCAAGTGTTTTGGATCCTAGGTGCAAATTTCATATTGTTGATATATGTTTTCCTTTGATATATCAGCCTGAAGAAGTTGCCATGGAAAACATGAACAAGGTGCGGACTTCATTGCAAGAATTATATAATGAGTACGTAACTTTGAGTATGGATGAGTCATCCTCTAGTGAAGTGAACACTGCTAGCAGAACACCTCATCCACGTCTGCTCCTAAATCTTCAATTATCCTTGGATTTGATCAAATCATGAGTCTTGTGCGTAAAAAGGAAGCGTTCCTCCAATGAAATCAATTAGATGCTTATCTTGAGGAAGGTGTTTATATTCTTGGTGATAGTAACTCCTTTAGTGCCTTGGAGTGGTGGAGGAATAATAACTTAAAGTATAAGATATTATCAAAGATGGTTCTTCGATATACTAGCCATTTCAATCTCAACAAAGTGGCTTGAGTCCACATTTAGTCTTGGAGGAAGAGTTATTGATGAATATCGTTCAAAGTTGAATGAAGAATCTATTGAAGCACTAATATGCGGTGGGGATTGGCTTAGTAACAAGTATGGATTGAAGAGAAAGGAAAAGGTTTAAATTTTTTTCTTTTGAAATAGTCCTTTTTCTTAAGTTTTGTTAATTTCATTCTTTGTTAAATTATTATATGCTCTAATATTAATTTGTTATTTTATTTTGAAGGTGTATGAACATGAAGAGATCACCTTGAAGATTTGAACGTGGTTGTTGGTTGTTGCACCTTTATTGCTACATTTTGGGACGTTTTCATGTCTTGTTGGTTGTACACTTGTACTTTATATTGTTGAGTTGTTTATTGTTATTTTA
Source organism: Ormosia semicastrata (assembly GCA_029884595.1). Taxonomy (NCBI): domain Eukaryota; kingdom Viridiplantae; phylum Streptophyta; class Magnoliopsida; order Fabales; family Fabaceae; genus Ormosia; species Ormosia semicastrata. The sequence goes on along the minus strand of JAQQTO010000055.1, from coordinate 348,756 downwards.
TGTTACTTGTATTGTTGTTGGATATCTATTGTGGACTTGTGTTGTGGTACTGTGTGTTGGTCATTAGTCAATTTGAGGCTGAGGCCTTTTAGATTTGTGATATGGACTTCATGTTCTTGTTTTTATGTTAATAATTTGAGGCCTGAGGCCTTTTAGATTTGTCTAATTATATTGTTATATTGTTGGATAATATGAGGCCTGAGGCCTTTTAGATTTGTTATAATTTTGTATTGTTGAATAATTAGGCTGGTTAGACTTATGTTATTAAATTAGAATATTAGATTTTTAACGTAATATTTTTAAAAATCATACGCTTGTTGGCTATTTAAAGGCTTAGGTACGTTAACTGTTTTCAAGGCTTAGGCTGTTAAAAAAGGCATGTTGGCCTATTTGACGATAACTTTGTTAGCCTTTTAAAGGCCTGTTAGCTTATTTAAAAGTAAGTCTGAAAGCTTATTTAAAGGCCTATTTTGCAAGTAGACTTTTAAATTGGCTTTCAGGCCAGGTCAGACTTTTAAAAAGGCTAGGCTAAGCCTTAAAAATTGGCCTGTTATAGGCTCACAATCCAGGCTCAGGCCTAATATTTATAATACAGGTCAGGCCTGTTTAAGGCAAAGCCTGACCTGATCTGGCCTGTTTCCACCCCTAGCTGCACTGGAGAGACTTGATGATACTGATAACGTGTTATAAATAAAGAAGAAAAAATATAGAGAGATCAAGACAAAACTGAAATAGAGAAGAAAATATAGAGAGATTGAGACAAGAAAACATGGACTTAAAATCTAATTTTTAAGGAATTAGTTGTATTCTATCTTCTTCTTATTTTTTCATATGAAATCATGTACTTATACAGGACTTCAAATATAAAGAATAAGAGAGTAGTTACACTTCTCAATACGATACATCATTATGTGCAAATGTTATAAAGTAAATGCAATGATTACAAAACAATTAAGTACACTAAAGATTATTACCACCAACTCTTACTAATAATATCATTTAAATCAAATTAATATAGTCATTCACCATACATAAAATATGAATGTTTTACAATAGAATAAAGTTATACTTAAATACATATTATTAGTTTTGTTGGTTTCTATTATTAAGGTACATGTCAGTTTCATTCAATAGACATAATAATAGTAGAGTATAGCAAATCATTTTGCTATACTCTAATGCATATTATTTTTGCTATACTCTAATACATATTATTAGTTTGCTTGCTGGCTGCTGAGTGGGATGTGGACCTGAGACCAGTTTATAGAAAAGCAAATTACTGTGCCGATACTCTGGCTAAATTTGGTCACAGCTGTTCTGTTGGTTTCCATATTTTTCATGTTTTACCTTCCTTTCTTTCCATTGATTTTATTTCGGGTTGTAGCGATGCTTCTTATCCGCATTATAGTTCAGTAGTTTGTTTGGGCTTTTGCTCCGATGTTTATTTTATACATACATATATATATATATATATATATATATATATATATATATATATATATATATATATATAATTGATAAAAAGTATGGTTATTTTGATTTTTTTAAAATAAATATGCCAATAAGAAAGATGGCATGTATATGGTTATTTTGATAAAAGAGAGAAAAAATAAAAAAGAAGACATCTATTAAGTTTATTTCGATTAGAGCGAAGCACATGTTGTAGGCATTTTTATCTTTTTTTTCTTCGTCTATAAATAGCCTTATGTTTAGATAAAAAAAAAATTGGTACAACGTTTAGATGGAAATAAAAAATAAAATAAAACATAATGAAATGATTATTGTTGACAATATTAAAGAAAAATAAAGAAAATAGTGAATTGTTAAATGTTTAAACTTTAAACTAGTAAATTGCTAAAATTAAAACTTTTAGGTGGTAATTTGCTAAAAGTCTTAATTTAAAGCGGGTAATTTGCAATTTCACATAATAAATAAATTAGAATGGCGAAAATTACCATTTAACTATAAGTTTAAATTCTGCTTAAAAAAAGTTTAAGTTCATTTATTATTTTAGAAGTTTAAACTGTTATTTAAATGTCTAATATTCATTTTATATCTCTAATCTCTAATAATGATGCCTAGTCTAGTGCATACTTCAACACGACGCAAATAGTTATCTTCTTACTCATCCAAATGGATCGAAGGTGGTGGATCGAAAATTAGATTAAATAAGATAGTCAACTAAATGGGTTGCTATTTACTCAACGAGGCATTCAGGGAGATTTCCCATATATTCTCAGGATATACAGATAGGCAGATAGCTTTCAGTTGTTTTACAAGTTGAAAGTTAGAATATGTTTTTAAAGCAAATAAACTGCCGTTGACTACAACTCGTTTTACCACAACATTTTAAACATGATCCTGTACGTTAATGACGACAAGGCGTAAGTAACTTTGTCTAAAAGATCCAATTTTTATTTCTTCTTTTAAACTCAGCATTGTTTATTGAAGGATCCCACATTATTCAGTGGGTCCGGATTATCGGTGATGCTGACTTTTGGCAGAAAAGAATGGAAGTGCTATTGATGATGAAGCTGGAAAAGATTGGACTGATCTGTATTTACATTTTACAAGCAGTGACTTGCACTATTGCAGTGACATACAATATACTTTCCACACCAAATCTGTCTCCCTTTCTTTCTTTGTTGCTTTGCTTGCTTGCTTTTTTAAAGCTTATAAATACTCAGCCCATAGGAAGCACTCGAGAAGGATACAAGATACAAGTGCTCATTGGTGGTGCTGCTAGCCAATAAGAGCATCTATCTCGAGTTCACAAATCCTGATTTTGGTACAGCTGGCTTCTTGGCTTATTTACAGCATTGAATCTCCCACTCTCCCATATGAATATGTCTCTTGAAGCCAGGCTGCACCGTTCATGCTCTCTTCTTGTTTAATTTATCCTCACACTCTTCTATCCCCCTTTCACAGTTTGCCTGTGATTGAGCCTTGTTGAGATATCTACCAAAACAAGAAAATCATGTAAACTAGCTATCCTTGGTTGCTTTCTGATTAGCAGTATTAGTAGTCCCAATGGCAGCCAAGTAACTTTCTGCAGAAACTCAAGAAGGTCTATACAATTACAGGCTGATAATCTGATATTGATTCCCTTGAGTTGAACCTTTTTCGGTGTGCAAAAGAGTCAAGAGATGGAAGAAACATTTGTACCCTTTGAAGGAATCAAGAATGACCTCAGAGGAAGGTTAATGTGCTACAAGCAAGATTGGACGGGTGGAATCAAAGCAGGCTTAAGGTATATGCTCAAATTGTTTAAACATAAGTGGTCTTTGTACATAAAGATTATAAATTTATAATGTTTCTAGGCATCAACATGTGGTAGCTGACATATAACTTTCACAATTTTGGCTTCTGTTTTACAGGATTTGGGCCCCCACCACATACATATTTTTTGCTTCCGCAATACCTGTCATATCATTCGGTGAACAACTAGAGCGAAATACTGGTACTGAATATTCTAACTTCAATATAGTCTTCTTTTTCCTGAGAAAAGTACTAAAAGATATAGTTCTCCCTGTGTTGCACTCTTTATTCGCCTTTACAATCGTAACCTTTTTCTTTTGGCATATATCTTTATTTCCAAAAGGAAAATGAAAGTGAAAGAACTCTGGAAATAGGACAGTATTACTACCAATCTACTATACTATCAAAGCCTGAGAACGCGTACCTGTTGTTTGCAGATGGTGTTTTAACGTCTGTTCAAACCTTGGTATCCACTTCGATATGTGGCATTATACACTCTATCATAGGTGGTCAACCTTTACTGATTTTAGGAGTGGCAGAGCCTACCGTGATCATGTACACATTCATGTTCAATTTTGCAAAAGAGAGACCAGAGTTGGGTCGTAATCTGTTTCTGGCATGGACTGGATGGTGAATAACTTTTTCTTTTTCTTTTTCTTTTTTTCTTGATGTTTTCATAATCAGACCCTGATGCAATTATGTTCTAGTACCGACGACCATGATGTGGCTTAACATTGTCCTGTTATCTTATATGACTTTGATTTTGTAGGGTATGTGTCTGGACTGCACTGTTGCTATTCTTACTGGCCATCTTAGGAGCTTGCTCCATAATCAACCGGTTTACCCGTATTGCAGGAGAGTTGTTTGGCCTGCTTATTGCAATGCTCTTCATGCAGCAAGCTATCAAAGTAAGAATATTTATCAAAGTTGACCTTTGTCATTTATTCTTTCCATTCTATCAGCAACGTGTTCATATGATATATTAGTACCTGAATTCTGACCTGACGCACTTTGGCCAAATTTATTTAACATCCTACTGGCATCATTGTTCAGGGACTAGTGGATGAGTTTCGCATACCAAAGCGAGAAGATCCAAAATCAATTGAGTTTATACCTTCATGGCGGTTTGCTAATGGGATGTTTGCTTTAGTCCTTTCCTTTGGCCTTCTCCTCACTGCATTAAAAAGCAGAAAGGCTAGGTCATGGCGTTATGGTTGTGGTAAGTGTTTGTCTTTTGATCAAAATCAAAGTACATAGAGGTGTCCTTTTCCATACAACATGCCTTAACAATGGAAACTTTAGTCCCTCGTAATCATTTGGTTCAATGAAAATAATCTGAGTTTTGTTACAGGTTGGCTTCGCAGCCTAATAGCGGACTATGGTGTGCCCCTTATGGTCCTAGTTTGGACAGGTGTGTCCTACATACCATCTGGAAGTGTTCCACATGGTATCCCAAGGCGCCTCTTCAGCCCAAATCCGTGGTCACCGGGTGCATACGAGAATTGGACTGTTATTAAGGCATGTAAATTACAAGTTCTCTAATTGTCCATAGTTTACTAACATGATGGCTTGTTAAAAAAAACATTATTGTCCTGATTTGTTCTGACAGGATATGGTCCATGTTCCTGTTGTGTACATAATCGGAGCATTTATCCCAGCAACCATGATTGCAGTGCTTTATTACTTTGACCACAGTGTGGCATCCCAGCTTGCCCAGCAGAAAGAGTTCAATTTGAGAAAGCCATCTTCTTACCATTACGACTTGCTCCTATTGGGATTTTTGGTATGTTAGTTCTTCATGCTCCTTCATAGCTTCAGATTTTACCATTGAACTTCTTTAATTTGTTGTACTCTCGTACTTAAATTATTTTTCTAATGGTAAACTTGATCTTTCTTGATGGAAGACCTTAATGTGTGGCCTTATTGGAATCCCTCCTGCAAATGGAGTCATACCGCAGTCACCAATGCACACGAAGAGTCTGGCAACTCTTAAACATCAGGTAAATCATGTTATAGGTGTAGGAAGAGGATATAACTCTGTCTTTTAATCATATTTTTTTCCCTAATTAATTTCTATTTGTTAGTAATATGAACATGTCTCACTAAAAATGAGCAATTGTGGTACAGTTGCTTCGTAACAGACTGGTGTTAACCGCACGAAAAAGTATTGGAAAGAATGCTAGTTTAGGACAGTTATATGGCAATATGCAAGAAGCCTACCATCAAATGCAGACTCCTCTTATTTACCAGGACCCCTCTGCTCGAGTAAGTCTGCTAAATCTTCTTTATTTTTTTCTTATCATTAAATATTCTTTATTTGAGTTTCAAGCAAGTAATATGAAAAACTATATACGCTTAATTTCTCAAAGAAAAAATAAAAATCACTGCTTCATCACTGTTTACCATTAACATTGAATATAGAGCACAGGATAACTCCTGACTCCTGAGTCCACAATATTACTTCATTTTTCCTGATTTAAGTATGCTTTGGCCAAGGTGAACCTAATTATCTGTACCATCAACATATGACATATTGCTATTATGTCAAATGTTATGATCAGGCGCAGGGACTAAAAGAATTAAAAGAATCAACCATTCAAGCAGCTACCAGTATGGGAAACATGGACGCCCCAGTGGATGAGACTATATTTGATGTTGAGAAAGAAATAGACGACCTGCTGCCTGTTGAGGTGAAGGAACAGCGTCTCAGTAACTTGCTTCAAGCAATAATGGTGGGAGGATGCGTTGCAGCCATGCCTTTCCTCAAGAAGATCCCAACCTCAGTCCTTTGGGGCTACTTTGCCTTCATGGCCATTGAAAGTTTGCCAGGAAACCAGTTTTGGGAAAGGATCCTATTACTTTTCACTGCACCTAGCAGAAGATACAAGTAAATAAACATTCTATTTCTTTTAGCCATCTGATGCTTCATCTTCTACTTCAAGCCTATAATGATCAACAAATTTCCTCTTCTTGAAGGGTGCTTGAGGATTACCATGCTACTTTTGTGGAAACAGTCCCTTTCAAGACAATAGCAACATTCACCACTTTCCAAACACTTTATCTTCTTGCGTGTTTTGGACTAACTTGGGTTCCTATTGCCGGGCTCATGTTTCCCTTGATGATCATGCTCCTAGTTCCGGTAAGACAGTACTTTCTCCCCAAATTTTTCAAGGGGGCACACCTTCAAGACTTGGATGCAGCAGCGTATGAAGAGCAAACTGCTTTACCATTCAACCTTGCAACAGTAAGATCTCTTATCCAACAGGCTTAACTTAAATTTATGTTAATCCACTTTTGAATCATTGTTATATTTTTGTGGTTACACTTAAGTTTCATACTACTTTTGTGTCTGCTGTCCTAACAGCAATCAGAGTTTGGAGCTAGTGCTTCTCATATTGATGAAGGTGAGATCCTAGATGAAGTTATCACTAGAAGCCGTGGTGAGTTTAGGCACACTAGCAGTCCAAAGATTACAAGCTCCACTCCAACACCAGGAAATGATCTCAAGAGCCATCAGAGCCCACGTCTCTCGTTCAATTCTCGCGCGGGTGGGCTCATCACTGAGCAAAGTCCTCGGTCAGGCGCCAGAGGTCCCCACAGTCCAAAGGCCAGAGAAGTGAGATTATCAAATCTGGGAGGAAGTCCTCTTAACCCTGATTCAAAACAGCAGGACAACAAATAATTGAACGTAGAAGACTGCAGTCATATCCCTTAGAAGGATTTAGGAGGCTTATTTATTGCTTCATTTCCATGTTAGTTTGTTCTTTGATTCTGTTTGGCATGGTTGTAACTTGTAAAGTCTTTTCCATCTCCCATATACAAGAGATATGTAAACAAAGTGTGGCGCTTTCCTATGTCAACTGTATTAATGAATGTTATTATTCAATTTGTGCATATGTATATCTTCACATGTTTGTTTTAATAAATTCTGATTAATTTGAGTCTTGTATTAGCTTGAAATTAATAACGCTTCACATGTTTGTGCATATTATTATATGTCACTCGTCAAACTCGTAGAAGCATCTAAAAATCACCACCAATAAACACATACACATCAGTAGTTGAAAGGAAGATAATAGGATTCCTTAAGGAATATGATAATGTAAATTTTTCTGGGCAGGGGTTCAATATTGCTTGACTAATGATACAACAACAACCAAGCATTTTCCCATTAAGTGAGTTGGTTACATGGATCAAACGATGTCATTGTGTCTTATCATAAACCAAGTCTTCAAAAATGTCATTTAAATCTAGATCTTTTTTAATCGTTTCACCTACAGTCTTTCGTAGCCTTCCTCTACTTCTAGCTATTGGGCTATTCTCCACTTGATCTATTCTTTTTACAGGAATTTCTAAGGGTCTTCTTCTTACATGTCCAAACCACTAAAGGCGAGATTATCTCATCTTTTCCACAACAGGTGCTACCCCTACTTTCTCTATAATGCATTTATTCTTAGTCCTATCTTGTCTGATATGACCACATATCCAACGCAACATTCTCATCTCCGCGACACTGATCTTATGCTCTTGTTGGTTTTTACAACCCAACATTCAGTATCATACAACATCGCAGGCCTTATAATTGTGCGGTAAAATTTACCCTTAAACTTAAGAGACACTTTTCTATCACAAATAACTCTTGAAACACTCCTCCATTTCATCCATCCAGCTTAAATCTTATGGTTTACATCTCCCTCTATCTCTCCGTCATTTTATATGATAGATCCAAGATACTTAAACTGTGTGACTTGTAGTATGGTATGATCTCTAATTTTCACCGTTAAGCTAGCATTAGCACGCTTCTTACTGAACTTACATTCTATATACTCTGTCTTACTCCTACTTAGACGAAAGTCATGTTCTTCCAAAGCTCGTCTCCATAACTCTAGCTTCCCATTTGTTTTCTCTCTCGACTCTTCAACTAATACTATATCATCTTCAAAAAGTATGCATTGTGGCACCGACTCTTGGATATGTGCAGTAAGCAAATCCAAGACCAAGGTAAAAAGATATGGACTCAAAGTTGACCCTTGGTGCAGTCCTATAGTTATAGGAAAATCTTCTGTGACCTCACCCTATATTTTGATACTAGTTTTAGTCTCATCATTTGGATTGCTCGAATATAGACGATACGAGCTCTTTTCTTCACCAAAGCCTTCATCTACAAGACCTCTCTCGGTACCCTATCATAGGCTTTTTTCAGATCAATAAAAATCATGTGTAGGTCTTTTTGCGTCCTCTAATACCTCTTCATAATCTTCGTAGAAGATAGATTATTTTCATGGTTAACCTCCCAAGTATAAAACCAAATTAATTCTCTGAAATATGAGTCTCTTGTGTTAATCTCCGTTTAATTACTCTTTCTTATAATTTCATGGTATGACTCATGAGCTTAATCTCTCTATAATTTTCACAGTTTTGTGTATCTCGGTTGTAATTATAAATAGGGATTAAAGTACTTCTTCTTTATTCATTTGGCATTTTCTTAGACTTTATTATCTCGTTAAACAGTTTTGTGAATCAACTTATACTTTTTTCTCTTAGGTATTTCTATAATTTAATAGGTATATTATCCGGTCCAACTACTTTTTTTATTATTCATCTTCTTCAATATTTCTTTTATCTCAAACACTTAAGTTCTACGATAAAGTGTTTGAGTAATGCTACATAACCACAAAAATTTTTACATAATTCAACTAGAATTTGAGCAGATTCAAAAATAATTGTTGGATAAATTAAAGTAATAAAGACGACACATTTATCGAAGAGTTAAAAACAACGTAAAATTCATTCGGACAAAACTTCTAGCAAAAAGATTCCGGATGTTTAGTATTTTCTATATTACTTGTACATGTCTTTTTCTTCCGTGAAACTGCGATAACATCCAACTAAGTATTCATATATTCATAAATGCTGTACATTCATATGTTATTCTAATGAAATTAATATTATCTCCAAGCCCTAATACCATGGCATGCAATGAAACCAAGTCAACTTGTGTTTACGAACTGTTTGTGTGCGTGTGGTTATTGAAGATCTCCGCTTGAAACTTTTGGTGTAACCTTTTTGGTGATAGTGTCGTCAGATTAAGAAGATTCATCCCCTTATTGGTGGTCAAAATGGCTATCATTACAACATGAAAACAAGAGCGCACTTGGCAACCGAGTTTACTTGAAAAAGTGGCTTTTTAAAGAGAGGGGGGGGAAAGTATAGAAGCAACGGCGAACAGAATTTCTTTCCCACCGCATATCCAAATGAAAAGAAGAGGTGGCTCCCACATTCTCAATTACAGGAAGTAAGCGTGGCTGAGTGAGTAGTGGTGATGTTGCTGTATAGTATTCTACTATTCCGTAGTGGGATTCATTCATTCATATTGTTTAAAGAGCTTACATCTCTGTCTAATGATTCCAAGATCTGTGTCTTTTGAGCACAAATCAGCGAAAAGCTCCAAAATAATAGCTTAACATCAGATTAAAAAGACAAAAAGAGGTCGGTTTACATCATCGATTGGGTGAGGAATTAAAACAGAATCATGTTATTCAAGAATTGACACATCAGTTGACCATGCACCACTACAAGCGGCTTTGTGGCTTTGTGCAGAATGTGAAGTTTTCCACAATCATTTGAAAGTAACACTGTCAAAATTCATGGCCACACAAGACTCGCACCCGTCCAAGTCACCAACTCCAAGTGCATCGTCAACTTGTTACGTATATGAACAAAACAGCACTGCACTGAACCATTAACACTGGTTGTATAACGCAAAAACGAAGTTAAGGAAAAAGGGTTCTAACATCTAATAATAATAGAGAGCTCAAAGCAAGTCCACCGTCGGTAACTTTATGACGGATTGAAAGTCGATACATGCATGCTCACTTATCTATGGAAACAGGAAGTCAGAAACTTAAAGAGAACCACACACACAACAAATCAATCTCATGATAAATTATACTCCATTGATACCTACAAAACTTATTAAAGAAGAACCACCAGTAAAAATTAAATATTAACCTTTTTTATCGATTCCAATTGTTGAATTAACCTACACTACCATATCAGCGTATGTCTCGGTTTCTATGCTGTTTGATTTTGGCGTCAATCAAAAAGACAAAAATACAGTGAGTCGCGAGATGCTCCCACTAGCAGTATGAATGTTGACCTACTCATAGGCTAGGTAGTTCCCAATTTTGGACACTGGGTGTCTGAATCGGAACATAATAAAGTATACTTCTAAGCTGCTGGAAAGAAAATGGTAGATTCCTTAAAAAAATGAATATCACACAATATTTTCTTTATATTATGTGTTACATTTTTTTCAGAAAAAAAAATGAAGAAGTGCATATTAAAAAGTATTTTTTATTATTATATTATTTAAAAATAATATAAAAATAATTAATAAAAATAGTATGCAAAAATCACTATTAGATTCCTTATGTCCTTCTTTATCAATTTTCTTATCACCAATATCAGTACTTTATCTTTTTTTTTTCTCCCTTTTACTTCTACATGACATTATTATGAGCAACTACATATATATATATATATATATATATATATATATATATTCAGTTTTTACAATTTTTATAAAAAATAAAATGAAGTGAAACTGCATACATTTAAAGTTTGAACTTTAAAAGAATTAAAAAAAAAGCAGAATAAAATGTTGCTCAAATTCGTGCCTCGTGTGATTTAAATCGGTAAAGCAGGATCATAAATTTTTTATGCTATATGTTTAAGGAGAAAAAAAGGGAAATCCCAGAGCAAGCTGATAAAGGAACGTTCTATCATTTTTTTCCTCGTATACTGCTTAAGCTCTTTTTGTTTCACGGGATTTTTTTTATTTTGAGATATTTGGTGGAGAAATATTTTTATGCTTGTTTTACCGGAAAATAATATTACAGCTAGAAATCTTTACTTGACTTCAAAATTTACTTAAAGGATAAAATGAATTGTTTGATTCCTACCTCACCAGTCACCGCCATACACAAAGTTTAATTTTATACAAATGGCATAAATTGTAAATGTATGGGAAAGACAAAACACAACTAACGTTATTTGAGAATTGTGGTACCTACTGTTTTTTTAATAAAAACATAATATGTCTAGTGTTTTATACATTTAAACTATTAAAATTTTAAAAAAGTAAATGGGGTGCTTACAAAATAATACAAATATTATGCTTCATTCGAAAATAGCATTACAAACATTTAAAAAAAATTATCTAAAATATGTTCATATGGAAAAGCAATTAATTATCAGAATACATTGGTTTTATTTTGAAAAAAGATTGAGGACATTTTGGGGGATATGGCATAAACACGAATTGTTCGTGTGTAATCAATATGGGCCATTTGTTGCTCTATGTAGCTGTCTATAAGTAGGCCCATAGAGCGAGCTTCCATAATTATTTGCCCATTTGTTGTGTATCATTGGCCCATAGTGAGGCCCCGTAGCAAGCCCTGGATTATAATCCACTCTATGTTAAGCACTTATCAGTATCGTATTATATATATATTTTTTAAAATGGACCTATCTTCAGAACAAAAAAACAAAGGATCTATCTTTGACCGAAAAAGTACCCATCAAATATGTCGTCAGGAAGACTCCGAACAGGATGAGGAAAAAACAATTGTTCAGTGTTAAGTGGTTCTCTCCCTGCCTAAAAAATAAGTGGTCCATTAACCATCGCTTAAAAAGAAATTTGTTTTTTTTTAATATATATAGAACTGTATATTCTGATTATAAACAAAAACTGGTTTTATGGAATGAAATAAAAATACTTATAATCATCTTTGGGATAACAATGAAATTGACACATGTATATATAAGCATATACAATGAAATAGAAAGGGTGAGAGAATGCTTTTATTGAAAAAAAACCAGTTACAAAATTTTGAGAGTTAATTATTTAATTATAAGTACTAAGAGAGCATGATTATAATTTAGCCCCCCACCCCCACACACACATATATATATATATATACATTGAACACTGAATTCTGAGCCAACAATCTTTCATGATGATACTTAGTACAAGTTTAAAAAATATTATTTTAAGAGAAATAATTGTTTATTTTTTAAAAACTCTGTCAAAGAGATGACTAAACACATATTTAGTTATAGGCTTGGAGCAGTTATAAGAGATGACCAAGGTGAAATTATGGCTGCTAGTACATGGAAATTTGGAGTACATGTTGAAGCTGAGCTGGCCAAAGCTTTAGCCATCTGCCATGGCCTTCAACTGGCCAAAGATCTACCCCTTTTTGACAAGGTGGTTGAGACATTGTAGGACATGCATTCAAGCTATCTCCAAGGAATCTAGACCTCACTCCTACGTGGGTATGATTATTGATGATTGTAAAAAACTTGCTCTGATTTTTAGGAACTGCTCATTTTTGCTTGATAGGAGGAAACTAAATAGAGTTGCCTACTTCCTAGCTAGATTTCCTATTTGTGAGGAGTTGTGTGTGTGGATAGAAGATATGCCCTGGGAGGTTTCTAACCTTGCCATCCTTGATGTACTTGATTTGACTTTTTAACGAATGTTGTTCACGTTAAAAAAATAAATAAATATTTTTTTAAAAATAAAAAAGAAAAAACACGTAGAACTACAAATCAATATAACATTAAAATATATATATATGACTTAAAATTTTATTATGTATCATTCTTGTTAATAATTAAATGTTTTATTTTCTTAACATATGATATATAGAATAATTAATTTTTTTTACTACATATCATGATTTGTCAATGTTATGGTACATGTAATCTGATGTGACAAAACATGTGTTTTGAAAAAATGACATATGTACAAAAACTAAATAATAAAATTTAAAAAAAATTCAATCACTAATGTTTCCTATTTGATTTCCCTATTATCTTTAAATCACAAACATTTCCTCATTAATTTCCCTATTATCATTATATATTTCATTCCATGACAATGCTAATTGCAGCTTTTGCCTATTACTGTTGTTCAATCGTATGAGAGTCCCGAGTCTAGGTAAATGAGCTTCTTTTGTGTGTGCTTGATGTATTATATCTGTTTTTTTGTTCCTACTAGGTGTTAGTATTACTAGGCGTTAGCTTATGAATTATGATTCATCAGATGCATGATGTGGGGTCTTTTGCTTGCATGGATATTCCCAACGATGTATCAATTGAAAAGAATGCTGGTATAAATGGCACACTACTAAGTGAAAAGGTTCTAAAATTTTCTAAATTTTGATTTCTCATTGCTTTGTCAATATGCATGCTTGTCTCGATATGACTCAACATGTTGTGATCAAGTTCATTGAGAAAAAATTTAGCTCGATAAACATCCAGTTTGCATGATAAATTTATATCCAACGAACATAAATTTATGGCCACACATTTTACATTTCTTTGTTCCTTTTGAAGCTTGAATATAACTTCAACAGGGAGCTTCATGTGTTTCAGTCTTTTGTGTTGTCTCATATATATAGAAAAATCACTTGGGTTAACTTCTTACAATAGGAACTCCAATAGAAGATGGGTCAACCAGGTTAAAGTTCTTCATCTTTGGCATGATGCCATCAAGAAAGTATTGGGACAAATTCTGAAAGAACATTATCTAATAAATAAACTTAAAGTTGTTTTGATAATATGGACTCAATGCTTATCCAACTAAAATTCTTTGCCGATGTCCTAATCTTCTATAGGTAATGCTTCTGGCTGTTTCCTTTTTTTTTTGTTTGGAATCTAACTAATTGGTTTTAACTATTTTTTTGCTGAAGTTCCTGAAGGCCAATCCTTCTCTTTTGTCTAAAAAGCCTATTATTGTTCTCTTCAGTTGTCTAATTTCTGAAAATAACTTTCTGGTTACAGCAATGCTTAGAAGAAATTCTTTCATCCTATACTGAATAAACTTGATTATGACTGATTGTTCAAATCTATTGAACAATTTCTTGGTGAAACTCATTTGATTTTCTTTATTTAAGTCAGCTTTATCATTTTGTTATAAATATCTTCCCACCAATCCAGATAAAATGAGTTCTTCCCTCCATTTATAAATGACTGCTCTTTCCACTTTAAATCAGTTTGCTTAGCAAGACAAGAGATTTCAATGGGCATTTAATTTAATGTTGAAGAGGTAGATACATGATTGTCAATAAAGTGTCAAGAGATTTCAATAGCTTGAACAACTAATGTTTTAACTCTGAGTATGCTGTTTTACATTCTTGGCTACTGCTATTAAAAAAACTCTGCTTGGTTTTAACATTATCCAGTGTTTCAAGTAACTATCACCTATGGTGGAGCAGTAGACTTTTCCATTAAAAAAAAAATTTTAAGGTCAATTTTGATTCGTGCGTTTCTCTGTTGTCCTAATTCCATTGCGTCATTATTTTTAGAGTATGGTTAATATGGTGATAGTCCCTGGTTTTATCATGCCATTGGTTTTTCTAATTACTTCATTGTATGTCATATTTGGCTAAGCCTAATACGATGATGTTGACTTAGCAATGATTGATAGTAAAACCAGTAAGATTTTAGATTTGTATATTCTAGATATATGATAAGAAAGAGCAATTTTTTTATGGGTGTGCATGAGTATGTCTATATGTGCATCTTTTATGTGTGTGCATGAGTATATATTGAATTCACCTCCGTTGTCATGGATTTGGGGAAGAAGGCTTGAATCAACTGTAATCTCCTGAACTCTTCTAATTATATATGTCAGCATATGAATCAATTTGGCAATTATTTGACCTGAATTTTCTTTTGGTGGTTGAAAATGACAATGGCTTCTGATAGGTCCCAGAAGAGTGATATACCGAACGTTAAATGAACTCCTTGGCAAAGATGAACTACAGGGAAGGTCTGATATTCCAGACTTTAGAAGAGTTCATGACTGAAATGAAGAAAGGTGGATATGATGCCAAGAAATTTGCAGTTAAACTTCGAGAAATGGTGTCATTCTATTCCTCTTTTCAACTAGAGGAAATCTTTATAAAAAAATAATTTAATGCATTTCTTACACTTTTCCGAGTTGAAGTCCCTATCAATTAAACGTGAAAATTTCTTAGGTAACCCTTACGGAACAAAAGGACTAGGATGGCCAAAATCCAACAATATCTATATCGTCATGTAGCATCAAGCAGCATACCAGAATAACTTCACTGCCTTGCCTTGAGGCTGGCAAATGACTAATGAGCACACCAACAATGCAGCAGCATGCCTTCAACTACCCTCTGCAGAACTCGTCCCTGCCCTGGTTGACAACTCCTACTTCCACTTTATCCTCACCTCAGACAATGTGCTGGCCTCCTCTGTGGTTGCAACATCACTTGTCCACAACTATTTGCGACCTCATAAAGTTGTTCTGGGCATCATTACAAATAAAAAGACTTATCATCCCATGCAAGCATGGTTCTCACTGCTTATGACCTGATATAAATGAGGTCAAGGCACTGCACTATTTTGATTGGTTTACAAAGGGAAAGGTGCCAGTTCTAGAAGCAATGGAACTGTGATGAACCACATAGTCCTATAGGGGGTTCATCAGCTATAGTTGCAAATACCAATGAGAGGCCTTATGTGATTGCAGCAAAGCTACAAGCACTTAGTCCTAAGTATAATTTAGTGATGAACCACATCCGGATACATCTTCTAGAGGTAAAAGGGATAGCATAGCAAGTAAATCTTTTACTTGATAGCTTATAACCAATCAATATATTTTGTTTTAGTTCCTGTGCTGTTTATTGCCATAATACATTTTTTCATAACGTTTGTTTCCAAGTCTTAACAAGGTGGTATTCCACCATGATGACATTGTGGTACAAACCGATCTTTCACCTTTTTAGGACATTAACATCAATGGAAAAGTAAATGGAGCAGTAGAAACATGTACTAGATAAAATACGTTTTTGATGTTAAAGAGGTTGAAAAGCTGTTTAAACATCTCCCACCCTCTAATATCGAAAAATTTCAATCTCAATGAATGTGCTTGGGCTTATGGCATGAACATTTTATATTTGGAGGCATGGAGGAAGATTTATATAAACTTAACATACCATTATTGGGCTGAGCGGGTATACATATCTTCTATCCTACTATAATACTATAAAGAAAAATAAAAATGAAATAGTCAAACTACTTTTGATATGTCGTTAAAATTGAGTTTCCATAAAAAAGATAGATGATACAATAAAATATTGATATTTCTATTTTGCTTCATGCACCATATAATCTTGAACCACGTCTCTAACAAGTCTTTTTTTTTTTTGGGTACATCTTTAGCAAGTCTTTTTAAATGCATCTCTATATAACTTATCCTTAGTGCATAGAAGCATATGGAATCTATATGAAAGGGGGAGGCGGGGGGAGATAAGGCAAAACACTTATTACCAATATCCAATTAATTTTTTAAATTTTGTTCATTGAACTAAAGCATATCTTAGCATATCAGTAGATTCTAAGTTCTCAAAATATTTTGTTTGAGTATCTAAATAAGCTCCAAATATAATCCTAACATAAACTAGGTAAGCAAAGGACATATAGACAATCAACACTTATCGCCAAATAAAACCCAAAACAAAAAATATTTATACACAACTATTTAACAATTTTTACATATGTCAACTTATTTTTACATTCTATTTGAATATTGATAATAACTTACGTTTTGTTAGAAACTTATACCCTATAAATATTTTATTATTAAATTATAAAATAACAAAAAATAATTTATTTTTGAAATTATATTTATTTTATTTTTCTTTTAATATAATCCCGTGTATATCACGGCTTCAAAAAATGAGTTGAATCACTTAGCACAACTGTACAAGTAGAAATTTTTTGTTACAGATAATTATATTATGTTATTTTTATATATATTTATAATATAAATTTTTATAATAAATAAATTTAAAAAATTTTATTTTTTTATAAATATATATAAAAAATAATATAATATAATTATGTGTAATTAAGAATATTTCTCATGAATGTTGATGCAAATATCTGATAGCAACGCGTAAGGATCAGAAAATTATCTGGGACATGGGCCCCACAGCTTTGGTAACCACCAACACCAAAAATCAGTTTGCCATTCTCCCAAGTAACAACTAGGCAACCAATTTTCTTCCTCGTCGGTGTCACCTTTACTTTTCCCCTTTATTTTAGAAAGAGTAAAGAATGGTTAGCGTTTGATTTCTTTTCTGTATTTTTATATATTTTTAATAATAATTATAAAAAAATTCTTTTTCTAAAACTTTTGTGCTTTTTCATTATTTCTTTTACAAAAATTTGAGAAAAAAAAACAAAATAATATAATATAACTTTTTTGTAATTATAAATAAAAATATATAAAAAAATTAAAAAACAAACAAAATACCCAAATTTCTACTTTTCTTTAGACATTACCCGGTACATATTCATTCGATTGATTTCTCTCCCATCATCCTTTATCATATACTATTCTATTGAAAAAAGTTACAAATAAAATTTTTTCATGGATCTATTATAATAAGTTATGAGATGAAGTAGTTATATTTAAAATTATTTGTCTCCTTATTTCTCTGATTTTCTCTTATTACTTAACAATATGAAAGAATTCAGATAACACATCTATTTCTTTTGAATTTTGAACTGCTTGATATGAGTTATATATCAATTTTTTTTCTAAACAATTATATATCATACTTATAACATATAATCTTAAGGAATTAGTTTAAGTATGTGATGTGTGATAATAACGAAATTATATATTTGAATCTCAGTTTAATAAAACAAGATAGGTAGATTAGTGTATATATTACTGAGATAGCCGACACATAGACAAGTCATCGCACATATTATTTAGGATGAATAGTTATAAAAAAATCTTTAATTTTAATGAAGGAATTATTTTTACTTTATTAATAAAAAATCTAAAACTTGACATCAAAAGAAGGATAATAAAATAACCTGTAAAAAAATAATAAAATAAAGCGAAAACAAAGCGATCTGGTCAATATTTAATCTCATAATCAAATATTATTATAAGAAAGTGATTTATGTACATTTAAAAATGATTGGTAATAATGTTTCCTCTCTTTTTTTTTTTGCCAGATATAGAAAACTTGAAAAACCCTATAAATTTTGATCTCAAATTTTTTCATTTAATTACAAAAAATTTTACCAGTTGAATTAGCCAGTATTTTCGATTGATAATAATCTTTCAACCACATTAAACATAAGAAATGTAATTATTTTTAATTTTCTTATAACATTACCTATTATTATAAAATTTTAATGTTTGAAGTTTTGAACTAAGATTTTTATGGGTGAATAATAGTAGTTTTAAAAATGAATCCCTTTATCATCACTCTAATTTTTGACTCTACAACCATATTATTTGTTGCTTTCTTTAATTGATTAAAAAGTACCATCATTGCCAAGGAGCCTTGTGTTGGAGTTAAGGGCAGCCTAAGATCTATATTAAGAGATATATTTCCATAAATTTAAAACATTTAAGTTGAGTATAATAGATTAATCACAACATTGATTATAAGATAATAATTTTAATTAATTAATAATTAATTATTATAATGTACTATAATTATTTATGTGATTGACTTAATATAATTAATTTGTGTGTTTTAAGTTTACGCATGAATTTTCTTATTTTAATAGATTCATTATAGTTCAAAAGTCAAAATGTTGTGAAGATTACATGAATAGACTTGACCTTATATTTTAATTCAAAATCTTAAGAAATTATGTTCATAAGTTATTTCATTTTATGATAGTAACATATTTTTTAAATATTTTTTAATATTTATTTTATTATTAATTTAAAAATAAGTGTTAGTAATATCTCTCTTAATAATTTTTTAAATATATGAAATAAATTAATAATAAAATAAATATTAAAAAAAATATTACTAACATTTTTTTTTAAATTAATTACTAATTAGAATAGAAAAGTGGTCCTAAATAATTTATGACGAATAACAAGGGTCATATTAGGCATGGAGCGCAAGCACGAAGTTGTGACGCCAACAGCGTTACGTCATCAACCACTCTGATAGTCTGATTAAGTCGTGGTGTAATTTCAACCTTCCAGGTCCAACTACGTGATCATCATGATGCCAATCCCCAACGACTCTTATACTACGTGACTGCCAAATTACAGTTATGCCCCTATATCTTTTTTGGCAAAATAGAAGGTTAAAAAGAGAGTGAAATGTATTATAGTTACAGTTGAATTTGATTGTAATCTGAGTATTTTTTATACATTATTATCTATTAGGCTACTTATCCGTGTTTTATGACTATTGATATACATCATATCTGTTGATATACAAAGATTGTTGATTGTTATATAATGATATCTAGTTTCTATTTAAACTGTTACGTGTATAATTTTTTTGTATTTTTATATTTTAAAAGATTCAAATTATATTAATTGCATGGTTTGAAATTGAGCTTATCATTAAAAAAAGACCATAGTCAATATAAATCGTACATTTTCAAATTAAAAAAATATATAAGTTTTATAACTTAGACATTTCTTAGACTTATGAAAACAAGCAAATTGAATTATATTACTTGTTAACATTTAAATCACCAATAGATAATATCGAATTATATTTAAGCCAGTTTTATTGGAATGCTTAGTATAAAGTCAGTGCAAAAATATTATAAAAAAAAAGATTTGTATCATTGACCAAATAGATTTATGATAAAATAATAATGAAATCTAAATAATAAACCATTTGCAAAAGGTAAGGGTGTATAAAAAACCCTACAAATATTTTATTATTAAATTATAAAATAACAAAATTTAATTTAATTTAAAATTATATTTGTTTTATTTTTCTTTTAATATAATCCCGTGCATATCACGGCTTCAAAAAACGAGTTGAATCACTTGAAGTTGTGCACAAGTGTGGCAAATATCTGGTAGCAACGCGTAAGAATCAGAAAATTATCTGGGACATGGGCCCTACAGCTTTGGTAACCAGCAACACCAAAAATCAGTTTGCCATTCTCCCAAGTCCAAACTAGACAACCAATTTCTTTCCTTGTCAGTGTCACCTTTTCTTTTCCCCTTTATTTTAAAAAGAGTAAAGAATGGTTAGCAAGCAGCTTGGCGTTTGATTTATTTTCTGTATTTTTTATATATTTTTAATAATTATTATAAAAAAAATTAAACTTTTGTGTTTTTCCATT
Source organism: Ormosia semicastrata (assembly GCA_029884595.1). Classification (NCBI taxonomy): domain Eukaryota; kingdom Viridiplantae; phylum Streptophyta; class Magnoliopsida; order Fabales; family Fabaceae; genus Ormosia; species Ormosia semicastrata. Next base: position 328,317 of record JAQQTO010000055.1, on the reverse strand, counting down.
ATTTATTTTACAAAAATTTGAAAATAAAAAACAAAATAAAAATAATATCACTTTTTTGTAATTATAAATAAAAATATATCAACAAAAAAAATTAAAAACAAACAAAATACCCAAATTTCTACTTTTCTTTAGACATTACCCGGTACATATTCATTCGATTGATTTCTCTCCCATCATCCTTTATCATATACTATTCTATTGAAAAAAGTTACATATAAAATTTTTTCATGGATCTATTTTAATAAGTTGTGAGATGAAGTAGTTATATTTAAAATTATTTGTGTCCTTATTTCTCTGATTTTCTCTTATTACTTAACAATATGAAAGAATTCAGATAACACATCTATTTCTTTTGAATTTTGAACAGCTTGATATGAGTTATATATCAATTTTTTTCTAAACAATTATATATCATACCTATAACATATAATCTTAAGGAATTAGTTTAAGTATGTGACGTGTGATAATCACGAAATTATATATTTGAATCTTAGTTTAATAAAACAAAATAGGTAAATTAGTGTATATATTACTGAGATAGCCGACACACAAATAAGTCATCGCACATATTATTTAGGATGAATAGTTATAAAAAAATCTTTAATTTTAATGAAGGAATTATTTTTACTTTATTAATAAAAAAATCTAAAACTTGACATCAAAAGAAGGATAATAAAATAACCTGTAAAAAAATACTAAAATAAAGTGAAAACAAAGCAATCTGATCAATATTTAATCTCATAATCAAATATTATTATAAGAAAGTGTTATATGTACATTTAAAAATGATTGTTAATAATGTTTCTTCTTTTTTTTGCCAGATATAGAAGACTTGAAAAATCCTATAAATTTTGGTAATTAACACATTTACCCAGTGTGTTATACTCGAAGAAGAGGATGATAAAAATAGAATTTGATCTCAAATCTTTACATTTACTTATAAAAAAATTTACCAATTGAATTAGCCAGTATTATCAATTGATAATAATCTTTCAACCACATTAAACATAATAAATGTAATTATTTTTAATTTTCTTATAACATTGCCTATTATTATAAAATTTTAATGTGATTTGAAGTTTTGAACTAAGATTTATGGGTAAATAATAGTAGTTCTAAAAATGAATCCCTTTATCATCACTCTAATTATTGACTCAACAACCATGTTATTTGTTGCTTTCTTTAATTGATTAAAATGTACCATCATTGCCAAGGAGCCTTGTGTTGGAATTAAGGGCAGCCTAAGATCTATATTAAGAGATATATTTGCATAAATTTAAAATATTTAAGTTGGGTATAGTAGATTAATCACATTATTGATTATAAGATAATAATTATAATTAATTAATAATTAATTATTTTAATCTACTATAATTATTTATGTGATTGACTTAATATAATTAATTTGTGTGCTTTAAGTTTACGCATGAATTTCTCTTATTTTAATAGATTCATTATAGTTCAAAATGCTTTAAAGATTACATGAATGAACTTGACCTTATATTTTAACTCAAAATCTTAAAAAATTAGATTCATAAGTTATTTCATTTTATGATAAATATTAGTAATACATTCTTTTAAATATTTTTTTAATATTTACTTTTTTATTAATTTAAAAATAAGTATTACTAATATCTCTATTAATAATTTTTTTAAATATATGAAATAAATTAATAATAAAATAAATATTAAAAAATAAAAAAATATTTCTAACATTTTTCATTAAGTTAATTACTAATTAGAGTAGAAAAGTGGTCCTAAATAATTTATGACGAATAACAAGGGTCATATTACGCATGAAGCGCAAGCACGTAGTTGTGACGCCAACAGCGTTACGTCATCAACCACTCTAATAGCTGATTTAGTCCGGGTGTAATGTCAACCTTCCAGGTCCACCTACGCGATCATCATGCCAACGACTCTTATACTCCGTGATTGTCAAATTACAGTTATGCCCCTATATCTTTTTTGGCAAACAGCAGGTTAAAAAAGAGTGAAATGTATTATAGTTACAGTTGAATTTTATTGTAATTTGAGTATTTTTTATACATTATTATCTATTAGTCTAGTTATCCGTGCGTTATGACTATTGATATACATCATATCTGTTGATATTTATGAACTTTTAACATTAAACTTATAAAATTTGAGTGTTACTCATTTATATAATTAAATATAAGTTTAAGTTTAAGTTTAAGTTTATTTGTTTAATTAAATAAATAAGTCTAATTAAGTATTCAATGAGTAAGCTCGAATAATTCATGAATAACTCAACTTATTTATACCTCTATTTATAAGGATAATTTCATTCTAAATTTTCATAACTATTATAACCTTTATCCGAAAATGGTAACCAAAATTAAAATAAATCATTAGGATTGAATGAAATAATTTTATCAGTTAGTTTTTTTTTTTGGGCTTGGCCCATATTTTTTATATCAGTTATCTTCATGTAGGCCCAATTATTAGAAATATGTTATCTTATTATCTACCTTTTTAGTTCAACACCTAAGAAAGAAGTATAGTCCCTTGTAAAATAAAACTTTATTCCATAAAGTAATCATGATAAATTTTATAACTCCTTAACATGCTAAGTAAATGCTTTAAGTTCAATTTCAGAAATAATAATACTCAATACAAACGTAGCATATAACAATAACGAAAAAAATATTTCTCCATTAAAAACTAATCAATTAAATCTAGGATAAAAAATGTAACATATAACAATATCCATTATTATATATTCATGCAAAGTTTTCATTTCTATGTATGTATTATTTATGAGATTAGTCAAGACATAGTCAAAAAAATTAATTCATAGTAAAAATATATTTACTAAAAAAATTTAATTAATTTTATCATATATTCATCTAAAAATTCACCCCGTGTATAGATATTACTTATTGAATTTTTATTTACATAATAATTGAATATATAGTTAAAAGAATTCCATAGTAATTAATATATTTAATTAATTATATAAATTAAATAATTGGATTATAAAAAGATTCTACAAAAAGATAAATTAAAAATAATTGGTTATTATTTAGATAATAATTGAATTCCATTTACAAAAAAATATTCTGCAGTAAAAATATATTTAATAAATTATATAAATTAATTTTATTATGTATTTTCCTAATGTTTCAATCCTGTGAAGTACATAGTAATATATTTTCATTTAAGTTTTTCACTCAATATAATCTAAATATTAAAATATATAAATCTTATTAGACTATATATATATTATTTATTTATTTATTTTGTTTTCAAATAATAAAATAAATTTCAATTTATTTTAGTTTTTACCCCATTTTTCGAGAATACCAAACTAAACTCTAGTATCAAAATTCTATCATCATTCATAATCACTTTGGTATATTCTAAAAATATGGTTAAAATTTCATAAATGAAAAAATAAATTAAAATTTGTCCCTTAATTTTTATTCCATTGTTTTTAAGGATATATCAATTCGAACGTAATGTCAAGATTGTATCTAACAAAATCTTTTGTAAATGTAATCTTTTGTGTGTACCCGTGCAACTCACGGGGAAATTAAAAAAAATCAATATTTTTGAAGATGAAAACATAAAAATATATCTTAAGTAGAATACATCAATATAATATAAAATGAAATTAATAGATAATAGTTTTTGGGTTAAGCAATAAGGAATATTTGTGTAAATTTTTTAGTCTTAATGTGGATAATTTGCTTCTGACCAGATCAAAGAGATGAATTTATCTAAGTGTGCACAAGTTAATCCGATTACCACCTCATTGCAATAAAAAATAAAATTAATAGACAAAAAGTTCTTATACTTTTTTTTGTTGATATATATAAATTTTGATGTATACATAAAAGGTGTTTTGCAACTGTTGTAATTATGATATTATATATTTTTTAAGAGAAATTATAATTAATTTATTTAATATGAAAATTAAATAATTATAAATAAATAAATCTTAAAATAGAAATAACAAACTATTATAATTTTAAATAATAAATAGAAATTGATTGTCAGCAATTGATAATAGGTATATCATAAAGGTAACTTTATCAAATATTGCTTTTATTAACTTTTTTTTTTCTTAAAATCCACAAATGTCAGTTAAATGGTGGATAATTTTTATTTCATTTAATAATAAGATTTTTCTTAATACTATAACGAAAGAAAAATCAATTCATACTTAAATATTTGATAAAAATTATTCATTTTTGTTTAAATGAAAGGTAATGAACCATATTCCTTATATTTAATTATTTTCAGTCAATTTCTAAATCAGCTTGTTATTAAAGCTTAAAAGATACAAACAATTACAATTAAGGGTATAAATGAGCTGAATTATTCATAAATTATTTAAATTTGACTTATTAAATGTTTGATCAAATTCATTTATTTAATTAAATAAACAAGCTCAATCTTAAATTTAGGTTTTATTATATTAATGAATCAAGTTTAAGTTTAAACTTAAACTCAATTATATAAATGAGTTAAGTTTAAGCTTTATAAGCTTGACATTAAAACTCGTGAATAACTCGTATATATGTGTATATATTTATTATTTATTCATTTTGTATAAATAATAATAATGTATTTGTTATTATTACTAACTAAAAGTTTCTATAAAAAAGTTATGAATTTTTTTATGTAATAGATTATGAATAAAAAAATCTTTTATTTTTAGTTTTAGTTTTTCTTTATCTTTTAGCATAAAGATGTTTACTAAATACTAAATTAATAAATTTAAATATTTTAAAGAGAGGTTTAATAAAAAAAAAAAATAATCAAAGTATAAATGAGATAAACGAGTCGAAACTTTATGTATTGTTAAACAAGACAAACTCAAACTTTAAATTTGACTCGTTTAAATAAATGAATCAAATTTAAGTACTTGATTTTTCATAAGTCAAGTCTGAATTTCAAGTGCTTGGTTTGACTTGACTCATTTACACTTTTAGGTGAGATTATTAGGACTCCCAAATGTTTGGAAAAAAAATTCTTTTAAAGTGAACGAGTGATAGTGTATCAACTCTTGATTTAATCTAATGTGCATCGTGATCTTAACATATTAAAATTTAATTATGAATATATTGTTACACTTGTAGATAAACTCACTTTAAAAAAGTTTTTGTTAATGTCTATCCATACTACCTACTAATAACTTATAATTTTAATTTCTTAAATTATCCTTACCTAAATTCGTTCTTTTTATTATTGTTAAACTTTAATTAAATAAATTTTATTATAAGTTAAACTTTATTCAAAATCTTTCAATTAATTTTATCTTTTATATTATTTAAATTGCTTTTTATCATTTTTTCTTGTTAGCTTGCTAATCACACATTTAAATTTAAGAAGTTATTCGTTGTATTTTTTTTCTTTTTAAGGAATATGACATTGAATTATTTGAGACGTTGTGTTTCTGCACTTAAGTAATTTTATTATATTGACATACTTTATACTATCAGATGTGGACTTTTGTATTGTATTTAGATATAAATGAGCTAAATAAAATAAATTTAAACTTTATATTTTAAACAAACTAAATTCAAATTTTATATATTTGAAACAAATTAAATTCAAGTTTTAAATTTATTTCATTAAAATAAATGAGTCAAATTTAAATAAATATTTTTCACAAATTAAACCTGAACTTTAAATATTATCCTTGTCTCAACTCATTTACCCCTAATTACAATAATCTAATTTAATGAAGGCAATTTTATTTTGGATCACAAATTTTGTCTAGTTGAAAGCCTTACATCCAATACCAAAATTTATGTAAAATTGTAAAATTTTGTTTAGTATTCTTTTTTTTAATTTTGTTTAAAAATATTAAAATAAATTTTTTTAAATAAAAATAAGATATTTAATACATTAAAAATTAAAAAAATAATCATACTGTTTTATTTGAAACTTTTTTTTAATGTTATTGACTTTTGCAAAACGTTTTTTTAATTAAGTTTAGTATTCATAACTATTTACTAATTAAGAGTAGAAAAGTGGTGCTATTTAATTTATGACGAATAACAAGGCTCACATTACGCATGGAGCGCAAGCACAAAGTTGTGACTTGTGACGCCAACAGCGTTACGTCATCAACCACTCCGATAGTCTGAGTAAGTCGTGGTATAATTTCAACCATCCAGGTCCACCTACTGACCTACGTGATCATCATGATACCAATCCCCTCTGCGATTGCCAAATTACAGTTATGCCCCTACATCTTTTTTGGCAAACAAAATGTAAAAGAAGAGTGAAATGTATTATAATTACAGTTGAATTTTATTGTACTGTGAGTATACATTTTTTATACATTATTATCTATGGTTTGTTTTTACCTCTTATTTAATGAGTTTAATTATATTAACAATTATATTAGATATCAAACTAATTAAATAATATAGCAATATATAATTAAATATTAGTATAAATTTTTATATTAATAATATATTAAAATTAAGGTTAATATATTATTAGAAATAAATATAATGATATATCATGACTTTATTCTATTTTAAAATAATCACAATAAACATTTAAATTGGAATAAAAAGTTATTGAACTTTTTCGAAACATATAACTTATAAGCTTAAAAAAAAATTGCTTATACACTTATTAAGAAAGTCAAAATAAGAAGTTTTAGATTAAAATAACATATTCAATGCTTTGAAAATTGAAAAGACTTTACTTTTTTATTTAAATAATTTTATTTTGACTTCTTTAATAAGTACTTTTACAGTATTTGTTAGCAAAATCCTTGAAAAATTTATTCACCGTGTCTTGTATTAGGGGTGTTTAGAACTTATAATGGTCGAACCCAACGAACTACCCAAATAAACTGATAAAATGCATAGTTGAGATAACAAAATTGAAGTCTAAATATATTTTAGTCTAATTTGACCTGGTCAGACCGAAAGTGAGTTGGCCAATAAGCTTAAACATGTCAAAATCAATTACTAGAATTATTAAGTTTCTCTTTTTTAAGCTTACCTAAATGTCATTTTAAAACAAATACTCATCTAATTTAAGTAACTGTTCATATTAAATATTTTTAATATAAATTAATTTAAATATTTTAATACAAATTAATTAAATAAATTATTTAAAATTAATATTTTTACTTTAATTATATGAATAAATAAATAAAATGTGAGCAACAGTTCAATTCAAATAGCTCGTATTAGACCAGACTGAACTAATAATTTACTAGTTCAAACTATACTTGACCTGATATAACCCGACTTACAGTAGGTAATCTTGAAGTGACACTTTTATCTTGTACATATAATGTTTATGAATATGCATTATAATTTTTTTTATCATTTTATTTTTTGAAAATTTTAAAATTTGTTTTCTTTCTTATGTATTAATCTTTTAATAATTTGTTTTATATTTTTTATTACTTAATACTTCATTTTCTATTAAATAAATATACATTTTAAAAACATTTTAAAAAATGATATGGATAAATAATACCTCCTGCGTTTATTAATGAACAATTTTTAACATATAAGTGAAAGGATCTATTTATAATTTTTTTTTAAAAAAGGAAAAAAAATTCTAAAGTGAGATTGAGAAAGAACCTGAGCTTTTTTTTTAAAAAAAAAAAAAGTATATTATAATTTTAACTTATTAAATAATTTTATTGGTACATAATACTAAATAATTTAAAAGTAAATCCATGTTTTTTGATAATAGAGTAAATATATTTTTACTTTTACTATATAAAGAATCTTACTTTAAAATAGCATTGTACTACATTAGTGGTTAAAAAATCCCGTAATTTTCAAGCAAACTGTGATTAGAAATTAGAATGGAAATTAAGAAACGTCATATGAACACTCGCCAACTTTGAAGTTGCCCACGTTGATCCCACAGCTCAAGCAAGACATAGACATTGTATATATCTTATTTCTTCTTATATATACTTTTCCCCGGTCCTTCCATATGCAGGTCTTTCTTTCTTTTGGTTAAGTTGGGTTAGGTATTATTATACAGTAAAGTAATACAGATTCATTAATCAGTTTCATCTCGATCCATGGAAAATAAGAAGAGAAAGGGAAAAGACGATGGTAATGGTGAGGATAAGGATGATGAGTTAGAAGAAGAGATGAAGATGGACAAATTTTACTCGCTGTTACGGAGCTTCCGAGACGCCCGTGAACGACGACGAAAGGAACTGGAGGAGTTGGAGAAGAGTGAGAGCAGCAAGAAGAGGAAGACCAACACAGCGCAGTCCAGTTGGGTGCCTACCTTTGAATGGGGGGATTTCACAACCGAGGTTGAGTTCAGAAAGCCACCTTTGATTTTCCCATCTCCAACTCCACGTGACGCTGACGAAGGTAAGAAGAAGGACCAACACCAAGACGGCGCTCTCGATCTCAAACTCGCTCTCTAACTTGCTTTTTCTTTTTCTTTTTTCTTTCGTTTTTGTAAAAAATAGCAAAATAAGTTGGGGACCCATGCCATGAGTGAGTATAATCTGTTCTCGAATCTCAACTCTACCGCAAGTGAAACTGGATAGCCCTCTCCTTCGTTGGGTTTGCCCAACGATTGAACATATTTCCTCTTCCTACCCTACTTTCACTTCACCAACCATGTTGGTCGCTTTTTCACCTTTTATTTTTATTTTTAATTTAATTTTGATCCACTCTATCTTCCTTTGTGTGTGTATATATATATATATGATGAATATTGTAATAAAGTAATTTGCTTTAATTTTTTTTTTTTTTTGCTTGCCATGCATTTGATCTTGATGGTAAAATTCATTTGTGTCAAGTGACGATTTTATTGGGGTTATGTTTAGAATGAATAAAAATAAAAAATAATTTAATTTGATTTGATTTAATTTAAAAATTAAATTTTGTATTTAAAATTTTTTTAAAAAATATTTAAATTAATTTAAAAATTAAATTTTGTATTTAAAATTTATTAAAATAAAAATTTATTTAATTTAATTTTATTATTTTACATTTTAATTTTTATAAAAAATAGTTAGTGTTAGAGATAATTACTAATGGTGAAATAATCTATTTATTTTAAATCAAATCAAATTATAATAAATTTTATTAAATTTGATGAAATTTTTAAAATAAAAAAAGTTACAAAATTTTAAAAATCAAATTATTTTTTATTTTTAACATTTTAAATACAAAATTTAATTAGATTATCATTTCTCTTTTTATTTTTTACTTTCCAAATACACTCCTAATCAATTCAAGTGGGGGAGCAAGTACCAATTTGATCAATTGTTGGACTTGGAACATAATTGTCCGGCTGATAACTTGATAACACGGAATTAAGGAACCACTTGTTGAGTTGCTCAGCGTATTTGATTGGCTTAACATCCCACCCTGTAGCACATATAATAGACGTAGCCTTTCAAGCCAAGTACAATTTTAAAGAATATTTAAACAAATAAAGTTAAACTTTTACTTATAATTATAACTTCTGGTGTAGTTTTAAGTGCTTCATACAACACCATCAACTTGAACTGCAGCTGCAAAATAGAACAGATGGATGACATCTTTCATGCTACATTGGTAATTTACTTTGGGCTGATTTTAATACATATAATTAAAAAATAATATAATAATATGGTATTTATTTATGTAGCACTGACACTTAAAAATAATTATTGTATAAATATTCAATACATATTTTAATTGGATACTTCAATATTTTTAAATACTTTTCATCTATATATATTTTTAAATATTTTTTAATTTTTTTTGTATTAATGTATTTGTGTCCATATTTATACCCATATTTTCTAGGTATTTATAAGATATTTTTTAAAAAAATTAATATTTAATATTCTAATATAAATGCCTTTTTACAAGAGTGAGTTAAATGTTACTTTAATAATTTTGTGTATAAGATTTTTTTACAACACCTTAAAAAATTATGATACTTTTTTTTTTGTTTCATAAAGTATCTTTCTATTCAATAATTGAAACATTGATCTCATGAGATATAGTCAGACAATTAAGCAGAGATTTCACCTAATAATATTATTTTTATATACATCAATTTAAAGATCATAATTTATTTATTTTTTATTTTTAAAGATTAGGTAGTATCCTCACACCTTCTAAGAGTATAATTAATATAACATATTTGTCCCCACGCCTTTATGATCTTTCTAGTTCTCTTAAACACAAGATCACAGAAGCTGATAGCAGACTTGGAGTGGGCAAACCATTTCTTGGTCTAACACAAAACTTTATGTAGTTCAAAACATGGCTAATTTTACGGTGTATTTACTAAGTTATGGATCATGAGTACACCGTTTAAAACAACAAATTTCACCTGCTATTAGAAGTCCCACATGAGTATTAGGTGGGGTCCGCATTTTTTGTTTCTTCTTTGTTAAAAAATGAGTTAGCTTGTACATGTCTGCGACATTAACACACCAAACGCAGAAATCAGATGCAAGCATCACCTAGACCTGTATTATCTCCCGCTTACTGAAGATTTTGGTGGTGGTGAGTGCATTTGCGGAATTATATTTTTCGTGTATAGCCTAATTATTATTTTTTATCAAATCTCTCTTTAAAATATTTTAAATTTATTAATTTAGTAATTAGTAAATATCTTTACGTTAGAAGATAGAGTAAAATACTAAAAATAAAAATATTATTTTATTCATAATCCATTACATAAGAAAATCATAATCTTTTTATAGAAGCTTTTAGTTAGTAATAATAACAAATAAATTATTAGTATTATCTATATTTTTTCTTATTTAAAATTATAATTTCTTAATGATTTAATTTTTACTATATATACAAAATGAATAAATAATATATATAATAACAAATAAATTATTATTATTTATATTTCTTCTTATTTAAAATTATAATTTCTTTGTAATTTAATTTTTACTATATATACAGAATGAATAAATTATATATATATATATATATGAGTTATTCACGAATTTTCAATATTAAGTTTATAAAGTTTGAGTTTGACTTATTTATATAATCGAACATAAGTTTTAAGCTTGAGTTTGTTTGTCTAATTAAACAAACGAGTCTAATTAAGCATTTAATAAGTAAGTTCGAATAATTCACGAATAACTCAACTCATTTATACCTCTATTTATAAGGGTAATTTCATTGTAAATTTTCATAACTATTACAACCTTTATCCAAAAATGGTAACCAAAATTAAAATAAATCATTAGGATTGAAAGAATTAATTTTAATATTTAGCTATTTTTTGAGGCTTGGCCCATATTTTTTATATCAGTTATCTTCATCTAGGCTCAATTAGTAGAAATATGTTATCTTATTTTCTACCTTGTTAGTTCAACACCTAAGAAAGAGGCATAGGCCCTTGTAAAATAAAACTTTATTCCATAAAGTAATCATGATAAATTTTATAACTCCTTAACATGCTAAGTAGATGCTTTAAGTTCAATTTCAGAAATAATAATACTCAATACAAACGTCACATATAACAATAACGAAAAAAAATATTTCTCCATTAAAAACTAATCAATTAAATATAGGATAAAAATGTAACATATAACAATATCCATTATTATATATTCATGCAAAGTTTTCATTTCTATGTGTGTATTATTTATGAGATTATTCAAGACATAGTCAAACAAATTAATTCATAGTAAAAATATATTTACTAAAAAAATTTAATTAATTTTATCATATATTCATCTAAAAATTCACCCCGTGTATAGATATTACTTAGTGAATTATTATTCACATAATAATTGAATATATAGTTAAAAGGATTCCATAGTAATTAATATATTTAATAAATTATATAAATTAAATAATTGGATTATAAAAAAGTTTCTACAAAAAATACAAATTAAATATGATTGATAATAATCTTTCCCTTTTTTTTTGCCAAATATAGAAGATCTAAAAAATCCTATAAATTTCAGTAATTAACACATTCACCCAGTGTGTTACACTTAGGGAATAGGAGGATAAAGATAGAATTTGATCTCAGATCTTTACATTTACTTATAAAAGATTTTACCAATTGAATTAATTAGCATTTTTTATTGATAATAATCTTTCAACCACATTAAATATAAGAAATGTAATTATTTTTAATTTGCTTATAACATTACCTATTATTATAAAATTTTAATGTGATTTGAAGTTTTGAACTAAGATTTATGGTAAATAATAGTAGCTCTAAAAATGAATCCCTTTATCATCACTGTAATTATTGACTCAACAACCATGTTATTTTTTGCTTTCTTTAATTGATTAAAAAGTGCCATCATTGCCGCAAGGAGCCTTGTGTTGGAGTTAAGGACAGCTTAAGATCCATATTAAGAGAAATATTTGCATAAATTTAAAGCATTTAAGTTGGGTATAATAAATTAATCACATTATTTATTATAAGATAATAATTGTATTTAATTAATAATTAATTATTATAATCTACTATAATTATTTATGTGATTGACGTAGTATAATTAATTTGAGTGCTTTAAGTTATGCATGAATTTATCTTATTTTAATAGATTTATTGGAGTTCAAGACGTTGTGAAGATTACATGAGTGTACATGACCTCATATCTTAATGCAAAATTTTCATAAATTAAGTTCATAAATTATTTCACTTTATGAAAAATATTAATAACATATTTTTATGAATATTTCTTTTAATATTTATTTTATTATTGATTTAAAAATAAATATTACTAATATTTCTTTTTTAATAATTTTTTAAATATATAAAATAAATTAATAATAAAATAAATATTAAAAAATATAAAAAATATAATACTAACAATTCTCTCCAAATTAATTACTAATTAGAGTAGAAAAATGGTCCTAAATAATTTATGACGAATAACAAGGGTCATATTACGCGTGGAGCGCAAGCACGAAGTTGTGACGCCAACAGCGTTACGTCATCAACCACTCTGATAGTCTGATTAAGTCGTGGTGTAATTTCAACCTTCCAGGTCCACCTACGTGATCATCACGATGCCAATCCCCAACGACTCTTAAACTCCGTGATTGCCAAACTACAGTTATGCCCTATATCTTTATTGGCAAACAAAAGGTTAAAAAAAGAGTGAAATATATTATAGTTATAGTTGAATTTTATTGTAATTTGAGTATTTTTTATACATTATTATCTATTAGTCTAGTTATCCGTGCGTTATGACTATTTAATATACATCATATCTGTTGATATACAAAGATTGTTGATTGTTATTATATAATGATATCTAGTTTCTATTTTCACTGTTACGTGTATAATTTTTTTGTATTTTTATATTTTAAAAGATTCAAATTATACTAATTGCATGGTTTGAAATTGAGCTGATCATTAAAAAAGACCATACGTCAATATAAATCGTACATTTTCAAATTAAAAAATATATAAGTTTTATAACTTAAACATTTCTTAGACTTATGGAAACAACTAAATTAAATTATATTACTTGTTAACATTTAAATCACTAATAGATAATATCGAATTATATTTAAGCCAGTTTTATTGCAATGCTTAGTATAAAGTCAGTGCAAAAATATTATAATAAAAGATTTGTATCATTGACCAAATAGATTTATGATAAAATAATAATGAAATCTAAATAATAAACCATTTGCAAAGGTAAGGGTTTATAAAAAATAACCTTCCAATACTTTTGTAAGTAGAGTATAAACAAGTCAAATCAAGTCGAACATTTAAACTTCATATTTAATTTGTGAAAAAAAATAGACTATTCAACTTTGATTAATTTATTTGAACGAGTCAAAATTAAAATTTAAGTTTCACTAGTTCAATTCTTATATAGCCTAATTATTTTTTTCTTTATATCAAATTTTTCTCTTTTGAAATATTTAAATTTATTAATTTAGTTGTTAGTAAATTTCTTTACGTTAGAAGATAGAGTAAAACACTAAAAATAGAAATAATTTTTTTTATTCATAATCAATTTCATAAAAAATCATAATCTTCTTATAAAAGCTTTTAGTTAGTAATAATAACAAATAAATTATTATTATTATCTATATTTCTTTTTTATTTAAAATTATAATTTCTTCATGATTTAATTTTTACTATATATACAGAATGAATAAATAATATATATATAACAACAAATAAATTATTATTATCTATATTTCTTCTTATTTAAATTATAATTTCTTTGTGATTTAATTTTTACTATATATACAAAATGAATAACTTATATATATATGAGTTATTCATGAACTTTTAATATTAAACTTATAAAGTTTGAATTTAACTCATTTATATAATTGAACATAAGTTTATGCTTGAATTTGTTTATCTAATTAAATAAACGAGCCTAATTAAACATTTAATGAGTAAACTCAAATAATTCACGAATAACTTAACTCATTTATGCTTCTATTTATAAGAGTGATTTCATTTTAAATTTTCATAACTATTACAACCTTTATCCGAATATGCTAACCAAAATTAAAATAAATCATTAGGATTGAAAGAATTAATTTTATCAATTAGCTATTTTTTTTGGGCTTGGCCCATATTTTTTCTATCAGTTATCTTCATCTAGGCCCAATTATTTGAAATATGTTATCTTATTTTCTACCTTTTTAGTTCAACACCTAAGAAAGAAGTATAGTCCCTTGTAAAATAAAACTTTATTCCATAAAGTAATCATGATAAATTTTATAACTCCTTAACATGCTAAGTAGATGCTTTAAGTTCAATTTCAGAAATAATAATACTCAATACAAACGTAACATATAACAATAACGAAAAAAAAATATTTCTCCATTAAATCTAGGATAAAAAATGTAACATATAACAATATCCATTTTTATATATTCATGCAAAGTTTTCATTTCTATGTATGTATTATTTATGAGAATATTCCAGACATAGTCAAAAAATTAATTCATAGTAAAAATATATTTACTAAAAAACTTTAATTAATTTTATCATATATTCATCTAAAAATTCACCCCGTGTATAGATATTATTTAGTGAACTTTTATTTACATAATAATTGAATATATAGTTAAAAGAATTCCATAGTAATTAATATATTTGATAAATTATATAAATTAAATAATTAGATTATAAAAAGTTTCTACAAAAAATATAAATTATAAATAATTGGTTATTATTTACATAATAATTGAATTCCATTTACAAAAAAATATTCTGCAGTAAAAATATATCTAATAAATTATATAAATTAATTTTATTATGTATTTTTCTAAGATTTCAATCCTGTGATGTACATGTTAATATATTTTTATTTAAAGTTTTCACTCAATATAATCTAAATATTAAAATATTTAAATCTTATTAGACAATATATAAATATAAATTATTAATTTATTTGGTTTTCAAATGATAAATTAAATTTCAATTTATTTTAGTATTTACCCCATTTTTAAGAGAATACCAAACTAAACTCTAGTATCAAAATTCTATCATCATTCATAGTCATTTTGGCATATTCTAAAAATATGGTCAAAATTTCATAAATGAAAAAATAAATTAAAAATTTATCCCTTAATTTTTTTTACCATTGCTTTTTAAGGATATATCAATTCGAATGTAATGTCAAGATTGTATCTAACAAAATCTTTTGAAAATGTAATATTTTGTGTGTACCCGTGCAACTTTCGGGGATTTTTTTTTTAAACCAATATTTTTGAAGATGAAAACATAAAAATATATCTTAAGTAGAATACATCAATAAAATATAAATGAAATTAATAGATAATCATTTTTGGGCCAAGCAATAAAGAATATTCATGTAAATCTTTTAGTCTTGATGTAGATAATTTACTTTTGACATTAATCTAAGTGTATACAAATTAACCCGAACACCACCTCATTGTAATAAAAAAATAAAATTAATAGACAAAAGGTTCATATACTTTTTTTGTTGTTGATATATATAAATTTTGATGTATACAAAAAAGGTGTTTTGCAACAGTTGTAATGATTATATTATATATATTTTAAGATAAATTATAATTTATTTATTTAATATGAAAATTAAATAATTATAAATAAATAAATCTTAAAATAGAAATAACAAACTATTATAATTTTAAATAATAAATAGAAATTGATCGTCAGCAAATTGATAATAGGTATATCATAAAGGTAACTTTATCAAATATTGCTTTTATTATTATTATTTCTTAAAATCCACAAATGTCAGTTAAAATGGTGGATGAATTTTATTTCATTTAATAATAAGATATTTCTTAATACTATAACAAAAGACAAATCAATTCATACTTAAATATTTGATAAAAATTATTCATTTTTGTTTAAATGAAAGGTAATGCACCATGTTCGTTAGATTTAATTATTTTGAACCAATTTCTAAATCACCTTGTTATTGAAGCTTGAAAGATACAAACAGTTACAATTAGGAGTATATATGGGCTGAGTTATTCATGAACTATTTGAACTTGACTATTAAATGCTCAATCAGGCTCGTTTATTTAACTAAATAAACAAGCTCAAGCTTAAACTTAAGTTTGATTATATTAATGAGTCAAGTTTAAGTTTAAATTTAGACTCAATTATATAAATGAGTCAAGTTCAAGCTTTATAAGTTTGACATTAAAACTCATGAATAACTCGTATATGTGTATATATTTATTATTTATTCATTTTGTATAGATAATAATAATGTATTTGTTATTATTACTAACTAAAAGTTTCTATAAAAAAGTTATTATTTTTTATGTAAAAGATTATGAATAAAAAATATTTTATTTCTATTTTTAGTTTTCCTCTATCTTCTTGCATAAAAATGTTTACTAAATACTAAATTAATAAATTTAAATATTTCAAAAAGAAATTTGATAAAAGAAAAACAAATAATCAAAATATAAATAAACTAAACAAGCCAAAACTTTATATATTGTTAAACAAGGCAAACTTAAACTTTAAATTTGATTCATTTAAATAAATAAGTCAAATTTAAGTACTTTTTTTTTTACAAGGCAAACCTGAGCTTCAAGTACTTAGTTTGAATTGACTCATTTACACTTTTAGGTGAGATTATTAGCACTTCCAAATGTTTAAAAAAAAATTATTCTAAAGTAAACGAGTGATAGTGTATTCACCATTGACTTGATCTAAAGTGCATCGTGATCTATTCTTAACCTACTAAAATTTAATTGTGGATATACTATTATATTTGCTTACTTTAAAGATAAAATAATTTTAAAAAAGTTTTGTCAATGTCTATCCATACTGCCTACTAATAACTCATAATTTTAATTACTTAAATTATCCTTACCTAAATTCGTTCTTTTTATTATTGTTAAACTTTAATTAAATAATTTTTATTATAGTTAGACTTTATTCTAAATCTTTCAATTATTTTTATCATTTATATTATTTAAATTGCTTTTTATCATTTTTTCTTGTTAGCTTGCTAATCACACATTTAAATTTTAAGAAGTTACTCGTTGTATTTTTTTTCTTTTTAAGGAACATGACATAGAATTATTTGAGTCTTTCTGCACTTAAGTAATTTTATTATATTGACATACTTTATAATATCAGATGTGGACTTTTGTATTGTATTTAGATATAAATGAGTTAAATAAATTAAATTTAAATTTTATATTTTTGAAATAAGTTAAACTCAAATTTTATATATTTTAAACAAATTAAGTTCAAATTTAAATTTAGTTTATTAAAATAAATGAGTCAAATTTAAATAATTTTTTTACAAATTAAACTTGAGCTTTAAATATTATACTTGTCTCAACTTATTTACCCTCTTGATTACAGTAATCTAATTTAATGAAGGCAATTTTATTTTGGATCACCAAATTTGTCTAGTTGAAAGCCTTACATCCAATAACAAAATTTATGTAAAGCATTACGACAATGTGCTTTCATGGTTTTTCATCAAAGAATGATATCATTTATTACTGCATACATTTTCATGTAAAAAGTCACATCTTTTTAAGTCAGGTTACTTCAAAGTGAGATCATTTATAATTAATTAATTAAAATACTGTGTGTGTGTATATATATATATATATAATAATAATACGTGTAAGTGTAAATGTGATTAGTATTCATTTTTTTATTTTTTGTTTAAAAATATTAAAATAAAATTTTTAAATACAAATAAGATATTTAATACATTAAAACTTAAAAAATATTAATTTTTTATTTAAAATTTTTTATTTTAATATTCTTGACTTTAGCAAAACTTTTTTTAATTAAGTTTAGTATTCATAACTATTTACTAATTAAGAGTAGAAAAGTGGTCCTATTTAATTCATGAAGAATCACATATCTTTATTTTTTGTCTCTTTTTTTTTCTTTTCACTTAAATTCTGACAAGTATCACATGTTTTCATCTCACTAAATTTATTTTACACTTGTTAGAATTTAAGTAAGGATAAAAAAGGAGACAAGAAATAGAGACAAGAGATCTCTATCTGGCTCACATTACGCAGATGAGGATCACTTATTCCTATTTTTTGTTCTTTTTTTTATTTTTTTCACTTAAATTCTGATAAATATTCTAAATTTAATTACATATTTTCTTTTCACTTAATTTATTTTATACTTATCAAAATTTAAGTAAAAAAATAAAAAAAATAAGAAATGAGAATAGGTGATCTTTATGTCATATTAAGCATGAAACGTAAGCACAAAGTTGTGACGCCAACAGCGTTACGTCATCAACCACTCAGATAGTCTGTGTAAGCCGTGGTATAATTTCAACCATCCAGGTCCACCTACCTACGTGATCATCATGATGCCAATCCCCAACGACTCTTATACTCGGTGATTGCCAAATTACAGTTATGCCCCTACATCTTTTTTGGCAAACAAAAGGTAAAACAAGAGTGAAATGTATTATAGTTATAGTTGAATTTTATTGTAATGTAAGTATACATCTTTTATACATTATTATCTATGGTTTGTTTTTACCTCTTATTTAATGAATTTAATTATATTAACAAATTATATTAGATGTCAAACTAATTAAATAATATAGTAATATATCATGAAATATTAGTATATTTTTTTTTACATTGATAATATATTAAAATTAAGCTTAATATATTATTAGAAAAAGAAATATAATGATATATCATGAACTTTATTCTATTTTTAAAATAATCACAATAAATATTTAAATTGGAATAAAAAGTTATTGAACTTTTTGAAACATATAACTTATAAGCTTAAAAAAAAGGAATTTTGCTTACGACACTTGTTAAGAAAGTTAAAATAAAAAAATTTAAATGAAAACAATTTATTCAACGCATTAAAAATTGAAAAGGCTTTACTTTATTATTTAAATAATTTTATTTTGACTTTCTTAATAATTACTTTTATAGCACTTGTTAGCAAAATTATTAAAAAATTTATTCATCATGTCTTGTACTAGGAATGTTTAGAATTTATAATGGTCGAGTCCAACAAGCTCTACTCGAATAACCCAATAAAATATATGGTTGAGCTATCAAAATTGAAGTCTAAATATATTTTGATCTAATTTGACATGGTCAAACCGAAAGCGACTTGACCAATAAGCTTAAAAATGTCAAAATCAATCACTAGAATTATTAACTTTCTCTTTTTTAAGCTTACTTAAATGTCATTTTAAAACAAATACTCATCTAATTTAAGTAACTTTTCATATTAAATCTTTTTAATATAAATTAATTTAAATCATTTAATACAAGTTAATTAAATAAATTATTTAAAATTAATATTTTTTTACTTTAATTATATGAATAAATAAAGAAAATACGAGCAACAATTCAACTCAAATAACTCGCATTAGGCCAAACTGAATTAACAATTTACTAACTCAAAATATATTTGACATGATATAGCCCGACTTACAGCAGGTAATCCTTAAGTGACACCCTTATATTGTACATATATAATGTTTATTAATATGCATTATAATTTTTTTTATCATTTTATTTTTTGAAAATTTTAAAATTTGTTTTCTTTCTTATGTATTAATCTTTTAATAATTTGTTATATATTTTTTATTACTTAATACTTCATTTTTTATTAAATAAATATACATTTTTAAAATACTTTAAAAAATGATATGGATAAATAATACCTCCTGCGTGTATTAATGAACAATTTTGTAACATATAAGTGAAAGGATCTATTTATAAATTTTAAAAATCTTAAGGACATTTCACTTAAATTTAAATATTTATGGTGACCATGTACTATAAAAAATACTTATGATGACTGAAAAAAAAGGAAAAAATTTCTAAGATGAGATTGAGCAAGGACCTGAGCTTTTTTTTTTTTTAAAGTATATTATAATTTTAACTTATTAAATAATTTTGTTGGTACATAATATTAAATAATTTGAGCCGACCTCACTTAGTGTAAAAATAATTAATTATTATTGTATAATATTAAATAATATAAAAGTAAACACATGGTTTTTGATAATAGAGTAAATATGTTTTTAGTTTTACTATACAGAGAATCATACTTTAAGATAGCATTGTACTAAATTAGTGGTTAAAAAATCCCGTAATTTTTAAGCAAACTGTGATTAGAAATTAGAATGGAAATTAAGAAACGTCATATGAAGACTCAAGCACCAACTTTGCAGTTGCCCACGTTGATCCCACAGCTCAAGCGAGACATAGACATTGACATTGTATATATCTTATTTCTTCTTATTACTTATATACTTTTCCCCGGTCCTTCCATATGCAGGTCTTTCTTTCTTTTGGTTAAGTTGGGTTAGGTATTATTATACAGTAAAGTAATACAGATTCATTAATCAGTTTCATCTCAATCCATGGAAAATAAGAAGAGAAAGGGAAAAGACGATGGTAATGGTGAGGATAAGGATGATGAGTTAGAAGAAGAGATGAAGATGAACAAATTTTACTCGCTGTTACGGAGCTTCTGTGACGCCCATGAACGACGACGAAAGGAACTGGAGGAGGAGGAGGAGTTGGAGAAGTGTTGGTTATTTTAAAAAATATAGAGGGTTGTAACAAGAAAGAACAAAAAGAAATCTGAATTGCAGAAGACTTATTTTTATTGAGCAGCAAAGCGTGTACTTATACAACAATAAAAAAAATAAAATTGCAAAAAATATACTATTGATTAACATAACAGATGCCTAAAAAGAAGATAATCAAATATTCTGATCCTAGCAGCTATTTGACTCTTTATTGCCTAAAAATTAGGAAAATTAAAAATTAATTTGGCAACTTCACGGGTCATTCCAGTTAACACTCCTCCTTGACACTGGAGCTGCATATTCCAAGTATTTTTTTCTCAAGAACTCAAATCTGGCTTTAAGAAGTGCCTTTGTTAAGATGTCAACACTCTGATGTTCTGTTTTATGATAGACAAGCTGCACTTCTCCATCCTTCTAAACTTCTCTTAGAAAGAAAAACTTGATCTTGAAGTGTTTTGTTATGCCATGGAACACTAGATCATTAGCAATTGAAATTGCAGCTTGGTTGTCCACAAATATTTGTGTGCTTTTTGTTTGTTCCATATGCAAGTCTGTCATGAGCTTTCTGATCCAAAGAGCTTGGTTTACAGCAGCAGCAGCAACTATATACTCAGCCTCTGCTGTTGATTGAGTTATAACTTCTTGTTTTTTAGAACACCATGAAAAACTCCAGAACCCAGAGTAAAACAATAATCTGAGGTGCTTCTCATATCATCAACACATCCTGCCCAATCACTATCAGAATAACCATGAGGTCTGAAACTTTTAACTTGACTGAACCTTATTCCATAATCAACTATGCCTTTAACATATCTAAGAATTCTTTTTGTTGCTTGAAAGTGAATTTCACTAGCACAGTGCATGTACCTTGATAGTAAACTCACAACATACATAACATCTGGTCTGGTTGCTGTTATATACATCAAGCAACCTATTAAGCTTCTGTACAGCCTTTCATCAACCATTTCAGCTTCATCTTCTTTGCAAAACTTCTCCTTTTGATTCATTGGAGTTGCAATTGGTTTGCATGCTTCCATATTGAACTTCCTGAGAACTTCTTTTGCATATTTTTGTTGGCACACAAATTTTTCATTTTTCTTTTGCTGCACCTGCATACCAAGGAAGAATGTCATCTTTCCAAGGTCTGTCATCTCAAAAGCATCTTTCATTTCTTCTTTGAACTTGTTAATCAGCTCTTTATGACTTTCTGTAACAAACAAATCATCAACATAAATCGATACCACAAGTATTTCATTATCACCCTTTTTGATGTATAGGGTAAATTCACTTGGACTTTTTACAAAACCTAAGTTCACCAAGTGTGTATCAATTCTACTATACCATGATCTTGGTGCTTGTTTTAGCCCATATAGGGCCTTATTCAATCTATACACCTTCTCCTCCTGTCCTTGAACAACAAAACTCTCTGGTTGTTCAACAAAGATTTCTTCCTCTTAGTTTCCATTCAAAAAAGTTGACTTGACATCCATTTGATGTATGACCCAATCATTTTGTGCAGCAAGTGCTAACAGCAACCTTATGGTATCCAACCTAGCCACCGGTAGGGATGGAAACAGGCCAGGCCAGGCCAGGCTTCACCCTAAATAGGTCAGGCCTGTGTTACAAATATTTGGCCTGAGCCTTCGCTTACTGTCAAAGGCCTTTTTTGGGCCCGACCCGCCTTTTAGGAAGCTTGGCGACGACAGGCCCTACTTTGTTTAGAAACTTGATTTATATTAAGGCCTCTAAATAGGCCAACAGGCCAAGACCTTCATATAGGCCTCAAATAGGCCTAAGCCTTTAAACAGCCTTGAAAGGCCATTGAAAAATAAAATAAAATATAATTTTATAAATAAATATAAACAGAGACCTACTAATAGGCCTAACAAGCTTTTTGAGAGGTCGTCGCCTACTAAATAAAACAGTTTTTAAAAAGGCACGAGGCCTCGACTCATTTTCTAAACAAGCCAGTCTCGGGCCTAAAAAAAACGCCGAGCCAGCCACAGTTCTCGACAACCTACTGCCTATTTCCATCCCTAGCCACCGGAGCGAAAGTTTCAGAAAAATCTACCCCAAAGATTTGGGCATATCCCTTAACAACAAGCCTTGCCTTATACTTGTTTACAGAACCATCGGGATTAAGCTTGGTCCTATAAACCCACTTGACTCCAATGGCTTTCTTATGATTAGGTCTGTCCACCAATTTCCATGTCCAATTTTTTTCAATCATCTTGAGCTCCTCCTTCATTGCATCTATCCATTTTTTATCAGTTGCAGCTTCTTCATATCCAGCAGGTTCCATGATTGCAACATTACACCTTTGATAGATGTCAAAAAGTGATCTTGTTCCTCTCACAGGTTCTTCATTTACATCTTCACTCTCCTCTTGAAATTCAATCTTCTTGTCATTTTCCCAGCTCCAGCTATCTAACTCCAAGAACTTTACATCCCTGCTAACAATCACTTTATTGTGGTGTCGTAAATAAATCCTGTAGGCCTTTGAAATTAAGCTATAGCCTACAAAGATTTCAGGCTCTGCTTTCTTGTCCAATTTGTCTCTCTTAACCTGAGGAATGTAAGAGAAGCACAAGCAACCAAATATCTTCAGATTGAGCAACTTAGGTTTATAACCATACCATGCTTCAAATGATGTCCTTTTTTGCAAAGCTTTTGTTGGCAGCCTGTTCAGCAAAAACACTGTAATATTTACAGCTTCCACCCAGAATTTCTTTGGCAATCTTTTATCATGAAGCAAGCACTAGCCATTTCCATAATTGTCCTGTTCTTCCTTTCTGCAATGTCATTCTGTTGAGGTGAGTAAGGTGCTGTCAACTGGTGTTCTATGCCCGCATATTCACAAAACTTATTAAATTTTTCAGAGATATATTCAGTTCCATTGTCAGATCTGATTACCTACAGTTTGCACTTGCTTTGAGTTTGCACCCAAGCTTTGAATTCCAAAAGATGTCAGCAACTTCAGATTTAAACTTCATCAAGGACGGATCCAAGGGGGGCAAGCATGGGCCTTGACCCTCCTTTTCTCATTAATTTCTTTTAAGTATTAATAATTTAATTAAATTTATTAAAAAATAAAAAGATAATTATATTATTTTTTATAAAGTTAATACTTATTATATTGATACTTTTATTTAAAAATTATACACATATTTTTAATTTTATATATTGTTATTATACTCTAACATCTTTCTTTGTTTACAAATTATATATACATCCCCTATTTTATGTACAAACATTACATAAAGTCTCATTGAAAATACAAAGTAAGAAAAGTATAAGTATTTTTTAAAAAAAAAAGTATCAATATTATAAATATTAACCTTAGAAGAGATCAAGAAAATTATACCAAAGATAAAAATGATGAAGTTAAAAGAGTTTATACTTGATATGTATTTGACATGTGATTCATTATTATTTTATATACATTAATATTATAATTTTAACTCATCATTTTATTAATTTTTAATCTTTATATAATAAATTTATTAGCTACTCTCACTTTTAACTTCACTCTCTTCCCTTTTTAAATATATATATAAACTTAATTTTGCTTATAAATCATGATGTAAAGGACAACAACTATTGTGATGCATTTAATATCTAATATAAATATTTTTTTATTTTTTTCACTTTATTTATAAATCTTCCTATATAATGAAAGAAAAATACTCTTCTAAAGTGAATAAATAAAAGTATATTTACCTTTAATTTAAAATAGTATATTTTGATCTTAACCCACTAAATAATTTAAGGGTGAATATATATTTATTTACTAACTCTAAATTTTTTTTCTATATTTAATAATATGATTTATGATTTTCGACCCCTTCACTGAATATTTTCTGGATCCGTCCCTAAACTTCATAAAATAAATCCAACACATTCTTGTGTTGTCATAAATGAAAACAATATAATACTTACTCCCATTCAAAGATAGTGTGCTCATGGGCCCTCTAACATCTGTGTGTATTAATTCCAATTTTTGTGTAGCCCTCCAAGCCTTATTTTGTGGTAAAGGGAGCCTTGTTTGCTTTCCATATTGACAGGTAGCACATGCAGGAAGTTCTTATTCTAATTCAAAGAAATTTTTTGCAAGATTGTTCTTTTTCATATACATTAGAGCACTGTGATGGAAATGGCCCAATCTCTTGTGCCAAAGTACCATATTGCTAACCTCTTTGTGCATTGTAGCCTACTCCTTGTTCATGAAATCCAAGGCAAAGCTTTTGCCTTTCATTTGAACTTTGAACACTTCTCTACTTCTGAATCTTTAATCATGCAATTTTTGTCTTCAAACAGCACCTTATAACCTTTTTCCAGCAACTGAGGAACACTCAAGAGGTTTTGATTGATTTTAGGAACATATAAAACACCAGAAATCAATTTCAAACCTGTGTGGCCTTTAATTGCCACAGTTCCTTTGCCTTTTACTTCAATGTATGCTCCATTTCCAATCTTGACTTAAGAGAGAATAGTTTTATCAAGCTCTCTGAAGAGCTCACGATCATAAGTCATGTGGTTTGTACAACCACTATCAATAAGCCAACTTTCTGTAGAGCTGTTGGCAATAAAGCATGATACAACAAACAAATGCTCCTCTTGTGATTGATCCTCAGTAACCTTGACTTCTTCTTGTTGTTGTTGAGATTTGCATATCCTTTCCATGTGACCTAACTAACCACACCTATGACACCTTGCATCTGGCCTCCACCATCACCTTTTTTGTGGAGATTAGTTTTTTTGCAATGAAGGCAGGGTGGATATACCTGAGTGTTACTGCTTTGATTGTTCTTTTTGCTGTTTGCAAAACCTTCAGGTTTGTTGCTATGGCTTTTGCCACTATTGTTGATTTGCAACTTGACTTAAAAGGCACCCTCCATAGATCCTTCTTGCCTCATAAGCCTTCTTTGCTCTTGTGCCTTCAGTGCATGTAACACTTCTGCCAGAGTGATCTTACACAGATCCTTTGTGTTCTCCAAGGTGGCTATAGAAGCTTCATATCTTTCAGGTACTTTTACAAGGACTTTTTCTACAATTCTAGAATCAGGAAACTCAGTGCCCAGCAATTTGACCTTATTGGCAATATTAAGCAATCTATCTGAGTACTCTTTGATTGTCTCAGACTTTTTCATTCTCTGTAACTCAAATTCCCATATTAAATTTAGCACCTGCATGCTTCGTATCCTCTGATCTCCTACATATTCTTCTTTCAGGTAATCCCAAATCGCTTTCGCTGTTTTGAGAGTCATGATTTTGGTAAAGATGGTTTTTGAGACACAAGCAAATGGACATGCCTTTGCCTTTGCCTTCTTGGTTTTTTTCTCTTTGTGATTTTTAATCTGGGCCATGGTGGGATTGTTTGGCAACGGAGGAACATCGTAATCTTCTTCCACGGCTTCCCAGAGATCTAAAGCCTCCAGGTAGGATTCCATTCTCACAGCCCAAAGGTCGTAGCTTTCTCCATCAAAGATAGGAGGAGCAACCTGTGAAAAATTTGCTTCAGCATCCATTTCACAGATCCCGTGAGAAGACAGTTTTTGATTACCTATTTGTTGGTTATTTTAAAAAATATAGAGGGTTGTAACAAGAAGGAACAAAAAGAAATTTGAATTGCAGAAGGCTTATTTTTATTGAGCAGCAAAGCGTGTACTTATACAACAATAAGGAAAATGAAATTGCAAAAAATCTGCTATTGATTAGCATAACAGATGCCTAAAAAGAAGAGAATCAAATATTCTGATCCTAATAGCTATTTGACTCTTTATTGCCTAAAAATTAGGAAAATTAAAAACTGATTTGGCAGCTTCACAGATCATTCCAGTTAACAAGAAGAGTGAGAACTGTAAGAAGAGGAAGACCAACACAGCGTAGTCTAGTTGGGTGCCTACCTTTGAATGGGGGAATTTCACAACCGAGGTTGAGTTCAGAAAGCCACCTTTGATTTTTCCATCTCCAACTCCACGTGATGCTGACAAAGGTAAGAAGAAGGACCAACACCAAGACGACGCTCTCGATCTCAAACTCGCTCTCTAGCTCGCTTTTTCTTTTCTTTTTTTTTTCATTTTTGTAAAAAATAGCAAAATGAGTTGGGGACTCATGCCATGAGTGAGTATAATCTGTTCTGGAATCTCAACTCTATCGGAAGTGAAACTGGATAGCCCTCTCCTTCATTGGGTTTGCCCAACGATTGAACATATTTCCTTTTCCTACCTTACTTTCACTTCACCAACCATGTTGGTCGCTTTTTCACCTTTTATTTTTATTTGAAATTTAATTTTGATCTACTCTATCTTCCTCTCTCTATATATATATGATGAATATTGTAATAAAGTAATTTGCTTTAATTTTTTTTTTGTTTGCCTTGCATTTGATCTTGATGGTGAAATTCATTTGTGTCGAGTGACGAGTTTATTGGGATTGTGTTTAGAATGAATAAAAATAAGAAATTATTTAATTTGATTTGATTTAATTTAATTTAGAAATCAAATTTTATATTTGAAATTTTAAAAAATTATTTGAATTAATTTAAAAATTAAATTTTATATTTAGAATTCATTAAAATAAAAATTGATTTGATTTTATTATTTTATATTTTAATATTTATAAGAGGTAATTAGAGGTAATTACTAAGGATGAAATAATTTATTTATTTTAAATTAAATCAAATTCTAACAATTCTTATCAAATTTAATAAAAATTTAAAATAAAAAATGAAATATATAGATTTTAGAAATCAAATTATTTTTTATTTTTTAACATTTTAAATACAAAATTTAATTAAATTATTACTTTTTATTTTTTTACATTCCAAATACAATCTTAATGAATTCAAGTAGGGGGAGGAATTACCAATTTGATCATTTGTTGGACTTGGAACATAATTGTCCGGCTGATAACTTGATGACACGGAATTAAGGAACCACTTGTTGGCTTGGTCAGCGTATTTGATTGGCTTAAGATCCCACCCTATAGCGCATATAATAGATGTAGCTTTTCAAGCCAAATACAATTTTAAAGAATTTTTAAAGAAATAAAGTTAAACTTTTACTTATAATTATAACTTTTGGTGTAGTTTTAAGCGCTTGATGCAGCACCATCAGCTTGAACTGCAGCTGCAAAAATAGAACAGATGGATGACATCTTTCATGCTACATTGGTAATTTACTTTGGGCTGATTTTAATACATATAATTAAAAAATAATATACTAATAAGGTATTTATTTATGCAACACTGATACTTAAAAATAATCTTTGTATAAATATTCAATACATACTTTATTAGATACTTTAATATTTTTAAATACTTTTTGTCTATATATATTTTTAAATATATTTTTAACTTTTTTGTATTAATGTATTTATGTCCATATTTATATCCGTGCTTTTTAGGTATTTATAAGATTTTAAAAAAATTAAGATTTAATATTATAATATAAATGCCTTTTTACAAAGGGTGAGTTAAATGTTACTTTAATAATTTTGTGTATAATTTATTTTATAACACCTTAAAATATTATAATACTTTTTCTTATTTCACAGAGTATTTCTGTACTCGATAGTTGAAACATTAATCTCTTGGGATATAGTCAGACAACTAAAGTTATGTTTGGTACACCTAATAATATAAGACATGATAATATAAGATAATAAGATAAGATTTGATAGTATAAATAAACTGATAAAATCTTATACTATCAAAAATTTGATGCATATAGTATAAGTAATTTAATAGTATATGTAACTATTTACTCTAACCAGACTACTCTTCGCATTCTTCACTAAAACCCAAGCCCAAAAAATTCAACCCAACCTTTCAAAGTTAATCCAATCAAAAAAATAACACAAATAAAAAGTATTGATTTTTTTATGAATAAAAAAAGCAAAAACAAAGAAAGAAATAGACTTTTAGTCTCTAAAACAAACACACGAAAAGAGAAAGAAGGGGAGAGGGTTACGACGGAGGTGTTTGTTCAATGATGGGTCGTGGTGGTGTGCGGTGGTGGTTCGCGGGAGGTGGATTTGGGTGGCGGATCTGATTTTGGGTCCTGGAGTGGTGGCTAGACACAGGACGTAGAGTAGCGACAGCTGAAGGCTTGGCTAAGGTTGCTGGGGAGAACGACAGAGATTTGGCGAGTTGGGTGGTGGTTCGCGCGAGGGGGATGACGAGCTTGTCTAAGGTGGTTAGTGTTGGCCGGATTTGGTATGACATGGCTCGATGGGGGTTGCGGAGGTTGTGGTGGACGACGCTTGGAGGCGCAATGCAAACCCATGGCTTGGGGTTTCTACGTCGTGCACGGTGGTGGATTTGCAGCGGCAAAAATAAGGTTTCACCGGTGGTAAGGGACTGGTGGCTCACGATTTGGAACGATGGTGGCACAGTGGTGTTGATCTGGAGAAGTGGGGGGTGGCGTGGTGAAGGCATTTGTTTGATTTCTAGGTATGAAAGTAGAGGGTAGTGGTGGAATACAAATCCTATCTGGTTATATCAGAGGGTCATGGAGAGGATAGTGTTATACTATTAAAGTAAGATAAAAAGTTTTGATTGTATTTGACTATCCTATCAGATAGACATACTAAATATTTGATAAAATCTGATAGTATTAACTTATACTATCAAGTCTTTTCTATACGATACACCAAACGTAGCCTAAGCGAAAACCTCACCTAACAGTATTATTTTCATACACATAAATTTTAAGATGAAATTCAAGATCATAATATATATATATATATTTGGTTTTAAAAGATTAGGTAGCATCCTCACACCTTCTAAGAGTATAATTAATATAACATATTTGGCCCACGCCTTTATGATCTTTCTAGTTCTCTTAAACACAAGATCACAGAACCTGATAGCAGACTTGGAGTGGCAAACCATTTCTTGGTCTAACACAAAACTTTATGTAGTTTAAAACATGGCTAATTTTACGGTGTATTTACTTAGTTATGGATCATGAGTACCCCGTTTAAAACAACAAATTTCACCTGCTATTAGAAGTCACTCCACGTCAGTATTAGGTGGGGTCCGCATTTTTTGTTTCTTATTTGATAAAAGAGTTTTGATATTTTTATCTTTAATAATATATGCAGATTTTTTTCACTCTTTTTAATATTATTTATTATGAGTTTTGCTATATTTTTTTAAAATATCTTTTAATAATATTATTATTATTTAATAAAAAAATATTAAATAAAAAATTAAATACACTCAATATTTGAAAAATATAAAAAGTATTTAATATTTTTTTATTTGATAATTAAAAAAATTATTAAAAAGATGTGTTAAGAAAATTAATTATTTTTTATTTATTATACTTACTTTTTTTATTATTATTTTTACTAAATCTAATATTTTTTAAAAAAATGTCCACAATATATACAACTTTAAAAGAAATATACGAGGATATTCTTCCGTGTTAAAAAATGAGTTAACTTGTACATATCTGCCACATTAACACAAACACAGATATGAGAAGCAAGCATCACCTAGACCTGTATTATCTCCCGCTTACTGAAGATTTTGGTGGTGGTGAGTGCATTTGCGGAATTTCTTGTTCGAAATGTAGATTGGAACATGATCTGTGTTCATCAAATTGAACTCAATAGCAAAGGGGAGTACATTTTACAATCAAAATCAACCCAGAACCAGCAAGAGGAAATGGAACTCAATAACAAATGGAAGACAACACCAACATCTAATTGACATGCTAAGAAACACAATATTCAAATTCAAAGCTATATAACCAGATATTGATGCACAAATTCGACTTCATGTTTTGAAAGATGAACCCAAAGATCAGTCAATCCAAAAAACTCAACTTAACTTGCCAAATAATGTTCATCATTGTGGACTTCGCATTTATTCAAACATCCAGTATGCAACCAATACTAAAACTACAATGGCAGAAGACTACACTTTCTGCCAGAAGACTAAATACACAACCAACTCCGAAAAAAATTTCTGCCACGAGATTACATATTTTTTCTCAAAATTTCTCTCCCCTGCACCACTTCTCTTAATTCAACTTTACTTCTCCTCTCACAAATTTTCGATGGTAGAGTCACTACTGGTGTTTGTGCCCTCCGACGACGAAGGCTTCACAAACGCTTCCGGCGTCTTGAACTGGTTTCCGTGCGCGCGCATGTGCATTCGTAGGTTCGCATCGCGCCTGAATCCCTTTCCACAAATTTCACAGAAATGGATGTGCTCAACGAGCAATTCCATGTCCTCTAGCTCCACGATCTCGCAATCTTCGGCGTCGTCATCTTCTGGAACCTTGATTTTCAAATCGAGCACCTGTTTACCCTTCTCGGCGATGGGAAATTCCAACCTAGGCTTCTTCGGAGGCACCACCGCATTCGGCGAATCCAGTGACTTTCTGGCGACGACGAAGGAGGAGGCTCCGGCGGGGGTGAGATTTTTTTAACATTTTTGGGACTCAAACCAATTTTCAATTTTCTTATGTGAATTTATTTACTTCTACCCATTTATCTTATCATCCTGTTACAACTTACAAGTAATTTTAATCAGCCATTGATACAATTTTGTACATATCCAATGATCCATAAACAAGGAGGATCCATGCTCCCTTATGAACAGGGAGCATGATAGAAGAAACCTCAAAACATAAGTTATATAATATGGATCAAAGGTCAACTCAGTAAAAATACCGGGTTATGGGGGTCTGTGCTCCAACTATAGGTCCAACCAATCAAAGATCAAGAACGAAGAAACAGTGGTGCGCCGCAAGGAGCGTAAGCACCTTGACATTCCTCTGCCATTACACTTTCTTCCCAATTTCACCCGCGCCCCTCTTCAGCGCGTTGCGAGCATGCCGGAGCCTGGTCACACAACTTTTCTTTTTTTCAATTTCAACAATTCAGCCGGTTCATATAAAGACAATTGAATCACCAATTACATATACTCAAAACGGACCAAGTCAAACAAGCATTTACTAATTTGATTACATGTGTTCAATCTAACTAGGTTGAAATCCATTTGGTGATCCGTTCACTAGTCAAATTAACCTGTTCGAGATGGGTTTTATAACTATATTATATAAAGTGAAGATGAATGTTACTATCACATTTCTTTTATATTTCTTTTAATATTTATTTTATTATTAATTCACTTTATATACTTAAAAAAATTATTAATGTTACTACATTTCTCGTCAAATTAATAGCAAACACAATGTTGGGGATGCGAATTACACGAACAAGAAAGTAAATTCAATTCCGAATGATACATAAAAGCTTTTAAAGTCCATTTTGAAAATATGCGTACGCCAACAAGCGAGTAGTACAAGTAACTCAACAATTCATCTAAATTATTGATCAGAGAATCTGATCCCTGCTCTCAATTTGCCAGCTCTAGTATATATATATATATAGATATGGAATTATTCCTGGAATTGTATAGAGTAGCTGACAGTCTGACACTAAAGCGAAAGCCTCAAGTCTAACCTCTGAATGGTTTCTTGCTTCTGATGATGACGACCTGGCAATTTTTCTGTGTTGTTGAAGGCCACGCCTACAAGATCCTTAGGCTCTTGAGCGAAATCTTCGAGCTGGAACCTGGGCTCCCACACCTGTTTCATCTTTTTGTTCTTAACACTAATATTATTGTCATTCTTGTCCCAACCATTGTGATCCAAGATGAGTCTCTCCCGAGCCTCACGAAGGTTTTCAATGAGGCCGAAGAACTTTTCCATCTTAGTTTCTTCACCATCTTCATCTTCTTCAACATTCCCGCAGTTCTTTCTCTTTCTGCTTCTTACATTATTTGAATCCATACCGGCTGAAATCTCAGACCACAACTACTTATATTTCTGGTATTGGTAATGTTAGACGTACATAACAACCAGACAGTCAGACACAAGAGAGGAGACGAGGGGATTTGGATTATTGAAGCAAGAGGTTTCTAGATCGCTTCTTTGCTATTTTATTGTGTTAGCTTAGCTGATTGGGATTTGGGATTTGAGTTTGTGCGCATGTACAAATACAAGAGAATGGCGTGTGCATCGCAGTTGTCCACTAATTTTTCTTTTTTTCTTTTTTTCAATATCATCTTTTTATCAATATGTACTAATTATAGTTAATTAGTGTAATGATCAAATGGCACGCTACTTTGTTCTTTTAAGACCATATTATGGGGTGCTGTTGGCCAAATTAGAAAAGTACATTTTCAAGTTATTAGGAATAGTTGAGTGGTGATCATTGGTGTTAGGTAATGTATAGAAGGTCATAATAGTGGTCATTATATAAAAAAGAAAGGAGCATTTTCGTAATTAAATCGTGTAGGATGATTCTCATGAAATAAAATAAAATAAAATGAAAGAAAAGCAAATCAAATCAAATCATGTAGTGTGATTTGAGAGGTTGGTGTGTGGGGTTTTATTTGGTGGACATTGTTGGGTGAGTGAGGAGTAGGATGATGCACGAAGGAATCTTGATCCACATCATTAGATTTTGTAAGGAATGGTTCATCATTTTCTTCTGATATTTTTTTTAAATAAATGTGATTAAGTGATAAAAAATAAAAAAAATTTAAATATAATAAATAATATTAAAAAAAATAAAAAAAAGTGTATATATTATTTATAATAAAAATATCATTGTTGATAAGAATAAATCTTTCTCTTGTAATATTTTACAAGATAACTTCAGGTACAATAAAAAGATAAATATAAAAATTTTATTTGAAAAGTCTAATTAAAATTATTTTTTTAAACTTTATGTTTATTTTTAATTTTTATATGATTTTATTATATAAAAAATTATATGAGAGAATTTATTCTCACTTTTTACCATTGATTTGTATAGGGCTTTTGTTTATCGTGGATGACGTGCAGCTGACAACATTGTGTGTTCTCAGTCTAAGATATGCTTTTGCATCATTTATTGACAAAAATAATTTTCAGTAGCTATTTTTTTTCTTAAATTAATTTTGGTATTTTAATTAAGTAATAGGACAAAAAAAAGTAGACAAAATAGAATTTTTGATTCCTTTTTTTATTTTTATTTTAATTTGGTCTCAATTCTCATTTTTTTTATCAATTTAATCTCTTATTTTATAAATTATTTTTAATGTGATATTTCTATTAGGATTTCGTTATTTCTTAACAAAAATAATAATGTGTCATTAATTTGTGATAGTTTCGTCATATTCATATCATCGCTACATTATAACCATATCATTATTTCTGTTAAGAATATGACAAAACTCTAATGAAAGGATCACATTGAAAACGATTTGTAAGATAAGAGACCAAATTAACCAAAAGATTAATATGAGAGCAATTTGAAAAATGAAATAAAGATAAGAGACTAAAATATTCTTTTGCCAAATTTTAAGACCAAATTGAAACTTTCAAGAAACTTGAAACGTAAAGAGAATTTTATACTATTTAAAATCATAAACACCAAAAATCAATTTGAGAATTATAGAAATTAATTTTATCTGTTCTAAATTTATCTAATCTGAAAACTCTTTAAGCAATTCATTGGCTTCAATGGCATGACAATTTAGAGTCAATCTAAACTTAAACAGCAAGATGAGACCAACCTCATTTTCTCACAAATTCTAAGTTAAACCAACGCCAAAACTTAGAATCAACAAAAATACAACTTTCTAGGGAATAATGAGAATGTAGCCACGATATCTATGTGAAAGTAAATAGTTTTACTAGTGGTGTTTCGATGATTTGGGCTCTGCTTAACTGTGGAGGTTATAGGTTTGGTACAACGATGGTGGCTGGGCATTTGAGTCTTTGCTGCTAGACAATGGTTACGGTTATGGGTTTGGGTGGAGGAATGGTGAAAGGTCTGGCCATGGTGGACGTGTGATCGATGGTTGTAGCGTATTAAAATTGTAGAGATTTCGTATAGGTACTTTGGTTGAGTTTGGTGCCAAATAGGGGTTGAGATAACACAGTGAGCTACGATGGTCAAAGGTGAGGTAGCTAGGGACGGTAAATGATAGTAACTAAAGTGACTTTGTTTCGCTTTAAAGGGTTGTGAAAGTCACTGTTTTGACTTGAAGTGTGTAGAACATAGGGTGTCTAACTTGGGTGGAAGTGGCGTAACCACGTACAATTGAGGGGGAGCACAAGCTCCCCCTGAAATTTTAAACAAAAACATAGGTATTACAAAAATTAAAAGACTTTGGTATTTTTTAAAGAAAAAATATTGTTCCTATGTCCTATTCTTTTGTAATTGATCAAAGCATTCCTTCTACTTATTAATTTTTCTAATACTATTCATTAGTTTCTTTGTATGTCTTTGATACTCTTAGTTATTGCTTTTATGGTTTGGATTTATTATTTGGAATTGAAGCTTGTGAGTTATTAATGAAGTAATATGATGTTAATTATAATTTTTTTAATAGAGTATGTCAGTATAGATAAATTTCTTAAAAAAAAAAATTTTCAGTATGACTATCAAAATTCCTCTCAATTAAAGTAACAAAGAATTAAAGTAAGCTTAAAAAATCTTCTAATAAATTTTGGTTTATGTCTTAAAATTTAATCTTACCATTCAAATAATAGATAACTATGAAGAAAGCATATACCCCCCCTAACCTTCGAAGCCTGGCTACGCGACTAGGTGGAAGAATGTTGATTGGATTGTACTTTTTTGTGATGACAAGGAAAAGAACTTGGTTGTTGATGGTGGGCTTTTTATTTTATGATTGTGTTGGGAGTAAAATTATATAGGTAGATTGTAATAGTTTTGCAATTCTAAAATTGATAATTGATATTTATAATTTTAAATAGGCTAAAATTCTGGTTACATCCTTACATTTCACAAAATTTTTAATTTAGTCTCAAAAATTTTATTTTATCTTATTTACGTCCCTTTTATTTCACAAAAAAATCTATTTAATCCTAAAATAAACACATAAAATCTATGTAAATAGGACAAGAAAAAATTTAAAACCAACTTAAAACTCTCCTAAATTTGAGGCACGTAAAAAGAGTTTTAAAGTTCCCCATTTCACTAACCGTATCCCTTAAAAAAATAAAACTTAAAAGTTAATTTTAAAAAATTGGAGGCACGACAACTTTCTTAAACCCTTACCTACCTCCGCTCGTGCAAACTGCAAACTTCTCTAAAATAAATTATTATCATAAGAGAGTTGCAGCTTAATTGTTCAAACTATACCAAATTTTCAAAGAGTGATTGATCTCGAAGATAAATCCTTCTCAGATCTACCATTTATATACGTAACTTTTGTTGCTAGCCAAACATTATGATAACTTTTTTCTAAACTCTTTTGAATTAGGATTTCTCATAAATTACTCAACTACCAAGCATTAACGTGTGTCACATTTAACTTTTGACTTACCTAGACAATGTACGTCGAAACTTTAAAAAGCAGATGTGGTTCCAGTTGAGCTATAAAATACATTAATTTCACATTTAACTTAAAGTGGAAGATAAAGTTTATTCTTTTGTACTAAAAGTGATACTGCACAAATATATTTTATATATAAAAAATACTTTATTATTAAATTTAGATTTATAAAATGTTACATAAAGGTTTTATATAAATTCATATAATTTGATACTTTTTATTATTATTTCTTATAATAATCTATTTTGTGAAACTTGTGCAACCTTTTGTTATGGAGATGATATTATTCATTACTCTCGGATACTAAGACAAAGACATAAGTGGTTCAAGTGGTATTTTAGCTTGAATTTAGCCATAGTTGAGCAACTTACGCAATTTCAATTGAATTTAGCCGTAGTTGAGCAACATACGCAATTTCAAGGATTCAAGTCCCAAAAAAACACATTTAGAGAGAGATAGTTATCAAATACTTTCATATTAAAATGGTATGACAAAACCTTGTTAAACTTAAAAAAAATAAATACATATGTGCAATGATATTACATTTGACATACTAGTTTACACTTAATAAAAACGTTAGTGCTATTTTTTAAAAGAAACCTAAAATATGTCATTATTCAAATAGAAAAACTTTGCTAAACTATTATACAATATACAACATGTAGCTTTACTCCCGATGAAGAGTAAACTACATTGAAAAATTCCTGGAGATACAAATTGTTGGCATTTAAAAAAGTAAATTATGTTTTTAACTTTACATTTTTGAAAAATAGTTTTATATAGTTTTAATTTTGGTGACTAAATTATTTAAAATTTCTATATATATATGACAAGTAATTCCTTGTAGTTTTAGTTTTTCAATTAATCACATGATTTACTTAAAATTACAAAAAATGGATTCATAGTCAAAATTAAAACTTCGTGGGGTTATTTTTCAAAAAATAAAAATTAAAAGAAATAATTTATATTTTAAATTTAAAATTACAAATGAACACGCATGATATTTAACATCTTTTGGTGATTGACATATCTAAAATGGAAAATATCAGGATGGATTGAATCTACAAGAAAGTTGAATAAATTCGGAAATCTGTATAAAAATAGTATCACTTCATAGTCATACTGTACAAAAATTAATCCTATTTTAAATATTTTTTTGAACTGAATTATTATTTTAAAATTTATACAAATTTCTTTTGAGTTATAAAATTTAGCGTTAAAAAAATTTGCACAAACAAATTTTCGTTTTTTGGCAGAATCTTGCTGTGATTAGAGGTTTCAATAAATTGTCAAAATAAAGATTATCTTTATAATAAATAAAATTTAAGAGAGATATCAGAGCTCAATATCACATGACTACAACCTGATTGATATTTGATTTTTGTTAAAAATAAAAATGCGATGTTTTTGGGTGATGTAATCATTTTTATTTTATTAATTTTGTGAGTTAAATAAACTAGCCTTTCCTATATATATATATATATATATATATATATATATATATATATATATATTTTGTATACTTAGGTTAGGCAAAAAGCTTAATCTGACAGATCGGGTCGTGTTTAACAGAAACTCTTTCTAAATTCATAATTCTAGCATAATTCAAACATACATTCGTCTCTAAAAATTACAAATCACTTATCACTTAAAGTAACTAATTTAGATAATTTTTTACATTTTTAATGTAAGCATAAAGACTAAAGAGCGGCCCAATCCATATCTTCCTTACTTCAGACTAAAGTGAAGAAAATGGCCAAGTTGAAGAAAAAAGAGAAAAAAAGGCCAAGTCCAAAAAAAGAAAAATGGCAAATCAAACGAACTGGGCCTGAAAGCTTTCGTTGTCGTAGCTGATTATAAAATATTTTGAAAAACAAAAAAAAATTATTATTTCTGTGTCACCCTTTGCAGTTAACTTGAATTATACGGATTCTCTCATTTATTTTTATTTATTATATAAATTATATTGTGTTTATTTTAGGTTTTATATTTTAAATTTTCTCAATTCAGTTCCTTAATTTATCATTTTTTTGAGAGTGGTCTCCCACAATTTGTTATCGTCCAAATTAAAGTGTTTGTGTGGTTAATATTTAGCTAATGTATTAGATTTAACTTGGCAAGTGTATGTCTCTACTCTCTACTCTACTTGTAATTTTTATGTCTAAATTAAATTGTTAAGTACTTTGCACATAGGATTTACTTACACATTTTAATTATAGTCACAGTTGACATTGTTTTTTGATGATATTATTTAGAGGGTTAGGATTTTCATACACTCTATCAAATTAAAAATAAATATATTCATATTTAATCATTTTAGAAAAAAAATCATTTTAGAAGAGACTTTTTTTGTCTTTTAAAATAGTTATAAAGATACTTAACCGTATAATTTAGGTGTCAATTAAATGTAAAGGATAAATTAAATGCAAATAATTAAATAAGAGACTTAATTAATTAAAGACTAAAATAATTAACAAAAATCTAAGTCATCTAAATTTATGTGGTTGAGATAAGTAAAAAAATTGAGTTAAGATGTTTAAATTGTAACTAAAACTTATTGAGATTCTAATAATTAATTAATTAATTAAACATACAGGTAAAAAAAATAAAATTTCAATAAAACTTAAGAAAGAGAAAGTATTTTGGGAATTGGTAGCAGGGTCGAGTTTTGATGCCTTGTATTTTTTTTTATAGAAAAAATAAGTTCTATCATTTAATAATCAAGCAACATAGTTTTTTATCTCAAGGGTTGGCTTAGTAGGTGAGTATGTGATGTGTGACAGATGTTAGGTCATGAGTTCGAATATAAGTTACGTCAACTTCTTGAGAATAAGTTGTAAAGAATATCATTGCAAATTTCCTAATTTTAAGATAACTTGCCTTTGATTAAATCAGAGAAATAAAATAGTCGATGTATACATAAATTGATCTAAACATTACTTTACTATAATACAAAAAAAGTTAATACTATTTATATACACTTACACACATATTACCTCATATTTACATAATTTTTATTATTTGATTATATTTAGTCACAGTTCATTTTATACATACCTACATTATAATTCTCATACATAAGCATATATAAGTGATGTGAGTTATAAAATATTGTGTGAGAAACATTTTCCTAAAAAAAAAAACCAATTAGAGGGTAATGCTATAGACTGACCGAGTGAAACTAAATTCTTCAATCAATTACATCAGTCAAACTAAATTGACCAAATAAAAAAGAGAAAGTATTGTTTTTTATCAACAAAAAAAATAGACATTGGATTTTGTCGTCTATGCAACAATAACAACAATAATCAAGTTTTTTTTCACTAAATAGGGTCAGTTATATTGATCAAACAACGCTATTGTGCTCTATCCATAAATCAAGTCTTCAGAAATGTCATTCAAATCTAAAACTTTTTTATCGTTTCACCTATAGTCTTTCTTGGTCTTCCTCTACCTCTAACTATTGGACTGTTCTCCACTTGATCTACTCTTCTTATAGGGGCTTCTAAAGGTCTTCTCCTTACATGTCCAAACCACCTAAGGTAAGATTCTCTCATCTTTTCCACAACAGGTGCTACCCCTACTTTCTCTCTAATGCATTCATTCATAATCCTATCTTGTCTTGTACGGTCACACATCCATCGCAACATCCTTATCTCCGTGACACTAATCTTATGTTCTTGTTGACTTTCTACCGCCCAACATTCAGTACCATACAACATCGTGGGCCTTATAGTTGTGCGGTAAAATTTTTCCTTAAGCTTGAGAAGCATTTTTCTATCACAAATAACTCCTGAAGCACTTCTCTATTTCTTCAATCCACCTTGAATCCTATGGTTTACATCTCCCTCTATCTCTCCGTCATTTTGTATGATAGATCCAAGATACCTAAAATGTGTGACTTGTGGTATGATATGATCTCTAATTTTCACTGCTAAGCTAGAATTAATACGCTTCTTACTGAACTTACATTTCATATACTCCATCTTACTTCTGCTTAGACAAAAGTCATGTTCTTCCAAAGCTCATTTTCATTGCTCTAGCTTCCTATTTGTTTCCTCTCTCGACCATCCAACTAAGACTATATTATCTGTAAAAAGCATGCATTGTGACACCAGCTCTTGGATATACACAGTAAGCACATCTAAGACCATAGTAAAAAGATATGGATCCAAAGTTGACCCTTGGTGCAGTTCTATAATTATAAGAAAATTTTCTGTGACCTCACCCCGTGTTATCATACTAGTTTTAGCCCCATTATACATATCTTGGTTTGCTCGAATATAGGCGATATGAATTCATTTCTTCTCCAAAACCTTCCACAAGACCTCTCTCGGTACCCTATGTAGGCTTTTTCTAGATCATTGAAAATCATGTGTAAGTATTTTTGCTTCCTCTGATTCATCTCTATCAATCTTCATAGAACATAGATTACTTCCATGGTTGACCTCCCAAGCATAAAACCAAATTAATTATTTGAAATATGAGTCTCTTGTCTTAATCTCCATTCAATTACTCTTTCCCATAACTTCATGGTATGACTCATGAGCTTAATCCCTCAGTAATTTGCACAGTTTTGTATATCTCCATTGTTCTTATAAATAAGGATTAAAGTGTTTCTCCTCCATTCATTTGGTATTTTCTTAGACCTCATTATCTCGTAAAATAACTTTGTGAGCCAATTTATACTTTTATCTCCTAGGCACTTCCATACCTCAATAGGTATATTATCCAGTACGACCGATTTTCCATTATCCATCCTCTTTAATACTTTTACCTCAAACTCTCGAATTCTACAATAAAAAGTTTTATTTTAGTCTTCCTCTCTAATGTTTAGAATGTTTGAGTCTCTTAATGTCTTAAGTTTCTCATTAAATAACTTGTGAAAATAACTCTTCCGTTGATCCTTGATGTCTTGTTCTGTAACCAAGACTTTACCTTCTTCATCCTTAATATATTTCACTTTATCCAAATCTCTTGTCTTTCTTTTCCTACTTTTAGCAAACTTATAGATATTCATTTCACCGTCTTTGGTGTCCAACGATGTATAATTGAAATTTAATGTGATATTCCTATAGATGTAAGTAATTAAGTCTAATTGAAATTTACCCTATATAGTAAAATTGTCTTGAGGCAATTAATGCTATTATCAATTATTAATATATAACATTACTTTAAGAAGCAATTAAATATATTATTAACTATCAATTATATAGATAAAATTACATTCTTTTGTTAATATTGATTTATATTTTTATTAATAAAATTAAAAAATTAAAAAATTATTTAATATCTTTTTATGTTTTAAAAAGGTTATTTAATATGTCACAAAAGATTAAAATGCTTTTTAAACTTTATTTACACAACTAAATATTGTTATATATAGACAATAAAATTGAGTCTCACTTTTGCACTTTATAAAAGAAGGAATATGTTTGAATTTATTTGTTTTATATTTAATTTTTTTTTCATTCAACAATTTTATTTAAAATATTTTAATTGCAAGCTTTTTTTTTTTTAAAACAAAACAAGCATGCCCAAGTTATTATTCTTAAAATTTAAGTATTAGTTTATTTTTTACACTTTTTTAGATTATATATGAGTATGATTGAATTAATTTATTTTATACTTTAAAAAGTTTTCTATTTAAATATTTGTACTAAGCTTTTTTTATAAAAAAGTGAAAAGACTGAAATAAAAGTTAGAATTCCTCTAAACGTACTAATTCAAATATGTACTAAATATTTGTTTTTTAAATTAAAAACCTATAATTATATATAAAATTTAAGAAAATTCATGCATTACATAGGTAAAATAACTAGTGTAAATGAAATCTACAAAGTTTTACTTAAAAATGATAATTTTTAGGTAAAAATACAATCTTCGTCCCTTAACTTTACTTTAGATTTTATTTTTATCCTACGTCTATATTTTGTTTCATTTTTATCTTAAAATTTTCTATAACCCCTAAATTTGTCCTAATTGTTAATAACGTTAGAAATGTTAATAGAATTTGTTGACATGACATTATATGCGGACAAAATACATAGTTGGCATTGTCCAACTAAGATTTCATTTTTCTTTTAATTAGAGGATTAGGGATGAGTATGATAAATTTTGAAAAGATTTGGAATGAAAATAAAACAATATAGTTGGGGGATAAAAATGGAACTTCCAGTAAAGCCAAAAAATGAAAAGTTAAAATTTTTCTAAAATAAATTTTATACATAAGATTCTATATTTATGAATTAAAAAAATTATGCTTTTTGTATAGATTGATGATTGAAAATCACATTAAATTACAAAAACATTTCCATAAAAATGGCTTAATCAAAACTTTATTGTGTCCCTTTATTAAAATATTAGAAGTAACAATATAAAATTCTATTTGTGTTATAAATTTCATTAGTTTAAAATTAAATCATAATTTTAGTAACTTTTATGTTATATTTATGCGTATTTTAATTTCTATTAAATATTCATATATTTATTTATTTTTATGTAGTTTAATCAATCACTCACCAATTAAACCACTGACTTACTAATTTAGTATCTATTTGAGTCAATCAACAAACATTTCATCCCTTAATTTTAATATAAGTTTCATTTTCATTTCACAATTATATTATTTCTTTTTCGTTCTAAATCTTTTCAAAATTCATCATATTCATCCCCAAACCATTAATTAAAAAAAATAACATTTTTAACAATGTTTGCAGTTAGGACAAATTTGGTGAATTTAAAAAAAATGAGACAAAAAATAAAACAAAACTTAATTGTAGGATAAAAATAAAACCTAAAATAAAATTAAGGGACAAAAAATATATTTATTTATTTATTTTTAGGTACATACCATAATTTGTTTCTCAATTATTTTAAGACTAAATGGTTATTTTGGTCTCTCATTCATATGGGGTCGGTCATTTTCGTCCCTCACTTAGCAAAATTGACAAAATCGTCTCTCACTCAAAACTAGTCCTTCCGTTAGACAACTCCAATTAAAGTTAATGGTGAGGGTGATGTGGCACATTATGTGCCAAAGTGGATGCACACGTGTCAACCCAGTCAACCCAACCCCTTCACACATACAAAACAACGTCGTTTCCCCTCTCTAACATGGAATGACATTGTTTGTATCACCTTTTTTTATCAAATTGGATGACCATGAACCTTAATTCCCAAAACTTGAGAGCCCTTTGTTTATGGGTTTCAGACCCAAAGGATCCATTGATCCATGAGGCTATGTAGCCATGGAGTGTGGTTGTGAGCATAGGTCGTCAGTCGTCAAGTCATAGATGTGGCAAGGTGGAGGACGAGGTGCACAGGTGTGGTGGTGTGTGGCTTGACAGCGAACGAAGGAGAAGCTAACAGCGGGGCTTAGGTCTGATGAATCTTATGAGATTCGATCTGGTTGTTTTGAGTGGCGCATGTTGTGGTTCGAGGTGGCTTTCGTTCGTGGGTTAGTGGCTGAGATTTGATTTGATTCGAAACAATGATGGTTGTGGGTAGCCATGATGCTGGTTCAGCTGGCTCTATTAGGGATAAAGATGGTTCTTTGTGGATTTGGGTATTTTCTGTTTGGGCTTAACTGAGGTTTATGGCGATCATGGAGGCGAGATAGTAGCTATTTCCAAGTGATTATGACCGAGTTTGGAGCTGGCGTGGTGGTGGTATGGGGATCGATGAGCCTCTATGACGTTGTCCAACATAGCAAAACAGTCCAAGGACTAAAATGATCGACCTTATTTTAATGAGGGATCAAAATGGTCATTGACTATAAAGGGGTTAGGTTGAGTGGATTATCACATGTACAGCTACTTTGGCACATAACGTGCCACATCACCCTCATCATTAACTTTAACTAGAGTTGCCTAACATTAGAATTAACGTGAGTTACGTTTTGTTAAATAAAAGATGATTTTGTCAATTTTGTTGAATGAAGGACAAAAATGACTGATCCTATATGAATGCGGAACCAAAATCAC
This sequence comes from Ormosia semicastrata, assembly GCA_029884595.1. Taxonomy (NCBI): domain Eukaryota; kingdom Viridiplantae; phylum Streptophyta; class Magnoliopsida; order Fabales; family Fabaceae; genus Ormosia; species Ormosia semicastrata. Next base: position 283,982 of record JAQQTO010000055.1, on the reverse strand, counting down.
CATTGTTTAATTGTTTTCACTTTTACTACTACACAACATACTTCACATCCACCTACTGTGCCTAGAAGTGGCGTGCATAAAGACGATCCACGGTCTCTTTTATGTTCATTTTGAGACCTTGACAAAAAGAAATTAACAAGATAGAACAGAATGATAGTTCTTTCCAACATATGAAAAAGCCAATGTTTACAGACTATTACTAAAGCTGTTGATTTTTTTTTTTGGCACTATCTCTCTCCATTTTTTTGTTTTATAAAATTTGCTTTTTCTTCTCTTCCAAGCAGTCTCTTCAGGCATCATAATGGATAACGAAACTGGTATTTGTTTGCTATCTTTAGATGTTATTTATAAGAAAATAAGAAATGAAGTATTAGTATCTAGACAGATAAACTTGCAGTGGGTAGATGAGATGCCCATCACTGCCTAGATTCTCTACTTCCTTTTTTTCGTTAACTTTGGACATTTTTTCATGCCCTCATTCATGCGTCATTCTTTCATTAATAATTTAGGAGCTAGTGGGCCTTCACCTTTTCTGAATCTATAAATAACAAAACAAAAAAGAAAGCGTTATACCTACATAACATCATCACGTACCAGCAAGTCATTGGACTCATTACCCATGTTTCGCTTGCCTCCATATTTTATTTTATTCTAGTTTTGCGAAAGGCTTTTCGGAATGAAAAATGTTAGGAAATCATAATTTTGTTACATTATATTAGAGTTAGTTAAGTTAGTTTTTGCTTGGTTAGTAATTAGTTACAAATTAGTTACTTGGCTTATTATACTTATTTTTTTTATTCAGTAAAATTAATTTCTCATTTTCTCTTAACTATTTCAACTTTTCCTTCTTCTCATCATATTTTTAAACAGAGAAATATTAGTAATATATTATTTTGAATATTTTTTAATATTTATTTTATTATTGATTTTAAAAATAAGTGTTGTTAATTTTTTCCTAATAATTTTTTGAAGTATATGAGATAAACCAATAATAAAATAAGTATTAAAAAATATTTAAAAGAATATGCTACTAACATTTATTTTTTAAACATAGTATAAGAGCGATATGACCCACCTTAAAATCCTTTTCTAACTACAGTAGTTTTTCTTTTTCTTTTTCATTTTCTTTGCTTCTAAACATAGTTTCTAGATCCTATTTTACATTATAAGAAAATCAATATTTCCCTTCTTCATTTTCTATCACTTTTTCAAGAAAATCTAAAATCATTATTCAATTTTTTTTTTCAAATTTCAGATCTCCTTAAAACTTTCTTTTTATTTTTTTTTCCGGATATTTTCTTTCCTTTTCCAAGAAAATACCTCAGCTTCATTTTCTTCGATTCTGCCATTTTCATTCTCTTCGATGGTAGATTTTTCAGCCTATGGTGGCTCCGTTCATCCAAGATTTAGTGCTTCTGGTGTTGCACAGTGCTTGATCTGTTTGCAGCTCTTGCATCGGCGATCTTGTCGCTGCTGTTGAACAATCAACAATAATGGTTCTTGTAGACGCCGCTAGTGAGCGTGGTGGTTCTGTCTGATCTGTACTGGTTTCTCACCTGCAACTGGCGATCAGTTCTATTTCGGTGAGGTCCGGCAGTGGTGACTTGTTGCCATCGCATTTCAGTTCGCGTTGGCTTTGGTTATGGAACTTGATTTGTATTTTCTTATTCTTGATCTTGTAGTTGAATCTCGTCAAAGCAATGTGATTCTTTTTTTTCTTTTCATTAGTATATGGCTTGAAATTTTGGTGGCCAGTGATGGTGTTTTGCATCTGTGATGGAGCCCCCATGTTTGTTTTTGCTACCACTTTGCCAACACATTTCTGTTGAACACAAGAATCATATTGCACTTAACTGAAAAACTCTTATTGAATTCAAAGCAAATTGTTGGCTTTATAGCCTTACAGAAACGAGGAAAAACAACAACAGCAACAACCACGTTTTACATGGCCTATAATGTGGTAACTAGATTAAAGAAAATAACTAAACTCTATCTATAATCTCTAAGAAATAGGACTTTATTTGAACTAAAAAATAGGAAATAAGAGAAACAGAGAGACTAAATCTGTTATCTCTTAACAACCAACATTCCCTCCCTTAGACTATATGCAACTGCATCTAGTTTACCTCTGGAGCTTCTAACATTCCCAGCATGTTACGAAGCCTCAGGAACTGCTCCAACTTGAGAGGCTTTGTCATTATGTCTGCAACTTGAATTTGAGAATTACAGTGGCGCAACTTGACAACTCCATCCTTCACCAAGTCTCTCAAAAAATGAAACCTTATGTCAATATGTTTGCTTCTTCCATGAAAAATTGGATATTTGGACAATTGTATGGTAGAGTTGTTGTCACATTGAATCACAGTACTCTTCTCCTCTTTAAAATTGAGCTTCTCCAACACTCTTCTAAGCCAAATACATTGACAAGCACAAGATGCAGTTGCTATGTACTCAGCCTCAGTTGTAGACAATGTCACTATAGGTTGCTTCTTAGAGGACCACGAAACTACTCCAGAACTGAACAAGAACACGAAGCCAGAAGTGCTTCTTCGGTCATCCAAATCGCCGACAAAGTCGCTATCAGTATATGCCACAAGACCTGTACTTCTACCTTTCTTGTAGAAAATGCCTAGCTCAGTTGTTCCTCTCAAATATCTTAATAACCGCTTTGCTGCAAGCCAATGAGACTCAACTGGACAAGACATGAATCTACTAATTAAGCTTACTTCATACATCAGATCAGGTCGAGTTGCAGTCAAATACATAAGACTGCCAACTACTTGCTTGAACATGGTTGAATCAGTTCTGGTTCCTGCCTCCTCTTTTAACAATTTCGTGCCTGGAACAATGGAATTTTTCACCGCATTACTGTTCTCTATGCCAAACCTTGCTAGAACTTCACGGGCATATTTTTTTTGACATATAAAAATTCCATTTGAACTTTGCACAACCTCAACTACAAGAAAATATCTCATTCTTTCCAAATCTGACATATCAAACTCCAACATCATTGAACTCTTAAATTCATCACACATGCTCTTATCATTTCCAGTATATATCAAGTCAACAACATATAGACTCACAATTAAAATTTTACCTCCCTTCTTTGACTTTGCAAATAGTGTATGTTCACAAAAGCACCTCTCGAAGCCTTCACGGATGAAATAAGTCTCTATCTCGCTGTACCACGCTCTCGGCACTTGCTTGAGACCGTACAATGCCTTTCTTAACTTGTAAACTTTGCCCTATTCACTTTTCTTCACAAAACCGATGGGCTGCTGCACAAAAACCTCTTCATTTAGTTCACCGTGAAGAAATGCACTCTTTACATCCAACTGGAAAACAACCCAACTATGTTGAGCTGCTATAGCAAGTATCAAACGAATGGTGTCAAGTCTGGCCACCGGTGCAAACACTTCGGTGTAATTAACTCCATATTTTTGTACATACCCTTTCGCCACTAATCTCGCTTTGAACTTGTCTATCTCTCCATTCTAGTTAAGCTTGGTCTTGAAAACCCATTTAACCCCAATTGGCTTCACTCCACTTGGTAAATTAGTCAGGTCCCATGTCTTATTTTTTTCTATTGATTCAATTTCTGCCAACATTGCATCCCTCCATTTCTTGCTCTTGGCAGCCTCCTCAAATGAAAGTGGATCATTTTCAGTCACTATCATCATTGCATTCAAACTATCTTCATCTGACAAACCTTCTCCAGTTTCGTAATCAGCTATCCAAACTGGTTCTCTTTTGTCTCTTCTAACCCTCCCTTCAACTGGAACCTCTTGGACATTATCAATTGCCTCGTTAGAAGATGAACCAGCTTCCCCTAAGTTGTCACTTGAACCACTTGCGTCTGTACCATTATTTTCTTCTTTATTCTGTTCTGCCTGCTCCTCGGTATCACTCTCTTCTTCATCATCTTCTCCCCATTCTAAAGTTTCCAGCCTGCATTCTTTTTCACTTCTGCCCCAATTTCAGTTTTCTTCTTCTTCAAACACCACGTCTTTACTAACAATAATTTTCTTGGAGACCGGATCAAACAATCTATAGGCCTTCGATTCATTACTCACTCCCAGCAAAATACACTTCTTGCTCGTCATCTAACTTGCTTTTCTTTTGATCTGGTATATGAGCACGAGCTACGCACTCGAAGACTCAGAAATACTCCACTGTTTGTTCCACACCGCTCCATGCTTCTTCTGGAGTTTTATTTTGCACTGCTATAGTAGGACACCTGTTAAGAATACGCACACTCTATCTTGTAGCTTCAGGCCAAAACACCTTGGGAATAGAGTTGGCAAAACGGGCTAACCCGCCCCGACTCGCCTCAACCCGCTAAAATGCGGGGCGGGGCGGGTTGGCCCGTTTTAAGAAATGGGTTGGCGGGTTGGCCCGCATAAAAGATAAAATGAAAAAAGTTGGCGGGTCAACTCGCCTAAAAAATAAAAAATATATATATAAAAATAAAAAATACTATAAAAAAATTTAAAAAAATAATAAACAATAATGGTAAAAAATTACAAACCACATATCTAAAAAATGATTTTTAAAATAGTCTAATTAAATATTCAAACATAAATTATATAACATCAAATAACTTTTCATTTATAGTATCACTTATCATTTTTTTAAAAAGAAAAGAGCCAACCCGATGGGCCAACCCGCCCCACCCTGCTTAACCCGCGAGTTAAGCGGGGTGGGTTATGCTGGTTGAAAAAAGAATATGGGTTCAATCATTGAACCCAACCCACAAAAAAATGGTGGGTTGGTGGGTTAACCCAACGGGTTGAACCCGTTTTGCCAGCTCTACTTGGGAACCTGCTTCTCAACCAACATAGACCGTACCATATTCATTATTGTCCTGTTCTTCCTCTCAGTAACTCCATTTTGCTGAGGAGTGAAAGCTGTAGTCAACTGTCTACTTATACCTTGAGTCTTGCAAAACTCTCCAAACTCATTTGAGGTGAACTCACCACCTCTGTCTGTCCTCAAACAAATAATATCTGCACCAACTTCTTTTTCAACACAGACTTTAAAGCTTTTAAACATAGTGAATGCCTCTGACTTTTCATGTAAGAAATAAATTCAAGTTTTATAAGAAAAATCATCGATAAAACTTAAGATATACCTCTTGTTACTATTTGAAGGTAGTTTGATAGGCCCACATATGTCTGCGTGCACAAGTTGAAGCTTGTTTGATGTTCTCCATAAACTCCTTTTTGGCATAGAGTCTCTGTGTTGCTTACTAATTAAGCAATTTGTGCATAGTTTCTTCGGAGTTGTGAGAAAGGGCAGTCCGTTCACCATCTTTTTAGAGGAAAGTGTCCTCAGGCCCTTGTAGCTTAGATGACCAAATCAACAATGCCAAAGATGAGATTCATTCTCTGACATCATTTGAAAACATGTAAAACTTTTCATAGCAGCCTCCAAAAAGAATATCACATTTCCACTCATATCTGTCTCCATAATCAGTCCTCTCCTAGGATGATAGACTCTACATTTTTCATTCTAAATCAAAATAGCTAAGCCTTTTTCTTGAAGCTGTCCTATGCTCAACAAATTATTCTTAAGCTCAGGAATGTAATAAACATCTGAAATTACCTAAACAACTCTATTAACAGGTAGACGAACATTGCTTTTTCCCATTACAGCCATTCCCCTATCATTGCCAAGCTTTACAGTCTGCCTAAAGCTCTCATCCATCTCCGAAAACCACTCCTTATTTCCACTCATATGGTTACTACATCTCAAGTTAAGAAACCATACTTCTTCCCTCTTAACTTGTTTGAGATCAACATAGGACATTAGCAAGAGCTCTTCTTCTTCCTCCAATTCAGCATAGTTTGCCTTGTTCTCCCAGTCAGGACATTCGTATTGATAATGTCCCAATTTGTGACACTTAAAACACTCAATTATAGCTTTGTTGACAGCTTGTCTCCCTCTTTCTCTGCCTCGGCCTCCTCTAAAAGCAGCTCTCCCTCTTCCTGCTCTGTCCTCATGAGTGATCTTCAGCACTTGCTTTTCTTCTCCATATCTCCTTATTCTTTGCTCATGAACAAGAAGACTGCTCTACAACTCATCGAATGTCATCATCTCCAAATTATTGGATTCCTCAATCAGGCACACTACATAGTCAAGCTTAGAAACCATGGACCTCAAAATCTTCTTAGTGATGACATTTTCACGCATACTCTCACCACAAGCCTTCATACTTTTGGCTATGGTTAAAGTACAAGTAAAATAGGCATTGACAGTCTCTCATTCCTTCATCCTGAGAACTTTGAAATCCCTATGCAATGCCTGCAACTGTGCTCTCTTCACCCTCGTAGAACCTTGGAATTTCTACCTTACTGAATCTCAAATGTGTTTGGGGTGTCATCATTGAGAATTGTGTCTAGGATATCACGATCAATAGCTTGATAAAGATAATTTTTTATCTTTAAGTCCTTCAACTTCTGCTCCTCGATCTGTTTGAGTTGTGCCTCTGTAGGCACTGCTCCATCTTCTACTGTCGAGATCCTATTCTTTACAAGACTCTAGTACTCCTTGGAGCGAAGAAAGTTTTCCAACAGCTTCATCCAATGGTCGTAGTGACCATCAAATTTGGGGATGGCAGGTTGCACATGCTTGCCATTGCTGCTTTCCGCCATTTCTCTTGACACTCTCTCTTTGAAAGAAATCTGTAGTTTCTTTCCACACACACTCACTACTGTTTCTCTCACACACGCACACGCTGTTTCCTTTATGCTCACTCAGAATCAAGCCCCTGTGATGGGGCTCTAATATCAATTGTTGAACACAAGAATCATACTGCACTTAACTGAAAAACTCTTATTGAATTCAAAGTAAATTGTTGGCTTTATAGCCTTACAGAAACGAAGAAGAACAAAAACAGCAACAACAACCATGTTTTACATGGCCTATAACGTGGTAACTAGATTAAAGAAAATAATTAAACTCTATATGAAAATCCCTAAGAAATAGGACTTTATTTGAACTAAAAAACAGGAAACAAGAGAAACAGAAAGACTAAATCTGTTCTCTCTTAACAACCAACAATTTCTGGCATCATTCGTCATCCGTTGTGTTCAGGATGACACAGAGATTGCTGCAAAGAATCAGGATAATTGGTGTTCTAATGGAGGTATTCTCATGGAATTTTCTTTATCCTTCTTGCATGCTCTTCAATTTTTGGATTTGTTTCAGTTTTTGGATTTAGATTAGTTCTTTTGGAGATTGAATTGTTGACTATTGGTGTTTCTACTACTGTGTTGTTGTGCATGTTGTGCATCGTTAATGTGTGGTGCACTCTCTTGGAGTTTGATAATCATTGGAGGTCTAACTTTGTTCTTTTGGTCAAGTATTTGTTCAGCCTTAATTTGGCTTTGCTCTCACATTTGGCTTTGCACTGAGATTAGAGGCTAAGATTTTGGTAGTCCCTTTCTATTGTTTCTGGTTTCATATTGGTTCAGTTGATTTTGCAATTTGGTTCAGATTTTGTTTCAGCCTTGAATGGCTATGATTTAGCTTTTGCCTTGAGTAGTTAAGCATGAAGATTAGCTTTTGTCCTTGGTGGTTAAGCTTTTCCTAGTTTGGCTTTGATTTTACTTTTGCCAAGTGGTTAAGCATTGGATTTAGGTTATGCTTGAGTGGTTAAGCTTTTGCCTTTGATCGACATGATTGATGATAGTTCCCAGAATTGGGACTTCTTGATGTTTTGGAGGCCTATAGTGCTCAGATTTTGAGAGACTTTTGATAGATGTTATGAGTCAACTCATTTCAAATTCAATTTCACCCTTGCTTGGGACAAGAGGCTGTCACCAACATTTGAAATTTTTCAGATTTTCTTTTGTTAGTTGATGTGATTACGACATGATTGTATTTTGCGATTCGTTTCTCATTTGTGATTACTTAATAGCATTGTATTAATTACTATTTTACATTTTATATAAGTCACATTTTTGACTTATTGTACTCACTTTTTCTCATCCAATAAATTCAGTTTTTCATTTTCTCTCAATTCTCTTAATTTTTCCTTTTTCCCGCCATGTTGTTCAACAAATTTTTTAACCAGAAATTTTGATAAAATGAGTTGGCATGCACGTTTTCCTACTTTTTTATTTGATCCATCAGCCATAATTGAATCTTGTTAAATTCTGTCAAAATTCTTATTAATTTTTTTCTAGGTGTGTAACATTCTCTATGGTTATATACGGTAAAACTGTGTTGGGCTAGATGCATTCCATGTAAGTGATCTTTGTGAGTTGTGAGGACGCCTGGTCCAGGAAAAGGAAACAAAAGTTGAAAGGAAATCTGAATATGGAGTCTGTAACGCTTGGACTATAAAAGGTGTGCAGAATGATCAATCTTGAAGAATGAAGAGAACTTGACCTGGAAGAATGGTCCGCAATTGTGCTTCAAAATAATTATTGGACTAGAAGAAGAGCAAGTGGAGCAGAAGAAGAAGGCAGAATGGGCCTAAAAGCTGAAATGATTGTTTAACGAAACATTTAATTTGAAAAGGGCAGATACACTAACATTGGCATTGATGTAGAACTCAAATTTTTTTTCCTTGAATCCCAGTTTAACAAACCCATATTAATTCTCTTCCCATCCTATTATTTCATCGCATTCTGTGCTCGTAACAATGATAACTTTTAGCAGGACTGTAAAAAAAGGGTATGTTTGTTGGGTGGCAATTGGATTTAGCCGATGCAGCAAGTGTAACTTTTTCTTGGTGAACATAAGTTTACCTTCCTTGTTGATATATAAACACTCTGACCCATGATTGGAGTGGCCACTGCGCGTGCATGACTGAAAAAGGCAATTTGTCCCTCCACTTCCGCACCCGACTTTGAGAAGTGAGGGTCAAGGGGTACAAATCCTCTTGAAATCACTCACGCTCACTAACTAATAAGTTATTATCATTCTCTTTTTGCTTTGATTTGCGGACTCCCTATATATTTAGGTTCTTTTTTTTGTTATAATCTCATCAGTCTTCACCATGAAGACACAAATGCCAAGGGAGTATTGGAATCTTCTAGTTTCTGATTTAAATAGGGAACTGCTGCATCTTGGACCAAATTATAATGTTTTCCGTGGGAGACAAATTTCTGTGCTTCTGTTAAAGCATAAATTCTATAAAAAGAAACAACAAATTCATCAACTATCAGACTTGGTTTGCCAAAATAGCGAGTGTGGTATCATCCATAAACAATACAACTTCTTATTTCTTTCTTTCTTTTACTATTATTATTATTATATTTTTTAGGGGAGGTCCTAATGAACCTATAGGAAATTGAAAAATGGGATATGGGTATCTGTCAGATATATAAAGCCATTCAGGAGATTCCACATAAGTGATGCATGAGGGAGCATAAGGTTGGTTCTTGACATGATATCGGATGGTTCCTGACATGATATCTGAGCCTCTATAACCATTGATCAGGTGATGCATGAGGACGCATTCTACGCTCCACCGGTATTCAACTTCAGTTTTATATCTAAACCAAATCAGATACTTTCTTATGTAACCAAAAACGTTTTACATCAACATACTAGTGGATCATGTGGGAGAAGTGACCAAGAAATAATTTATGACCAATTGACTATGATGCATTTCATTCACTAACTGTAAGAAATTATTTATGACTACGAGGATGCATTGTTCTGCTGTATTGTCTCGGAATGACTATCAGTACGCACTTGAAAGTCCATGTGCTAATCGGAAAATCGAAGAGGTTATGTGTTTAAAATCAGGCAGCATTCCACCAGAAATATAGCCACGGCACTGACAGCAGTAGTGGATCGTAAACATCAGTAATTAGATATATGGTGGTCTCAAATTCAAGCTCTTGAGATATAAACAAGTCCAGTTGTCCATTTCAAACCTGAATAATCACGAGACATAGTTTACAATTGGTAAGGACTAAGGAGCATAAAAAACACAACTCCTCAACAATCACAACATAAGATTCAACATCATGCTATATTCCTTAATTACTTCCCTAGTAAATATATACATGCTCAAATTTTAGCTTTACAGAATCTAGTGGGTCAGCAATGACTTATGTCATTGTCTAACACGGACTGAGGAGTGCCCTCCAGCAAGCAAGAGACTGGTGGAATGGTTAGTGTCTGCAAATCTCCATAAGCATTCCAACAGAAAGGATCATGCACTATACCTCCTTGAGCGGGAAGAAGCTCAATATCTGAGAGCGTTAAGTTGGTGCAAGGGACAGGGTCACTGCAGGCAAAACGCATAGGGGGGCTCCTTATATCATACGTTCCCTTGATGTCTGTGTAAAGTATATCGGATACAGAGACTGCAGAGGTCTTGTTGGTGCAATCCCTAGTGAGGCAGTAGAACTGGTCAATTATGATGGGATTTCTTACACTCTCCATATGAATATTACTGAATGTCACTCCAGATACAGATCCTGATCCACCTTGCCAAGTCTTGATTCTAACCCCATTATCTGACACTTTTATAACTGAGTCCCTTACTGTAATGTTTGAAACACAGGCTCGAGAGTTGTGATTTCCCAGACTACCAATGCTGAATATGTTAACAAGATAACAGCATTAGCTAGAGAAAATACAAGTAGGATCATAAGCAAAAGTTAAGGCTGAATTTGGTTTCATTTTCAGTTCATATGTTTTCTTTTCATTTATAATTAAAAAATGCCACTTTAATTTTCATGTTTTCAAACACCCTCTAAGAAACCAATACAATAACTATATTGGGATTAAAACTTCTCTTGAAAGCAAATAATAGGTTACCTAATTCCATGACCAGGTCCACATGTAATGTTCTTTATATCAACATCATAGCAGCCGGATCCAATGGACACACAGTCATCACCTATAAAAAGACATTTCAGCAAAAATACGTTGTTAATGCCTGTTGATGCAATAGATGATGAGAACTAGAAGAATTTCTCATGACTAACCATTAGAAATCACACAATTATATATTTTCACGTCATTGGTATTTTCTATGTGAATTCCATCAGTATTGGGGCTTAGTTTTGGAGCTGTTATGTAGATTGATTCTATATGGACGTTTTTGCAGCCATCAAATCTGAAATGGAACTGGGGGCTGTTCTTGATCCTAAGTCCTTGCACAGTCAAGTTGGAACTCAGGAAAAACCTTATGGCCTGCATCATGTAGAATTATATATGACGAATTATGCTCAATCAAAATGTAGCTATACAAATAGAAGATTTATATAGCAGAAAGGCTTTGAAAACTTACAATTGGGCTATCACAAGGTCCTGGGGATGTTGTTCCATTAGGTCCCTGTGGCATTTATTGTAGGGGTCAGTGGCTGTTTGAAGCACCAAATTTTTTTTAAAAAGATTTTCTTGTAATTTTAATCACCAGTACCTTGTGAGGCTTACAGGGAAGGTCCCACCATTTTTCTCCTCTCCCATCTATTAAACCACCACCTTCCAGTGACATTCCATTGATTCTGTAAAAAACCAGCCACTGATGCCTGCTGTTGTTTTTTGGCCAAGATTCAGGTCCATCAGGTGGCATAAGAGTGCCATCCACCTTATCCATATGTGTACGCCAGCAAAGTCCATTAGTCAGCTTTACCCTTAAAGCATGTAATAAATTAAGGACCAAAAGGTGCAGACTGCAGAGTAAGTATACATTACCTTCAACACTAGGCCACCTTGGCAAGGACCAGTGAAGATAGTAGACTGAATGATGAAGGAGAAACCTTGGGGAACAAGGATAATATTAACTGCTGATTCACTTTGGCAGGCAGTGTCCCATGCCATCTTGAATGACTCTGTATCATCTGCTATTCCATCTCCGATGGCCCCAAATTTTCGTACATCAAAAATGCCAGAAGCATTATAGTAGTTCTCGTTATGAGGGGGGCTAGAAGCATCATCAGGAGGGCTAGGAGGTGCAGGCTGTGGAGCAGGAGGTTGTGAAGTTTCAGATGATTTATGAGAATGTGAGTGCTTGTGTTTTGAATGGGAATGATGTCTGGCTTGGATGGAAAAAAATAAAGTAAGGAAAACTATGCAGAATGCTAGTGGTAAAATATGAGAATGCTTCATTCTGAACATTTTTAGTAGCGATTGAAAAAGAATAAACAAGTTGAAGAAAAACAGAAAGAAAAGAAATCTATTACAGCCAGGCCTTTAAAACTTAGAAAACCCGAGACTGTGAGACCAATTGGCTTTGTCACTGCCAAGAAATAGATGAAAGAATTAAGACTCTCAAATTATGACTAATTAGGCACCCTGATTTTTGGGAAGTAGAAAGAAATCAGTGTCTCTAACTTCTTAGTACAAGTGACCACTATGAGCACTATAGCACTAGCTGCAACAAGTTGAACAAGTTTAACTGAATTTAGCTCTTGGAGTGCATGCAGAATCAGAAAGCCGAGTTACTATATATAATAAGTCATAGTGGAAGGTCTGCTAAAGTTTCATCTTCACGTTACCAATTTTTTTAATGGCTTTCGGAGTGGGAAACGACAAATACCTCATAAGTATTGGCCTTCCTTTGGAGAATGTGGAGTCTGCATATGACTGCTCTGAAAAGAGCAAAACGGAATAACGAGAAATTAGATTAGTGGACAGTCGATAAGCCTCCCATGTTCTTCCCATAACTGCCATTTTCTTTTGGTCCCAGATTTTGTTATTATAACAAATATATAACACGAAGTATATATTAAAGCTAGAACAGTAAGTTTAAGTAGACCCTGCTTATTATATTTGAAGAATATATATATATATATATATGTATGGTGGACACTCAAACATTAAATTCCCAATGAAGATTGACAAACTGATTTACAAGAGCAACATAATCCCTGCAGAGGGAGGTTTTGTCGAGAATTTCACGTACACCTCAATGCATAACACAGGGATAAAAATTATTTGTTTTCATTTTTTGTTTTTCTACTTAAATTTTATTAAGTGTTTTAAATTTAATTACATATTTTTTTTTCTTTCTCTTTTTATTTTAATTTATTTTTTATTTGACTGAATTTAAATAGAAGAAAAGAGAAAGAGATGAGAAATGAGCACATGTGATTTTTATCTATAACATAGAGAAATGAAAATCACTTGTCCTTATTTTTTATTACATTTTCTATTTCTTCATTTAAATTCTGTCAAGTGAAAAAAAAAGGTAATTAAGTTTAGAATAATTATTAAAATTTAAGTGGGGATAAAAAATAAAAAGGGGATGAAAAATGGAGATATATGATCTGATCCAATGCAGAGATGTATACTTTAAGAGAGTTATATGCTTATCTTGTACAAATCATTTGTATGATAGATGAATAACGAATCTCACAAAAGTTTCACATAATATAAAGGAGTGGTTGATATCTCTTGGGTTGACTTTAAAGTAATTAATGAAAAAAGCCATGGTTTTATGTTGTGTGAATGATGAAGATTATTTGTCTTTATTTTTTTATTTAAATTTTGTCAAATATTTTAAATATTTAATTATATGTCTCTTTTATTTTTTTATTTTAATTTATTTTATATATAATAAAATTTAAGTAAAAAAATAGATAAAGAAATAAAAAATATGAGGTGATCTCTATCCTTCTGGGAGAGCTTATGAGACTCTTTATTTGTGCAATTATCATTGTCCTATTGATAATCATTCACAAATGATTGGACTTATCATAGGTTCACGTGATTGAGCTGTGTTGAATAGTATATATCTAATAACCCTACAAGTATTGATATTGGTGAACGATATAATTGCATTGGTCCCAATCTCAACAATGAATGTTGCCAAACGATGCTAAATATTGATGCCTCCACTCTATATAAGGTGCTAAATTCAAATATGATCAAGATCAGGAAAAGTGAGGTTCACACTTCATAAGAACCGAATGACTACCCAATTATAATCTCTGCATTATAATAGTGTAAACAATAGCAAGAAGCATGGAGCTAACTCAATTTTGTCTCTCAACGGGTTTAAAAGAAAAATATGAATGCAGTTCATATTAATTAAAATATTTATTTAGCATTGTTAATGATGAGTGTAAAATACATTTAACTATTGAGTTTATTTATTAATATTTTTAATTAATCTCTATTTAATTTTATTTATTTTTAATTTAATTTTAAATAATTATTTATTCACTTAGTTATGTTTAAATTTTTAAACTAAATCATCAGATTTTGTGTGAAAATAAAAAATTCATGAAGATAAATATTCAAAGGATTTTTATTTTATTTTTATATAGTAATTAGAATTCTAATTGGATGCAAAAACTTAAATAAAGGTTGAATTGAAGATTGGATAAGAATTCACAAAGAGATTAGATTTTGAGCAAAATTCAGATTCTCTCATCATCCTGACCATTCCTTAGTAATTGAATTATATTTTGGGCTATAGAGATCAGATCGACGTGTCGTTTGCTATACTCTAAAGCTAACAGAAAATGCTACAACTTCTCTGTTGAGCTCAAGGACAAATTCAGCCATTTGGAGGGCAAGAAAAATCGTGCAAGTTAGATAGAAAAAGCTGTCAACTTTTCTATAAAAGGGGAAAACGAATTTAGTAAATGAGTTTTCTTTTGGTTCAGAAAATACTCAAAAAATATAAAGTTTTTGAAGCTCAAAGGCAGCAAGGGGATGAGCCCTAAGAGGGGAGGAGGAATTTTCATGGAGTTTTCATAGAGTTAGAGATCGAACCAACATTGAATGTGCTTTGATTTTTTCTCTACAGTTTTATCATGATGAATTCTATTTCTTTTTCCTATCTCTTCTTCTCTTTGCCACGAGTAACTAAATTCGTGTGTTTCTAAAGTGGAGATATAACTTGATTCAGTCGACATGTATTAAAATTGAATTTTTAATTGATTTCTTTTTTATTCAATTTAAGTATTTATTATGGTTCTTAATACTTTTATAAATTATGCATCTTTCATAAATTGATCTTGTGAGATATATGTAAAATCGGAAGATTTGCATATGACTTAGACAATAAATAACAAATGTTATAGTCTATAATTATCTAGGAATGAAGGTTATAAGTTGTGTAGGAGAATTGTGATAATTTTTATAAGAATCCATAGAATAAAGATTAAGAGTAAGGATTTAGATTAAGGAATTGATTAGGCTTTCATAATTAAAGAGAATTAACTCGTCAAGAAATTGAGTTTTAATTAATTAAATGATTCTCTCCATCAATTAAATGACTAGAAATTAATTAGAATGAATGTTTCAAAGCTACTCTATTATCATTGATAAATTGTTAAATTAAGTGAAGTCAGATCTCTATTGTTTTAATTTCGTGTGTTTACATCCTTTGTGTGCTTCGCATTTATGTGTTTTGTTCTCTCTTTTCTATCTTAATTTCATGTATTTTTGTCTTTTATAATTTTGTGTCTTTAATTACTTTAAATTACTCTTAATTATTAGTTGTCTAAATAATATTAATATTAAAAAAATAGTACTTAGTAAACTAATTTTTCATGAAAACAATGCTCTACTCACTCTTTATTACTCGTTTAATCTGTACACTTTACGATTTATTGCCAAAATTAATATAATCACGTGTAGGCAATCGATTAACATACAATAAGTATCTGTAATCGCCCATCCACTCTGAAGTTGAAAATTCATCTTTCTGCTTTGCTTCCACTCAAACAGAACTCGTCAGTATATTGCTATAACTTTCTTTTGCTGCCCAAATAGATGCCACTTTCTGGTTAGGGCTTCTCAATTCCTTATGCTACTAATAGCCAATGATGGCAGTTTAGTATACTTGTCTGTAATGGTTTCCGGTGGCCCTCAAATGTTTAGCCCAAGCCTTTCGGCCTTTATTTTTTGAATTGAATTAAGTAGCAAAGATGCTGTAACAATAATTTTTTTCTCCCCACATTTTGGCTAGGGAATGACCAATTTTTCGTTGTCCTGAATAGGGGTGTTGAACCGGTTGAGTTAACCTATAAACCTACAAGTTTTAACTCAACATAACTCATAAAATGTGGGTTAGGTTGAGTTTGAGGGTTAGGTCGGGTTGAAAAAATTCTAACTCGCAAGGTACGGGTCGAGTGACGAGTTTGGAAATTTTCAACTCATGCAAACCCAACCCACTCAAGTAGTTTATTTATTTATTTTTGGTGAAAACCATTTAACCATAGTGACAATTTATGTTATTTTTTCATGACTTTTCTATATAGTCAATTAAGTTTAGGTGTAAGCATTACAGTCATATTGAGAATGTGACCAAGAAAATAATGATTAGAAACTCATAAAGTGCCTAACAAACCAATGCGATAAAAATCTAACTGATCGCTTGGATGACAAAGAGTATCATGAGAAAATTGAGAATATAGTAAATAATTATGTTAATCCATATTCTATATTTGATGACATTGACTTCAATTAATTAATGTAATTTGTTATTTATAACTTTTAGGACGTATTAACTTACTTTAATTTATTTTAGATTTATGTTAACTTAGTAAGACTTCTTAAGTTTATTTATAACATTGACTCGTATTCTTGAGAATAAATTCTCTAGAATGATTAAAAGAATACAATAAACATAGAATCAGAATTGTGGATTGCATATATTTATATTTATAAACCAATTAAAGGGAATAAATAACTCAAACAAAATAACATGCTTGTTTTACTAACATTTCATAACTAGATGAAGGATCTTAGAAGATGTTCTCTACTTATTAAAAAAATTTACATAGTTATAAACCTAAAATGCATTACAAAAAAGTTAGAGAACAAAAGTAGGGTAGAGGAAGTTTTCTTACAAGTATTTGAGTTATGAATAACTTTATTTATTTTATTCTAAACTTAGTAAGACTTATTAGTTGTTAATTTATTATTCATTTATTGACTTATGATGTTTAATTTATTTGAGATTGAAACATATTTTGTTTGAGTAAGGTCGATTGAGACTTATGGTGTTAATTTAGTAGATTGAGACCTATTATGTTTAAAATTAAGACTTATAGTGTTAATTTATTAGATTAAGACCTACTATGTTTGAGATTGAGACTTATGATATTAATTTGTTAAATTTAGTATTTTGACATTTTTCTTTCAAAGTTTTTTTTTTTAAATGTTAGACCCATGAATTTAACCCAACTCAACTCACTTTTGAGTTGGTCATATTGGGTCGGATTAAGCGAAAAAAATTTCTCAACCCAATCTAACTCAAACTGTTACTCTAATGAGCGAATCAAGTTTAAAAACGTTATTGAACCTACCTAACTCATCTAACGGACACCCTAGTCCTGATATACCACATTCGGTGGATCAAAACTCCAACGCACCAATAATACTCTATAAACTGCATTTAGCATGCAAAAAGTTGCTGATTAAAACTCAATATATCCAATAGTAATGTTTTACTTAAAAGCCAAAAAGAAAAGAAAAGTGGATCAGGTCAAGGGATATCTTGTGCTGCGCTTTCCCAATTTGAAATTCTTTATTTATTTAGTTTTTTGAACTGACCCAATCTAAAATTCTTAATCCATATATAATTAACAACATTAAATACATGATAGATCCTGTTAGTATTAAATTTTGTCGGAGATATATTTATTAAAAGAAATGCAAGTTGGTACTAAATTTATTTAAATATTCTTATAATTAATGTGCTTCTAATAACACGAATTTTTTCTTCAGCATCTAAGAACCTCTCCTTTATTTTTTGTGTATTAAGTAAGTAACCTTTTTTAAGTTGAGATACACTTTAAAGCCATTTTATTTTAAGAGTTTTGGTAACATGTATCTTAAAGATACTTATTAAAAAAGTCAAAAGAGAATTTTTTTAATATAATCAAAGCATTCAATGTATTGAAAAATGAAAATATTTTACATTTTTATTAAAAACTTTTTACTTTGACTTCCTTCTTATTAGCAAAGCCCTTATTTTAAATAATATTACTCACACACTTTTATATATATCATCTTACATCTTTTACCATTTGATTTTGACTAATCTCACATCTTTTTCTGTGTACACATTCTTATTTTGTGACTTCACACAAATGTAAAATGATGTGCTTTTTTATGTTGTACACCAAATCTTATTTTTAATTAAACCTAAAACACTAAAGTTTAGTGTATTAGACCAATTACATCATTAATTAAGTATAATCTATCACAATTAATGATATAATTGTCCTAATACGTTCAACAGGAGTGCTATAAGTTTACATAAGAATTTATCATATTTTATGGCCTGATAATGATAATGGTCTTATTGCGTGGTAAATAAATCATAAATGCATACGTTTACAGCAATATTAGTGGCATGGCATCAAACTCTTACATTTTAGTGACATTATTCAGTTTTAACGCCGTATCATTTTTTTTTTAAAACAAGTTAGATCGTTTTACAAATTTCGATGCACCTCTCAACTCTCAAGTGATTAGCAAAAAAGATTTGGTCCAAGTTTTTCTTCTTTTTTTTGTTGTTGAAAAGGTCCAAAAGTCCAATTAAAACTGCCAACCTTTCTTTTTTTTTTTTCCTTGCCGGAAGAAACACTCCTAAGTTCCAACAGCTTACACAGCATGGACCTTGCAACTACAAGAGAAAGGAAAAAAGGATCCACTCGCCATAACTTCGTCAGTCTTTCAGGCCTTTCTTTATTGTGTTCCTCTTATTTTGCATCTCATTCAACGGTCAATAATAGTACCACCACAAGCCACAAGTCTTTCGAACCTAGAGTGATACTTATAGATGACCTAACAAGTTCACTAACTTGACTTAAACCCAAAATACCTTAACAGTTAATTCCTTAGCAAACCCTCATTGGCACTTTTTGGGATTACATAGTACGACTACAAAGCCTAAAACAAAACTCGCCTTGTCATATGACCAGCAGAATTCCATGATGCCATAAGCTTCATCAAGAAGGCTGTATTCATCTTTTCCAGCCTCTTGATGGATAGTCCCCCCTCCTCCTTTGGTTTACATACATCCTTCCATTTCACTAAATGGCACTTTCTTGTTCCTATGTCAAGTCCACAAAGAAAATTTCTCTGAAGCTTTTCTACTTCAAGTATAACCCCTCTTGGAATTCTGCAGGTCATCATGGTATATAGTTCCTCGTCATATTTTTAATAACAATTGCTGTCGGATGCTTGTGTAAAGCGACTTCTTGCTCAGATATGGAACATTATGCAGTGTGGATGGGAAATCAAAATTAGTCATACACTGAGAGAAGGGAACAGGTGTGCTAACAAGTTAACTGAGATGAGTTTGGCACATGATTCTGGGCTTACAATTCTAGAGGATCCACCTGTTGCAGTTAAGGGCTTAATACTACTTGATGCTATGTGAGTATGTACTCCCACGGGTGCTGTATTATAGTTTGTTTTTTCCTGTAGGACTAAGCCCCCAGTTGTTACAGAAAAAAGAAAAAAAGAAAAAAAACACTCGTCAGATAATTGTATGTAATGCTTACCAACTTTTGAAGCGAACTAGACCCATTACCGTGCAAGCCAGCCTTCTGAATAATTTTGCAGCAGTAGTCGCTTCATACTAGGTACTAGCCAGTCTAGCCCAACTCCTTTCCGTTCCTCCCACCAACCACTAATATTGAGCACGTAAGGTTTACCAACAGGATTTGAAGGGAATATGAAAATAGCTGTTCCTTGCAAGCAAGGGAATCCTACACTGCAAAATTTCTCATAATAATGGGAAAAGTACCATCAAGCTTTGAAGCACCCCCTACTGGTTCACAGTGTGGTAGTGATCAAGTATATCACTTCAATAAATAATGGTTCTAGTTAATA
The DNA here is from genome assembly GCA_029884595.1 of Ormosia semicastrata. Lineage (NCBI taxonomy): Eukaryota > Viridiplantae > Streptophyta > Magnoliopsida > Fabales > Fabaceae > Ormosia > Ormosia semicastrata. The sequence goes on along the minus strand of JAQQTO010000055.1, from coordinate 264,206 downwards.
CAACCTGCTAAACTTTTAAGGTGATTGAACCCATCAAATCCTAAAAAGGAATCAAGCTGAAGCAGAAGCTTCTTCTCGAACAGCTTTTTACAGGAAGGGAGAAAAATAATATATTGGAAGGTGGGGGTTTTCTGGTGGATGGGGTGAGGGGGGCGAACAAATTAACAGAAAGGAAACAACCTATTAACCACCTGAAACAGACTAGATACACTTCTACAGGCAGAAGGAGTAAATAATATTAACTACATAAGGCTGCATTACGATACAAATAAGGCACACTGCTTTCTTGCATGAGGTGGAACCAGCTTCACCAGCATCTCAGCAGGCACTCCCTTAAGCTCTGCATCAGATCACCAGCAACATCATCAATATCCGAGAACTTCAATACCGAGAGATATAATAATATTTATCGGGAAGTTAATTCTTTACCATTGGCTTTGAAGTTAAATAGTGGAGGAAGGAAACGCCCATTTGGCAACCGGGTGTTTGGATCGCGCAGCTCATCAAAGAATGGATGAACCAGAGCCTCCAACTATATTGCAAAATGCACAAACAATTTAGTGTAAGATAATATTCAATTGGAAATAATTATAGAAATATTATTGATAAGTTCAGTCATGAAAGAGAAGGATTTGACCAACTACATTTGCATTGGTTACATATGCATGGCATGTCACGGAAACTTATTAAGTACAATAAAACATAAAACTGCATGCATTCTGTAACAACACAAATGCAGCCATAGAATGGTCATGCACAAAACATGACAGTCTAAGGTTGAATACAGACAAAACTGTCTTAAAATCTTCCACATATCTTGATAAAATTATATACTCACAGCTGTGCTTCGAAGATTTGGAGAGTATTGCAGTAATCTTGAGACAAGATCCACAGCTTCAGGTGGCATTCGCTTGTAAAAGATCTGATGATGAAGGATCATATATAGATAAATATTAAAAAGCACTAATCTGTGTCAACAGACAAACAAAATAACATTACAACACCTTGTGCCATGGATGAGCTTTAATTTGAGGAAACTTGAACTCTGTATAATTAGGATTCATACACTTGATTTCTTCCCTTGTTGGGGTACCTAAAACCTGCAAGTGAATCCCATGGATCTTCATAAGTAATGAAAGACAAAATGGCACAAAACAAGGTGAACGAATGAAGCAAGGTCACTTTATTATTAATATATACAAGCTAGATACAAAGTAAACATAATCACTATACATTCACTAGGTGATTGTTCAGAGTAAGGAAGGACCATTATGCTGATACAGAGGACAGCACTTATCAGAATGTCTGGATGTTTAAACTACTATTCTTTAGAACATATCTAACCTTGATAATTTCCACAAGCTGGTCTACTCCACTCTCACCAGGAAAGAGAGGCTGACAGCAATAGAAATTCATTCTTAGTTTCTACACATATATGAAATCTAAATATACCAGAATCACACATACTTAAAGAAGCTAGATACCTGGCCAAGCAATAGTTCGCCAAGTACACAACCAGCTGACCAGATGTCAATGGCCGTGGTGTACTCAGTTGCTCCAAATATAAGCTCAGGAGCTCTATAGTACCTAGAACAGATATAAGATATGTTTGGTTCTCCTTTTACCTGTCAAATATATGCAGCATTTGGTCATGATAAAACATCAGATAGCGATTGAAAACAGACAATAGGATTGCAGGTTAAGAATAAACGAACCAAGACTTTAGCACTTCCAAAGTCACATATCTTCAGCTGGTGGGTGTGAGGATTCACCTGTTATGAGACAATATCCAAAAGATATAGTCATAAATTACTCCATCGTATAAGGAAAGTAGGTTGATCTTATAAATGAAGGAAAAAAACCTACAGAAGCAAACTAGAACTGCTGCAAAGATTTCAGTTGATGCAGGCATCATTTTATAAATGCTTTTAGTTAAAATATTCAAGAACTCCTTTGTAGATTTCGCAGGTTCATAAATTTTCAGAACACAAACTTAATAGTATGAAAAATATATTCATATTCACTTCAAATAGTATAAAGAAATAAAAGAAACAAGTCTCCGTGTGAATATACCAGCAAATTTTGAGGTTTTATGTCCCTGTGACATACTCCAATAATGTTGTGAAGATAAGCCAGTGCTCTGCATATCTACAAATAACGAAAGAGAAGGGATGATGAGAACCAACAAAGTGATATATACAGTGACTTTCATAATTTCTAGTTAAAGCTTACAAGAAAAGAAAAATAAATAAAATAAAATTTGACATAGTACATATAAATATACCTGGTAAGAATAAAGTTTCACATATATCAATGGCATCCTTTGATTCATTTTGTTGTAGTGTCTGATCACTCGATTGACAGTCTCAGGAACATACTCAAGTACCAAGTTAAGATAAAGCTCATCTTTTTCAGTTGTTGAAAAGAAACAATGCTTCAATGACACAACATTAGGGTGGTCCAGAAGGCGCATGGTTTGCAATTCCCGGTTCTTGTACCTCTTGTCTTGAAGAACCTTCTTTATAGCCACAGTTTCACCTGTCTCCAAGCACTTTGCCTGCACAATAAAACCAGAACAACAAATAAACATCAGTGTAACTGCAAAGTTTCAAACGTACCCAATTAAATGCTGGCAAGTGGCAACTAGGGAATATAGAAAAAACTAACCTGAAAAACTACACCAAAAGAACCATGTCCAACAACACGCTCGGCCATGTAACTTATTGTCTACAATCATGAAAACAACCATGTAAGTCCACAGACTATATAGCTGTCCAATTATCAGAGATAAGAAATCAGACACAGACCTGCTTGGGCTGGCCATTTTTACCACCAATGGTGGTGACAATTATATGTCCTGTTTCGGTCCCATTTCCATCTACCACAGTGGCTTCCATTTCCTGCAATTTATTCAGCAAGTTTGACATAAATAGACTACAAATTTAACCAGGTGCTTCTTCAAACATAGATGCAGACAGAGGAAGACAAAGTAGAAAACTTATGTTTACCTTGTCATCCCTGATTTTCATGTCATTCATCTCATCGGGCAACCTTTCAACACCAACTGAACTTGCATTTATTTCTGTTAATCCAGAAGCAGGTGCTACAACCGCTGATGCCATCATCTCAAAAAAAAGATCAGGAAATTTTTTTCTTTTTTTGCAGGTTCAACTACCCAGAGAACAGGTCATACAGATTACAGACCGTCAAAGAGGAAAAGAGAACTCCAAAGAGCAACCTAGAGATTCAACAGCAAATTTGACACCTCAAGCCTGCAAAAATGGTTAAAAAAATTACATCAAATGTCTGCAATTGAAAACTCCAGTAAGAGAAAAATAGATTTAAAGCGCAAAGTTTCTTCATTTCTGAACTCTGAGCAGTACCCAAAATGTAGTTTCATAACAACAAAAAAAAAGGAAAAAGGAATCCCCTTCCATAATCCAACTAGCACCAAAGTAGAATAGGAATAACAGGGTAATCAGAGGGCGAAAACAATGTGTAAGAATTTCAACACCTAATAGAATATAAATTAATAATTAAATAAGGACCCAAAAATGATAAGATCAACAGATCAAAGCCACGCGTATGGGAAAATAAATGCCCAGCAATGATTGATTCCATCCAACACGTCATACTATTGTAGTATATGAAAAGAAAGAAAGATGGAAACATGAAAGGAGAGAGTAAGAAGAGAAACTCACCGTCACCGTCACCATCACCGATGCAGTTAGTGGATTGGATCTACGGTGTGGAAGGAAGTGGTTGAGTATCCCTCCTTGGATTCGGAATGGGAAGGAAGAAGAGACAAAGGAAGAGGATGGGGACAAATGGAAAATAATAATTGACAATATGTTTGTGTTATGTTCTGTTTTGTTTGGTGTGTGAATTGTGATGACAGTCAGTCAACACAAGCGCCCAAACATCTATGTCTTTCTTTTTCCTGCTTTTCAATCAATCAATCAATCAATCTCTCTCCCTCTCTTATTTTTCTTTCTTTACTCTATTCTTTTTGACCGTTCAACCTCCCCCTCCATCCTCATTCATTACTCTAATCATATCCACATCCTTTATTTTCAAATTTTTTTACATAAATATTTTCTACCTTTTATAATTACGTTCATTCATTCATACTTCGTAACTCACACAATTGTTATTTTAATTTTAATTTTTATTCTTGTGAAAATACTTTTTTATTTAAATATACATTATTATGTCATTAAAATAATTTAACAACAATAATTATTATTTGACAGGTCAAATTCTTTTAATCATTAATAATATGTAATTTGATAATCATATCATATAAATAAATTATAATAATAATAATATATGAAAATTAAACCCTTTTATTATGAATATACACTAAAAAGTAAAAACACTATTTTATTTTGGGTTAAATTAATTAAAATTAATCATTTTAGTAAATAAAATAATTATTATTTAGATAATATAATTCTCTCTCATATCTTTGTTTTTAAATGTTTTCTTTTGAAAATTACAATACCACACTTCTCAGTTTTGTTAAGAATTGCTTAACCATTTTTTTTCAAACAAAAAAAAATCGAAAACTTAACCATCTTTTGATTTGTGATCATTTTCTTTGGTACAGTGAAAAACAAAGAAAGAAAATTGCTATGAGAAGGAGATGCCTACTGCATCTGCTATTAACGAGGTCCCAAGCCATGCGGTGGCCGTGGGGAGCTCCAAAGTCCAAACCATCAGTCTCTCAGCCTCATTACTCATTAGCACCTTCTTAGCAAGAAAATCAGTGCAGAAATTGATTTGTGGTGTGATATGATTATTTTCATTCCACATTAAACATTAAACTATCACCTATGAAAAAATAACAAAAGATATATATATTTTTAATGACACTTGACCTTCCATCATCATATTATAATGCATAATAAATTATAAATAAAAAATTTTTTTTTTTAACAATGCATTATATAAACTTTTTAAAGTCACCTAAAATTAACAGAAAAAATCAATATTATATCAATGTCTTATATAATTAAAATTTCAAAAGAAACAAAAAACCTAAAAGTAATCTAAAAATCATGCTTTTTAATACCAAAACAAAAATAAAAATCATGCTTTTCAATAAATAAATAAATCAAGGGTGCTCTGCGGTTTGACCAGCTACATCTTTAGGCTTTATTTGGTATGATAAAAAAAAATGGATACAATATAAGAAAAAAGAAAAAGAAAAGAAGAAAAAATAAATGAATTATCATTTATCTTGTTTGATATCATCTAATCATCTTATAAAAAGAAGAGATATTTCTTTTCTTTTGTTTGATTTTATTAAAAAATAAAATAAAAACATATGTAAAAAATAAATATATGTGTAAATATATAGTGTGACTCACAAAATTATTTTTCTTCACTTCCTTTCCATCTAAATATGGGAGGATGAAAAAATGGTGAAACTTATGAAAAGTATATTCATCTATTTTTTTTTTCTATTATTAAAGTGCAACCAAATAAGAGAAAGAGTATATCTGACTAATTATTTTCTTTCTTTTTCATCTTTAATAATACTAAATAACATTTCGATTTCCATTGCACTAGCACAATTCAATTTGTTCCAAGATTACCCCTCACATTCATGAAGTATTTGGCATCGTAGAAGGTAAATAAAAAAAATGATATGATAGAAAAGAAAAGATAAAAAATAAGAGAAAAGTAGGGAAATTATCACTCTTTTTATTTAATATCATCTAATATAAAATAATGAATGCCCTTCATTTATTCAGTTTTATTAGGGAAAAGAATTAAAATGTATATAAATAAATAAAAATATATGTAAATATATGACAAGACTCACAAAAATATTTCATTTTCCATTCTTTCTTTTCCTTTTCATCTATTAACCAAAGGATACAAAATATGTGAGTCTCATAAAAAATGCATTAATCTAAATATTTTTCTTCTTACATATTAAAAGGAGATGGATCCAATCCTTCCCTTTTTTCCTTTCCGTTCTAACCAAAATTAATATACCAAACAGACCATCGAGCTTTTAAAGTTTAAATGCTAATCATTGCTCAAGGCTCCAAGTTTCTAGTTTATTCGATTGTTTTCTCTATGTCTTTTCCTTCTTCTTCCTCTTTTTATTTTGTCTTTCATTCATTTTCTCAATGACTGTACAATTTGGCTGTTTTAGACAAGACGAAACTAATATCGACTATGGATGTCAAGTTATATTAGTTAGTTAGTAGTTATTACACTTATATGTACATAATTTTGCTTCAATAATTGTTTCTCAAAGAAGGTTGCACCGAGGAAGTTGCCATGTCCCATACCTTCTCCTATTTAGGGGACAAAACAAATTATTTAATCAGTCATTGTTATTACCGATTTGGTTGGATAAGCATGCCAGATCATTGAACAGTGGATTTATTTTGTTTATTATCAATTCCCTGAGACGCAACGCCAACTAAGAGTAGAGGTAGCAATTTTATTCCTTGCTCCATCCGTATCAATATTTTGATCCATCCTTAATCTCCAATGACTTAGTTGGTAAATGTATGATATGTAAATATTTTCATAATAAAACACATTTATGCGTTAGCTTTGACGATGAGAAAAATACTTTGTATTTGTTCTGACCCGATGTTTCCGAACTCAGGTCCAACAGGAGCAGGTCAATGGCTCAGCCCAATTCTCATCTTGGCCCGTCACGTTCCAGTGGCTTATTATCCCACTTTTAAAAATATTATTATTTTTAAATAGATTCTCTTACTTAATAAGAATAATTGGGGTCAAATTCCTTCATAACTATCTAAATTTCTAATTGGAGAGAAATTGTATATCTTAAATTTTACTTTCCCGCCAAGTAATCTTAAACTACAAATATAAGGTTTAATCACTCAAATTTACATTTACTCTCATATATTTTTCTGTACAAGAAGGAGCTATCATATCCAACTCCTCTAAACTAAACGAGGTACGCCTTCCTTAGTTCTATTCATGAAGATGAACTTTTCTGAAAATGGGACGTTATGACCTTCTCTTCCCTCATATTTTATTATAGAGGGATAGTTGGGCTTGTTTGTGTACATTGACTGATCTATCATCATAGTTGAGTCAATAGTAAGTTATTTTAAGTATAATTCACACTATTCTAAGGAAAAGTTATTCTGTAATTTAGGAAGAAGAAAATTATTTTTCCATGGAGCATCTCAATCATTAATTCTTGTCATGTTCTCTTTCTATTTCTTTTACTTTATAAAAATTAACAAGTGTCCATGTTCTCATCTTATATGTATTGTGATTGTTCTATTAATATCACAAGAGTTTATGCACATATAAAGAATGAAAGCAGTTTCTTTTCTCTCTACACACACACCATTGGTTGTGATTGCTCTTTCAATATTGATTATGGTTGCCTTATGTTCATCCTTTTTAGGTAATTATATAACCCAATCTATTGTCTATTATATTTTTTGCATATCATAATTTGGGATTAAATGGAATTGAGAATTTTGAATTAAATGGATAAGAGCAATTGATAAAAATTTTAATTCAAAATAATTAGATAACAACATATTAAAATTTCCAGGTTCATTTAATCCTAAGTTATGACATGCACAAAATATAATAGACAATAGATTGAGTTATATAATTACCTAGAAAGGATGGACATGAGGTGGCCATAATCAATATTGAAAGAGTAATCACAATCGGTGGCATGTGTGTACAGAAGAGAGAAACTACTATCATTTTCTATATGCGCCAAATTCTTGTAATCTTAATAGGGTAATCATAATACATATAAGATAAAAATATGAATTTTTATTTATGTTTATAATATAGGTTGACCTACCTATCATAGAAAACTCATATACAAGACTCACTAACTCAAAATAATATTATTCACATGAGTTTAAGTACTTATAAGAGTCTAATAACAAAATTGATCACAATTAAATTAAACAATAGATGCTCCACAATAGTTGGCTTCTCTTTTCCTTTTATTTTATTCTAGATGGATATAATTGGGCTTGTTTATGTATACTGATTGGTCTATTATCATAGTTAAGTCAACAAGAAGTTATTCTAAGTATAATTCACACTAATCTAAGGAAAAGTTATTCTGTAATCCAAGAAGAATAAATTTTTTTCGCCATGGAGCATCTCAATCATTAGTTCGTGTCATGTTCTCTTTCTCCTAAAAATTAACGGTTGAGATTTACATGGAGGAAGAAAAAGTTCTCCCTCCTTCTAGACATAAGAAAATCTCCTATTCTAAGCTCGTGTGTTGCTTTGGCAAAAAAGAAATTATTATTTAATTCTCATCAGAGTGTCACATCAAAATTTTCTTTTATTTTGAAAAAAAATTACTCTTTGCCTTTATTTTTTATTTATTTATTAATAAGACATGAAGTATTTTCACAACTTTTAAGTGTGAGATTAATTCTCACTGAAATATTGGCTTGGCTTTAACTACAATGTATTTTCAATAAATATTGAATTTCCGCACTAAATAAAGTAGACTTACATAAAACTTAATGAGTTTTGCTGATTGCACTTGTTAAGAAAGCAAAAATAAAAAGTTTTAAATGAAAATAAAATATTTAATATATTAAAAATTAAAAAACTTTACGATTTACCTTGTTTTCATTTAAAATTTTATATTTTAACTTCCTTAATAAAGACATTTGTTAGTAAAACTCAAATTTAATTTATTAACTAAACCACAACTCAGAAAAAATATTATATGCTCTTGAAGTATAATAAATATATGTTTCAAGATAAATATCTGTCATTAATTTTAAATTAATAATTTAAAATTTATTTTAAAATAATGATTGAAATCTTTCTTTAAGCATACATTTATTGTACTGCAAGAATATGCTAAAAAATTTCCACAACTCATGATTTCTTATTTTGATTTTTCTCAATGCTATGGCTCAACAAAGTATCAGAAAATCTGAAAAGAGTAAGGACAGTGCCAAACCACTGGTGCTATCATCATAGGGCCTTCTAATATTTATTGGACTGAGGGCTTGGTTGACCCAACAAAAGAATCATTTTCAGTGAAATAGGAGTTCTTCTTCTTCACCAACAATAAATAAATAAGTTCTTATTGTTGAGTTGCCCAAGCCCCGAACAATACTATAATGATTTGCGTCTTGGGCTCTTCAAGTTGATCCTTATCAGTCAGACCAAACCCAAAAAAAAAAAGAGCTGATTCTTATCGGATACTAGTTTTTTTTTTTTTAATTTCTCCACATGGTACTAATAGTTCTAGGTATCGAGTGATGCAATTAGTCTTTTCTTACAAGGGGTGTATCTAGGACTCGAGAATTTAGCATTTTTTAAGAATGCAGTTTGTTTATTACTACGTCTAACTCTCCTTGTAAGGTTACTAGTTATTAGTAAAAAAGAAGCACCAAATATATTTTCTGGTTTGTCACACATAATATATAATTTTTACATAAATCATAACTATTTAATTAATATAATCTAAATTAAAATTAGTGCACGCACCATAATTTTTCGTTTTTGATGTGCGCCCTTTAAAAGGGAGATTAATCCTCAGCTCTAGTTACAGATTTTTCTTATGAGTTGAGATTGGAGTCATATTTCGTAGTTGCACACGGCCAATATGTGTGTTGGAGTGGGAGGAGGAAAAATATTTTTCTTGGAGCGTACCTAATCTTTACTACTTGTGCCACTACACAAACAGACAACAACAATGTAATTCAACTAGTTCAACGAACACTGACAGAGCTTGAAAATTTAGCTAATATGATTAAAAATAATATAAATGTATAAATAAATATTTATTAAATATTTATATTTATATTTATATATCAAAATACAATACTATAAAATAATAAATTTAATTTAAATTAATTACTAATCTAAACAATGTAGGTCCGTACCTGTCTACAAACAAGTTTGTAATTTGTTTACTTTTTATTCTCCCTTCCACGAACTAACACGCAGTATTGGCTAGTAGCTCCACTTCATCAATCCTCATCCAGGAATAAATAATTCAAGATTAAGTATGGTGAAAAAGCAATGTTTTTAAAATTAGTTCAACCAAAATAATCACATAAAAGGATAATTTAAAATTATCCTAATAAAAACATTTAAAAAAAATTAAAAAGGCAACGACTTACTCCGTATGCTCTGCGCCTAGCTATAACTGAAACGACTCATGTTATTTGGTTTTTTTTTTATCAAATTATTATCGATTCAACCAAAATATTCATTAAAAGGATAATTTTTTAAATTATCCTAATAAAAACATTAAAATAAAATTAAAAACTTCAAAATAGGCATGATGTTTTAAAGTCAATAACATCATGCTTTGACATTTTTTTATAATAAATCATTACATTTATTTGGTTTTTTTATCAAATATTATCGATAATAAAATTATTTATTAAAAACAGTTAGACAATCTTAAAAGAAAAAGAATATTATTAAAATAACGTCATTTACTTTTACATTTTTAATATAAATGATATTATCTATGTGAAACTTCAAAATAGATGATGTTTTAAAGTCAATAACATCATATGTTTTGACATTTTTTTTATAATAACATCATTACATTTGACGTATTGTGTTACTTACTTAAATTCAAATATTCAAGGAGGTCGCTTGATACAAAAAATAAGGAGTGTATTTAAATATTAATAAACAGTTAGACAATCTTAAAAGAAAAAGAATTTAATAACTATTACATTTTAAACGTCAAACGTGAGATATTAATTTTGTTATTATCGTCCAACAGGGTTGGTCAACTGTTTTGGTAACGCCTAATATTATCTCCCCTCTTGTAAATTGTGGCTTTCATTAAGAGGATTTGCTAATAGCCTAATATTTCTAATGTCAACATATAATATCGTCAAACGTCAAAAAGAATTTTATAGGATTTTGGTTATTGCATATCGTCCAACATTAAAATATACATGCATAAAAGAAAAAAATTCCCAAGCCACGTATCAGCAATTCATATACTTAAAAAAGATAATAGCAAAGTTGTTTTGAAAACGAAATTAAATTCGTGCTCACAAAGATTGAAGAAGAAAGAAAAAAATAGAATGCAAAACATTGAAGGTCTTCTTATACCCTGCCATAGAAAAACTTTCAAGTTTCTAGATAGTAATAATAATAATAATAATAAAGTTGGAGAATCCTTGGACGGCTCTAATAGCACAGAAAAATCCAAAAAAAAAATTTCTCGATCTCACTTGATCTAACATCTCCCTCAATAAACAATTAATATCGACTCATGAAACAACTCACTCACTTGGGAACCGGTTTTACAGTTCCTGATAGGGTTGCACATTTATCCGACCCGACCCGACGACTCGGATAATTCGACCTGATCCAACATAATTGATTCGGGTTGGTTTGGGTAATCAGGTTTTTTCGGATAAAATCTGACCAACCCGTCCATCAATTGGTTCGGGTGACGGGTCCACTGACTCAACCCGATGATCCGACCTGATGACCGATTACTCGATTAAAACGACGTCATTTTGCCTAACCTAGCCACTTAAGGTGGACAACCCGACTAACCCGATTATCCAATCGGCGAACCCGAAAACCCGAACTACCCATTCTAATCGGGTTGGTTCGGTTCGGGCTACTTAATTTTTTTTTTCGTAACCCGACCCGACCTCATGTAACACCCTCCTCAGGGCATCACATTTCCGACTCCCGACTCATAATCTGAAAATAAGTTCGCACAAAGTTTGAGTTATAAAAGATGAGTTTCAAAATTTCTTCTTTAACTTGAAACGTAAATTTACTCAAGATATTAGGTAATATTGAAAATCATATTTCAATTATTCATTATGCAATTTTGACACCAATTAATATCACAATTTAAAGAGAAATATAAAATTAATAGACTTATTTTTTTTAAACAAGAATAAACCCCATGACGGGTCCTACTTAATAGCTTCCTGACAAACATTAACATTAAATCTTAACATACTGTTCCTTCTCTTGTATCAACTTGATGCATCGAACTTTACTCCTTGTCTACCCTAAGACATCTTCGAATCTCGACTTGAGACACCACTTTTCAATGTTTTCATCAATCTCTCGAGTATCTACCACTGCGTATGTCTAAGACAACTCATTCATTCTACGTATAATTTTAACAATACAGACAAAGTAAAACAATATAACAAAGATGTGAACAATCACTTACACCATGTGAGATCACAATACCAACAAGGCGACAGAGATAACACAAACAACAATATTATACGATAGATCATATCACAATTATGATCATGCCATTAACATTAATCAACTATCATCATCCAATCATTTATCAATTCAATCATCATCTAAGTATTCAAAACAATTGTCATAACCAATAACCAATATTCCTCAATTAATATATCACACAGATATAAATGCTCGATTTATGCATGCACAAAGACTCATTTTATCAAAAACAACTCCATGGAGGTTTTCACAATTTCGAGAAGAATGCTCATTAATTGTCACGTTAGCCCAAAGACAATCTCCCGGTCGTTGAAAAGAATCGTGTTCTTGTTTCGGGTATCATCGTCAATGCGTTGCAACGGATTGCATCCAAGTGGCAAGCAGGTACTACTATTTTATACAATGCACTAATATATCAAATATATCCAACCCGAAGGGCCAAATCTTTTTAATTTCATTTGTTCAATGTAATCATATGCTTCAACGCATATTTTATACAATGCAATGGCGAATATATCAAGGTCAAAGTCCAACCCCAAAGGGTCAAATCTTTTCAATTTCATTTATTCAATGTAATCATATGCTTCAATGCATATTTTTTTCAATGCACGATAATGCACCAAATCCAATCACGATATATCTTTCCAATGCATGTATAATGCACCAAATGCCAATCACAGGCAAAACATGTCATTTTCTCGACACAAAGATCCATATACTACTTCTACAAAGATTTATACATTTTTTCAACAAAAAATCATATTATCACATTTTCATAGTTATAAAATTCTTTCGTCAGTAAATTTTCATTTCATTTATCACATTTTCAAAATTTTCATTTCATTTTCACAATTTCAAAACTTTTTCTTTCACATTTCAAACTCACATTGCACTTTAAATCACGTGATTAAATTTTTCAACATTTTTCTCAATCGCATAAAAATATACATTTCTCAAATCGCGTAATGATTTTTCATCATTTTTAAAATCGCGAACTTAAAAATCATTCTTTTAAGTTGCGTAAATCATTTTCCATCATTCTTAAAATATTTAAAACACTTTCCAAATCACATAATGATTTTCTGTCATTTTCACAATCACGTAAAAATATTCTCTCATTATTTAATCACTTAGTGATTTTTCAACAGTAGTTCAAATTACGTAAAATATTTAAACGTAATTCAAATCACTTAAAAATATTTCAACGCATCTCCAATCGCGTAGTAATATTTTATCATATTTCAAATCGCATAAAAATATTTTATCAGTATTTCCAAACACTTGAAAATATTTTACTATATTTCAAATCACGTATTTTAAAAATTACATTTTTAAGATACGTAAATAATTGTTTTTCACTACAATTCTATTACTAATATTTCTCAACCTTCAAAAATTCCATTTCATTTTTTCTCAAAATATTATGACTATATATTTCATTTTTCACATTTTCTTACTCAAGAAAATCTTTTTCCACGTTTCTTTACTCAAGAAATTCTTTTTCAAATATAATCCACAAAATTACCTTTCCATCAATGTTTCAAAACTTAACATTTTCTAACGTACTTCAAAACTCAAAAATAAGTTATACGTTAGTAGATTTTCATAATACCATTATATTCTCCATTTTTCTCAAATCATTTCTCAAGTGCTAAAATACTCTGATTTTCTTTTCAAATTCTTTGTATTAAATTAATTATATTTTCACTTAGAAAATCACTTTATTTCATTAAAATCAATGCATTACAAGCCTTCGAAAATGTGGACATGACTATTGAAAATTATCAAAACATTTTTCCTTCTAAATTGATATGATTTTACACAAACAAAATCATTAAAATTTTATTTTCAAAACCAAAGGACTTATGGTTATAAAACCAAACTCATTTGTTCAAATTCATTTTTATTTTCTTTGCAAATCCCTTTTCACTTTCTTTGTAAATCCTTTTTCACTTTCTTTGCTAATTCTTAAAATCATCATTACTATTTTCATTTAAATCTCATGTTTTGTAAAACACTTAGAAACTTTTTACACAAAATAAATCAATAAAAAAGTTCCTAAAAAATCATGTTCTTGTACTCTTTGAAAAATAAATTCTTTGTTTATTTTCCTTATTTTTCTAAACATTCATTTTCATCATTCATGAAAATATAAATTTGTGAACACCTATTTTGAGGTGTCTTGATCGACATTCTCATTATTCTAGGGATCAAAATTTAATTTCTTTGTTCTTGAAAAATTTTCACATTGACCCAAATCAAGGACATCAAAATCGTAACTCTTCCTTGGCCATTGGGACCAAGATTAGTTTTCTTTCCATCCATACATCATGGCATACATATATATATTTCATCATAAATATCACAAACATGTCATATACTCATCATGCATATTATAAGTATACTATCAAAGCCATAAAATCATGCAAAGCATATTAAGCATAGACAAAAATAATCAAAGCATAAGAAAATAAATTAAAGCTCATAAACATAAAATTAATTATTATATGACCATGGATTGGAATCCTCACATGGATTCACTATCCATCAAATATAAGACCATCTCTCACCACCATACTTGGTTGGTGAGATGGATCTCCCTCTTACCTCTTGAAGATCCTCAAAAACTCCTTGTTTTGCTTCTTTTTCCAAGTCCTTCACCACCAAGGGCTTCTCAAATACAAAACAAAATATATAAAAATTAGTATACTAAACTTGATTAAGAGGAACTATGGATCAAACATGGTTTAGATTATGAAAAAGAAGAGAAGAAATGAAGTCTTCTTATACTTCACCTCAAAAACCCAATAATTTTGATCTTGAAGGAGGTCCATGAAGATGAATGATTTAGAGAAAGTTTCCAACATGAAAGTTGCTTAGAATATCATGTAGATTCAAGATCTATGGTTGGATGAAATTAAAAGTGATGGAAGGTGTTTTTGGGTGAGGAGGCCGAACCTATGGAGAGAAAAAGGAAGGAAGGAATGGTTGCTTGGTTCTTGGAATTTTGAGAGAATAAGATGGAGGCTTTTTGGGTGAGAGAAAAAAAGTGAAAATGCATGCACAAAGTGAGTGGGCTGCCGTGTGAGTGTTGGAGAGTTTGAAGAGTTTTACTTGAAATAATATCCCATTTTGGGTTCACGCTTGAAACACATGGTTTTCCACTTTGTCATCTTTTTTCTTTGCTTTAAAAAGGTTACTCCAATTTGTCTCCTCCTTTCCAAGCATCTCCAACCGTCCCCCTTCTTCATAATGCATGCAAAGTTGTCATCTTTTCATGCCATTATTTGAAGCATTTCTAGCCATTGATTAATTCAATTTAGGATTTAAAGACTTTTGATTTTTAGGAGACTTAATCTAAAGCCATTAGATCTTTTTCCCTTTAAATTCTAGCCATTAGATGTGTCTCCAAAATAAAGGGTCAAGATTGCTCCTTCAAACTTGAAATCCAAGGGTTATAATTAGTCATAACCTTTTTAGAAGACCAAATCTCCACCTTTGATTAATTCTTCATCCAATGGTCATAAATGGTCTTTGTCACTTTTTAAGACTAAATCTCCACCCTTAATCAATTCCAAATCCAATTGTTGTAAATGGTCACTTTATATAATCAAATTTACGCCGTTGATTAAATCTACGGTTGATATTGAAGTTTGCCTAACTAAGTTTATTCTCACACCATTGATTAAATCAATGGTGATTATCCAATGCTTCTTTATTAAATTTATTTCTTAACCGTTAATTAAATTAAGATCAAGTTTTCACCGTTAAATAAATCAATGGTGGATATCCAAACCATGTTGACTTAAGTAATATAATTTCTATTTTTATCTACTAAAAATCCCACGAAAGAATATATTTAATTGTATTTTTATCGCTTAGATAATTAAATACGATCTGCAAATACAATACAAAAAAATTTCTAAATCGCGTTTTCGGATTCAGTTGAGTATTATCGATTAAATTTATGTAAATGGTCATTTATATAATCAAATTTAATTAAATCTACCATATTGAAGTTATTCTACACCATTGATTAAATCAATGGTGATTATCAATGCTTCTTTATTAAATTTATTTCTTAACCGTTAATTAAATTAAGATCAAGTTTTCACCGTTAATAAATCAATGGTGGATATCCAAACCACCAATGTTGACTTAAGTAATATAATTTCTATTTTTATCTACTAAAAATCCCACGAAAAGAATATATTTTATATTTTTATCGCCCGATAATTTTCTAAAATCGCTTTTTGATTCGGGTTGAGTAAGATCCTGCTCTCCGTCTAAACAAGACATATTAAAAAAATTTTCACTTTATGGGACCCACCTGAGCCCACGTAAGGTCACCTGAACCCATCTAGGACCACTTGGGTCCACATACAGTCAAAAAATTACATAATCATCCACAAAATCACAAATATTAGAAAACGTATGAAAATCAAGTCAGATTGTTAAAAATAATTAACAGTCAAGAGAAATAAATACGTAAAAATTTTTCCTACCAAAAATTATTTTTTTCAAATATCTGACGGAATAAATAAAATAATTTTACAAGATCATTACTAAACAAGAAAATTCTATTAACTTTATGTTTAAGAATCTGACGAATTTGTTATTTAGTTGGTTTGAATTTTTTTACCCCCAAATTCGACCCAACCCGACCCGTGATCACCCCTAGTTCCTGAGATGACGTTATCTAATGTTGACGTGTCAAATGTAATGATTATTTTTTTTAAAATTTTTTGTGATTGACATTTTTGTTTTCAAAGTTATTTTGTAATTATTTATTAATATTTAAATGCATTTTTCATTTTTTGTGTCTATCAATCTTAAATATTTAAATTTAATAAAATAACACAAAAACGTTTTAACATAATGACATTACTATAAAGAAAATAACAAAGCATGTGATATTATTGGCATTAAAATGTCATTTATTATGATATTTTCACATAAATAACATCATTTATGTTTGTGTGTCCGTTTGGTTCCTGCAATTCAGCATGAAAATAGAACTTAGAATTAAAATTGGACCTCTTAATTCTAATTTTTATGTTTAGAATATTATTTAAAATTAGAATTGTAATTCCATAAACCAATTTTATAGAATTAAAAAATAATTAAGTTAAATCTTTCTCAATTCTTAACTTATACCATAAGAATTACTAATTCTATAACTTAAAAATTAAACTCTCTCTCTTTATCTTTTATATTTATTTATGAATAATCATAATTATTGAGATTCTATATTTATATAAAAAATTATTTTTATAGTTATATAAAAATTATGGTAATAGTTATTTATTTTTTTCTAAAAAAATCATGAAAATTTTCTTTAATAAAAATGATTATTATATTATAAAAATATTATTATATGAATATTTTTATTAATTTTAATTTTATAAATAATTTTTTAATGTTTTAGATCATATCTTTAAACAATAAAATTATAATTGAATTTAAATTACAATTTCTTATCTTAATTATTTGACAACTCCAAATATAAAATTTAAAATTTTAAACTAATTTTAATTTAAAAAATTAAAATTAAAATTAAAATTTTATATTTCAATTCTAATTTCGCTATCCAAACAATCCAATACTTTTACATAAATAATGTTAAAAAATTTAATATTATTTATGTAAAAACATTAACATAAATGACATTATTTATGTGTATAAAAAAATAAAAAATATCACATTAAATAAAAATAATAATATTTTAATATATAATTTTAAAAAATAACATTTTAATAAATAATTTTACACAATTTAATAAAAAAGACACGTTATCTTCCCGCTCTTTCCCTTCTCCGTAACAGAATAACCAACCTGATCCATTCCATTCCCATCTCTTATTATAACCGTTTTTGTTATTTCTTCTTTCTCTCTCTCTATTTCTCTCTCTCCACTGCAGCAAGCAGCACAGTATAGCATAGCAAGTAGCAACCATGGTGCTGGACATCAGCATTGAAGCCATCGAGATTCCATTTGACAACACCTCACGCTACTACGCCTACACCGTTAACGCCGGCGACCACCGCATCCTCACCGTCGTCACCAGCTCCGGCCAAACCCTCTCCAAATGGCTCAACGACCTCCTCAAGTCCACCAACAAGAACAGCAGCCCCATCCTCGTCGGCGTCTCCGCGGAGAGCGAGTCTATGGAGTACATCAAACGCGGCGTCAGGGACCAACCCTACGATATCCTCACCCTCTGCGTCGGCTCTCAATGCCTCATCTACCACCTCGACGCGCGCGAAACCACCTACGACGAACGCGATCTCACACCGAATAAATCTCTTCGCGCCTTCTTCGAGAACCCTCGGGTGGTGGCGTTGGGGATGGAGATGGAGGCGGTGTCGCAGAAGCTAGAGCGGGACCACGGGATCAAGATCAAGAATGCGGTGGAGCTGCCGGGGATGGCGGCGGAGGGGCTGAAGAAGAAGGGGGAGCAATTGGATCTAATGCGGTACGATCTGGACAAGCTGGCGAAGACGGTGCTGGGGAAGCACGTGGATGTGGTGAGGCCCGAGGGGAAGGTGGAGTGGTATTACGATGACTCGATTTACTTTTGGTGGTGGGAACGCGAGATGACCATGGAGAAGGTCCAATTTGCTACCATTGATGCTTATCTTTGCTTCTTGGTTGGTTCCGAGTTGCATGACATGATTCATCACGGCGCGGGAGCTGAAGATTCTTTCAAGTCCAAGAAGAAGAATGTGAAAAAGGAGAAGAATAATAAGAAGAACTGAAAAGAGAGCCAATATTAAGTGTTTAATTGGGGCTTTGCTTACTCATCTCAGGTAAACAGGTCTCAACTCGCTATTAATTCCAGACTATGAATTTGAATGGATTGGGCAATATTAATATCATTAGTAATGGTAGCTTTTTCTTGAATTTATTTCGTTTATCTTTCTTTTTCATCTTCATATTAGATGATTTGGATTGTGAGGTATATCATATGACATTACCTGAATTCTTTCGTTAATGCGCATATTCAATCACATTTTTCCGGTTCCTAATAAATATAATTGATTGCTACAATAATTAATAACTCGATTTTTCATGTTGGTCTAATCAGCTGACATAATGTACAGTTTTCACGTTAGAAATAATTCAAGCCTTTATGTTCCTTATTAAAGATGGTATATATCTCATGTCAAAAAAACAAAAAACAAAAAATGGAATATATCTGCTCCTTTCCCATATGTAGTTATAAGAATTCTATAGTTAAACAACCTCAACTTATAAACAGATTCAAAAAAAATAGGCTACATTTCCCCCCAGCACTATCATCTTTTTCCTTCTCTTTCAATATCAAATGTTAGCATAGAGCATAGTCCCAGGGAAAAGCAACCCAGCCCAAAATATAACTCATCATTCAACCAAATAAGTTCACTTATATTGTAAAATATGTATATTTTACATGTGTTAGATGACTATATTCATTAAGTATTAACAGTGATAAATAGTCATTATTATAATTTATAGTAATAACTTTTACTATTTTTAATAATGGTATAATAACCCCAACACATTATGAAGAAGTGTAACATCTTCTCCCCATTTATGTTTGTAATCTTATATAAGGACATAATTTTCCCACAAAGAAATGAGAAGAAGAAGACTTAGTGGTATAGCTAGTTCTTGAAAAACTAGATTTTTAGTGCTTATTTTTCCTTTGTCTTGATTTATCTTTGTCTTCTCTTTTATTCCATTTACAAATTAGAGGTTTTGTTGAAAGAATTTGTCTTCTTATCATTTTTTTTATTAATATAATTCATTGTTTTGTTCTTTCTTATAGTTTCATTCATGTTAGTCTTAGTATAAAATATTTTCATGTTTCATCTATAAAAATTTTATTATCATTCTTGTTTGACTGACACAATTATCATATTTTATTTTATATTGAATTTATTACTCTTGATAAATTATGAAAAAGATTACTATTTAAACATCCCTGAAGGATTGTACAAAACTAATGATTTTCATGGTCATATTTTTATATAAATATTTATGGTATAATTCCTGAAAAACTACACATTTAGATCGTGATTGAATCTAAAATGATTCATTTAATCTTAATATAATTTGAAACAAAGAAATGTGAGAGAAAACATCATCAATCTTTTTATGTCTCCCGAATATGCTCTTGTAGTATAAAAAATGAGAATTGTTTCAAGAGATATTTTAAATCAAATTTATGCATTCTTGTGATTGAAAGCAAAAATGGGTTATTAATGAAAAACCATTGAGGCCACCCACTAGGTTGGACTTTATTCCCCGGAGTGAATGCTCCATATTATAATTTCGAGTATGATAGAAGTTGTGGTTATGGTCATTGATGTGACAAACATTAAAAAAATAATTATTATCATAGTGGTATTAATTTTTTCAAGAATACATATCATATAAAGTAATAAGACAATGATGAGAAAAAAAATGAATAAAGTAAGAATTTTGAAATAAATACCACTATTGTAGGATGTATGAAAGGGCATTTGTCATATACATATCGTATGTTAAAATTATTCATTTGATCATGGTCCTACAAATAATATGCATTTGAATGTGTCTAGTTTTGTTAAATATTATGGAAAAAAGTTTTATCACTTGATTGATGATTTGAGTGGTTTAATTATTTTCTTGGAATTTATATTTGTCATATCATATGTATTTTTTTAATGTGATTTAAAATTACCACGTACACATTTTTTCTTATTTTGTTAGTTCGTAATATTTTAAATAAAATATGTATGGTATGATTTCTTAAAATTCTTATTGACTGAAGAAAAAATGTGTGTTCCCAATTCCTTATATATATAGATCAATGATAAATTTTGATATCTGGTAGTACAAAAGCAATTCAAGTTTCCAGAATAGCTACTATAGTTTGTTACTTCAATGAACAAAATTTTATAAATTATGCTTTATTCATTATCAAGTCAAATAAATATGATCAGTGCAATTGAAATACTTGTTGTTGTAAACCAAAAGTTTACTAGTCCAAATAATTTTGTTATTTGGCATATGACTGGTAAGGCTATCCGAGGTCAATATTGATAATTCATATGAATATCGTTGAAGGACCAGAAGATTCTTCAATATAATGAGTTTTTATGTGCAGGGTGTTCTCAATGCAAATTGATTATAAGATTATCACTAACTAAAAATAGAGTTAAATTTGTTGAATTTCTAGTACAAATTTAAGATGATATTATGGATTATATCATAAATCATGTGCATCATTTAGATATTTTATGGTCAAAAGTTAGTTGGTCACATGTGTACTTATTATCAACTCGCAACCTAGTGTTAGTGAGATTATTCAAGTTACTTGATTAAAAGCACACATTTTTAGATTAATACAATTTGTCATGATAATGCTAGTAAAGTTACTTCTCATTAATCTTTTAGTAATTATTATATGACCATTGGTAAAATGTTGAACATCATGTTACTTATGTTCAAATGTCTCTAATTAATAGCTAAATAACAGATCGTGAGAACAATATCCAAAGTTTTTGCATGGGGCATGTCTTTTGCATGTTAGAGCACTTGTTAGTATAAAACCAACAAATAATTATGAATTCTCCCTTATGCAATTGGATTTTGGCCTGAAGCCAAATATTTCTCATACAAAAATTTTCTTGTGTACGATATAGCCTCTCATGTTTTACCATATCGCATTGAAATGAGTTTTGAAAGAAAGTTGGGAATATATGTTGATATGACCTGATATTTCCAACATTATGAGAAAAGAATAAGTAGCTGGAAAATAAAATTACTTGAAATGTATCGTCATTATATCATTTAGATCCTTGAACACGAAAATTTGAAATGAAAGTTCAAATGATAATACATTTGCAAATAAGAGCGAATGAATTGCTAGATACATTTTCTATTATAAAAGGATAAATAAATCATATACTATCTATAAATGTTCTATTTAGAATTGATATCAAATGAGTCAGAAAACATGTCAGAAGCATAGTAGACCAATCGATTCCAAAGATAAAGCATATAAAAGAGAAAGAGCAAATAATATTACTAAGAAGATAAATAATCCTAAAAAAGATACTAATTGAAAAAGAGATTAAAGACATAAAAAGAACTTTTGAAGTAGTCCGAACTGCAGAAGTAGTTAAAAATCCAAAAAAATTTAAAATACATGAAAATGGTAAAAATAATGATATCTCAATTATGTCTCTACAAATGAAGTAATTAAAAAGAAATAGTTGTCGACAATATATTTGTATTTAATGTAACACACAATATTATGAACAATAATGAGAATCTAGAATTAGAATCGTTAAAGAATATTGACGACGAAATGATTAGCCAAAAATAGAAGAATGTCTTGCAGACAAAATTGAACTCACTTGTAAAAACGTGAGGTTATTGAATTTATAGTTCAAACTCTAGAAGATATTTTAATGGACCTGAAGTCTAAACCCAGAAGGTGCAAAATTTGTGTATACCAATGGATATAATTACGTTTTGATATCTGATAAGGTTATTTGCACACAATAAATCAAATACTTCTAATGGATGTTATTACATCTTGTTATTACATCTTATGGCTCTATACATGTCATTTACATGAAAATCTCATGTGCCAGCTACAAATACTTTTGCACGATTAGTTGTTCCTACATGACATCACATGGGTATAGTGGTCAATGAATCTAAAACACGCCAGAAGCGTGGTAGACCAATTGTGTTGAAAATTGCGGATACATCACGCAGCGAAAAAAAAATTCCACTAAGGATCCACGTGAAAAGGACCATAATTCGTATTTTTAAAATTACCTCTTAAAGCGAGATGAAAAACACAAATGATGTGAATCACCAATATCGTAATAGCGATGATGTCTCTGCGGTATCCACACGAACAGACTCACGAATGTCCAATGTCCGCAAAAGGAGTCTCACGTATCTGACACAGTGCTAGCTGCAAAGAGATGAGAAACTTGTCACTCTCTCACTCACTGTTTCTGTAGGTGCGGCTAGGGTTCTGTTATGCGCGTCTTAGCAGTCCTTTTAGCAGTACTATTTATAATAGTGACTGTCTTAAGTGAGTGTGAACAGCAGTAAGGTAAGCTATATAACCCTAGACTTATCTGTTATGAGTCCAACCCACATTTGAATCCGAGTCTAACTTAGATCTATTGCTCCAATTTTAGTCTGCTCTATGTGTGTGACCCTGCAGATTCTCATTACGTTGGCAATAATATTAAAATCTCATTTTAATATTACAAGCAGTGAGCGGTATTTAATAATACATCGCTGCTACTCAAGTAATGAGAAAGTCAATGATTTGATATAACCTTTCTGTGACTAATATTTTCGTGTCGTTTAGTCCCTTTGTCAAGATATCTAGATTGAACACAAGACATGAAATGTGTCACCCTTATATAATTCAATCATTCGTTTCCTGATACTCAACTAGACTTTGTAATAACAAATGAGATCAATATCTTTATATTGACTCATTTGAGCATGACCATGTATTTCGTAGTCTCACTCAATTAGGGGGTCCGAAGATATCGCTCCTGTTATGTAGGAGTGACAAATCCTATCTAGGTCACTCACATCCCTCTACATGATTTGCGGTATGTCCAATAACTAACTTTATAATCACCTTATTACAGATGACGTTTGATGGCATAAAAAGACACCACTCCTCATATAGGAATCGTAGTGATTTCAGGTCAAAGGACCACAGACACCATTGTCACTATGGGTAGGGGCGGAAACAGAGGGGACGTGTATGAGCCACGGTCCCCCCCAGCTTTGGATAATTGAGTTTTTTTGTTATATATACATGATATTTTTTTTGTTAGTCCCTCTAATAAAAAAATAAATATTTATCCTTTGAATGATAGATTATTTCAGTTTGTTTTGACTTTTTTTGTATCAATAATAACTATTAAGTGTGTCTTTTTAATTATGAAAATTATTAAAATAAAGTTACAAAATAAGATGAAAGATGATTTTCTCACATATTACATGATTGTTTATATTAAAAAAATTACTAAAAAATTCATCATAAATACAATAATATATGATTTTTATTTTATAAAACAACTTTGAGCACAACTTAAAAATTGAAGATATATATTTAAGATTGTCTTATATTCAATTGTGTTTATTATAAATGTTTCTAATTTAAAGCATGTTGATTATGAATTGAATTAAATTTATTTTTATGTTTACATTATATGATAGTTAATTTTTTTAACTTAAATATTTAGAAACATATATTTAATCTTTAATCTCGGCTCCCTTAGAGTTAAAATCCTGCCTCCGCCCCTGACTATGGAACAATCCATGTAGTGTTCTCATGGCGGGTCAGTCCAGTACATCATTATTCTAACATGTACCCATGTGAAAACTTGATATCTCATATCCATGACCCGTGAGATGTGGTTATCAGTTTACGCACATACTAGTCTCAACGCATTATTGTTATCCTAATTAACAATAATACTTGACTAGGGATATTTAAGAATAGTGTTCTAATTTTATCCAATAGGATCTCACGATCAAGTCAACCACTTGATGTCCTGTGACATCAAACTTACTATTCTAAGAATTTTATTATGTTTATCATAAATAACACAATAAAAGAAATGCTTCATATATTAAAGAATAGCATAATACAATATATATAAGTACTGTAAAAAAAAAATTAGCCTCTAGGCCATACACTAACAAATTGGTGTAATGGACAATGTTCCCCAAAAAAAGAATGAAATGAAAAAAATTTCAAAATGACTCTCTAGAAGAGGTCATTGACATTCTTGAATAGGTCAAAAACAATATAGATCAATAATATCATATTTCTAGAGAAGCAACCTCAGAAATGGTTTTAGTACCAGCAAATTATAAGATCTCATTAAAATCTAAAAATATGAGGGGAAGAGATGAATTATATATATCAAATTAAATTTAGCAAATTAAATTTTGTCTATCAAGTTATAGAGAACAGGTTCTTAAGTGATTTACACATGTACATTATATATATATATTGAGTACACTAATGCTTGTTAGATCTTTAGACTTAAAGAAGACAACAAATATCTTAGTCCTAAAGTACCATACATTAGTGTTATGGAAGCAAACATGCATATTGTTAAATACTACATGACCTGATATAATATTATTTTCATGAATTTAATAGTAACATATAGTTCATTACCAACCAGAAAACATTAAAACAGAATTAAGTATATTATTATTTTTATATCTTCAAGGCAACTGATGATATTATTTTATTCACATGAATCTATATCAAACTAATTGATTATGCAAATGCAGAATATTTATTTTGATACAAATAAAGTTAGATCTCAAATAGACTATTATTTACATGTGGTGGTATTGCTATATTATGTTGATCTACAAAACAATCTGCAGTTGCCATTTCTTTATATCATACAGAAATTACAACAATTCATAAAGGAAGCCGTGAATGTTTTTAGTTGAGAGTTATGATTCATCATATTCAATAATCTTGCGAATTGTCTTATGAAAAGGAAATTTGAATTGAAGATAATATTACTTATAAAGTTTAACTGAAAGGAAGATATATCAAATGTAGCATAATAAAGTATATGAGATATATCCCTAATGGACATCCAAGAGGGAGTGCTATAAATAATATTGAAAATGAATGTTCAAGAGCCACAGGAGTTATAATGCTCCGACTTAAAGACATTTTATGATTGGTTATATTTTTTAGGGGAAGTAAGTTACCTATAAATATTGTACTCTTTTTCATTCGTTAAGTTTTTATCCCATTGGATTTTTCTTAGCAATGTTTTAATGAGTCATTTTCATAGGAATATAGTCATCCAATGGGAAATATTGTAAAACATACATATTTTGTATGTAGTGAATGACTATATTCATTAGGTATTAAGGGTGATAAATGGCCATTAGTATGAATTGTAGTTATAACATTTACTATTCTTAATAATGATGTAATAACTCCTACACATTATGAAGAACAGCCTCCTCTTTCTATTTATGTTTGCTGTTATTTAAAGACATGTTTTTCTCATAAAGAAATGAGAAGAAGAAGACTTGGCGACATAACTAATTCTTAAAAAATTAGGTTTTTAGTGCTCATATTTCATTTGTTTTAATTTATCTTTATCTTATCTTATATTCTATTTACAACAACTTACATGTTTATAAATTTTTAGTCATGTGTATATTTTTCTTTGGTCGATTTTATTTTTGTGAAGAAAATATCTTATAAGTACCAGGAAAATTAATTATCGATAGTTTTTTAGTATGGAAATCTAATCATTTTAAAAAACACGTAATCTAACGAACTGTTTTGGATTTTAACAATATCAAAATTTTCAAGAAGATAATCAACTTGTTTTAAAATTATCAAAATTCAATTTTAGTCATTAGTTCGTAATATTCCATAAAAAGTAAAAATTGATCTCCTTAATTATTATTATTTTTTGTAATTTTTATCATGAAAGACAAATACATAAGGGAACACATCCAGATCCAGTTGCCTTAGGCCGTACGGTAATTGAACGTTTGAAACTTGAAAGAACCAGTCAGTAACCCATGATAACCTCGCAAATGCTTTTGGAGTTTAAGAGGCTTGTGCAGTTGCATGAGTTTATATTTTATATATTTTTGGGATATATACTTTCTTGCATGAGTTTAACTTTTAATTCAGGCGCCGTCCACTGCCGCGCATAGGTATTTTGGAAGCCTCATCAAAATATGTTATGAAAGAGAAATGATTTTGTAGTTTGAGAGTAATATTTTTTTTTAGTAAAAAAATTGACACGTAGGGATTGAATAATCATATAATTATTGGATTAAAAAATAAATTATTATTAAATTAAATTTAAAGGATTGAAAAATTGTTAAAAACAATACTCTTAAAGTGTATAAGAATTTATCGTTAGGAAGAGTGCATGGCTGTTACCATTTGTTTTTCACTCGCCAATGTTTTCTAGTTGGGAATGGATGAATGCTCCTTGATTATTGTTTTGAACTGAGTTTTAAATTAACGATTTAAGTGCAACTTAGTTTACTGTGATTTAAGAGCAACTCAGTTTACTATAATAATATTTTAGATATTTATATGCATTATTAAATATGTAAATATACATTTTTATAAAGAACAAATTTTTTATAGAATTTCTCATATATATAAACATTAATTACATCTCACATAAATAAAAAAATTAATTATAAAAGAAATAATATCATAAATTTTTATCTTAATTAATAATATTTAATTCAATTGAATTACGATTTTTATTATTCAAGACATTCTTATAAATATTATACAAGGTCACAAAGATATACATCTAATTTTAAATATTACACATCTTATATACAATTTAACTTAAGTTTCAAAATATTTTTTTTAAGTATGTACCCTCTCGCACTATCGTCGCAACTACTGTACATCAGATAAAACTATCATTGTCAATCTTTTCAGATATTTATCTGAATCTTACTTTTTTTCTTCTCGTATTTAGATGTTTTCCAAAAGGTGAGAGTTATTGATAATTACTTTTAAAAAAATGTATTTGTCAAAATCTTAAGTAGAAGGAATTATATACAGGTCATCAGGCATAAAATTATAAATATTTTCCCGCTCTCCATTCGTTCTTCTCTTCCACTAGTCCATATTATCGGATTACCATTGGTCCAATAAATTCCTGGAAGATGGTTCTTCGATCACGGGCAAGGAAGGTACTTCCTTCATGAGTGCCATTTTCTTTGCATGTCTTATCAAACGCTTTGATCAGTAATCACAGCATAGGTCATCTCTGATTTTGAGGTCATAGGTGAAGGGTATGGCGAGTTGAGGTTCGTAATAGTAGGTAAGCCATATAGTTTTTATTTGACGACATTTGTGGAACACGGTTGAAGACTATGGACAGTGGTGTCTTGAGATTGGGCTTAAGGTATCGTGGCTATTGGGCCTGAGGCTTTAGTTCCGTAAAACCCTTATATCGCACATGAAACCACAATAACTTGTAAACATTCAAAGGATGAGCCTCATAGTCCCAAAAAACAAAAATTGGCAGCCACGTCATT
The DNA here is from genome assembly GCA_029884595.1 of Ormosia semicastrata. Classification (NCBI taxonomy): domain Eukaryota; kingdom Viridiplantae; phylum Streptophyta; class Magnoliopsida; order Fabales; family Fabaceae; genus Ormosia; species Ormosia semicastrata. Next base: position 235,898 of record JAQQTO010000055.1, on the reverse strand, counting down.
TTCTGTATTTACATCCTCATTCAACATGGAGACTCTTCTAACTCTTGGAGTATTACTCTGCTTCATTAAGATTATAACATGTCGCCATTTATAACTATATAAGCAGTTGAATTGAAATTTAAACATTTTAAAATTAAATCTGAACGATTATAAATTTGTCTAGAATAATACTCCAAGAGTATTTTATAATTTTTTCATTCAACAGCAGCAGTTGAAATTAACTTAAACAGGAATGAAATATAAGAGTATAAAAGATTTATAAATGAGATTTAAAGTTGTATTAAAAACACATCTCTTAATTTTCCATGTCGTTTGTAAGGTTATTTTAGCTAATCATGACTCATATCTCATGTGATGTATCAAAAAAGTTATGACTCGTGTGAAAATTTTTCACTAACAAACTTGGATTTTCGATTTCTAAATACAGAGACCTAGCCTGGTGCAAAGAATCCAGTCAATTTGAGAATACGAATAATTTTACTTTATACAAAAAAAAATCATTATATATTTCAAATTATAAATAATTCCAGACTGTCCATTCATCTTCCTCTTTCACTAGTCCATGTATTACCAATTTACCATTGGTCCAGTAAATTCCTGGAGGCTGGTTCTTCGATCACAAGTGGGTACTTTCTTCATGGGTGTCTTCTTCTTTTATATACGATTGAATCATGCCACGCTCGAGAAATTCTTAGACGATCCCTGAACTTAAGAATTTCTTACCAGTGAAACTCTGATCACAGTATGGGTCATCTTCGATTTTGAGGTCCTAGGTGAAGGGCATAATGAATTAAGGTTCATAGTGAGCATGCCATATAACTGGGGGGTGAGTCTAATATACACCCCTTAAAAGAGGGTGTATAGTACACCACCTAATCTAAGTTATTATTTTATTCATAAAATAAATTAATAATTTAGATCAATTACAGAAAACTTGTTTAGTAGTTTTTTTTTTTTGTTTTCTTTTTTTTTTAAATTATTTTTTTTTTTATATTTTTTTTTACATACTATTAAAATCATTATTATGTTGGTAAAAGCTTCATCAGACGCTTACTTGTCAATTATCTTTAATTTTTTTTAAATTATATAATTATATAAATATTATCAATTAAATTTATAAAATTTTTCAACAAATATAGTTATAATTTTAAAAAAATTAACTAACTCAAATTTTTTTAAATTGTATAATTATATAAATATTATTTGTTAAAATTTATAAAATTTTTAATAATTATAATTATAAAAAAAATTAATATACATAATTATTTATAAAAAATATAAAAATAAATATATTTTTAATTGATATTATTTATATAATTGTATAATTTTAAAAAATAAATAATATCAATCGGAGGTGTCGATGGTTTCCAGCTGTTGGTGAACAGTGTCAGCATTGTCAAATAGTGCCAACGGCATAAACAGTACACAGCGGTAAACAATTGCTGTAAATAGTATCAGTGAGTAGTATCACAGTGAATAATTCCCTCGGTGGTGAACAGTATTGGTAAATAGTATTGACAAACAGTGCTAAAAAATTATTAAAAATAATAATTTGTGAAAAAAAATTTATAAAAAAAAAATCTACAATAACAAATAAATTTCAAAGTATATAATACATTCAAACTCAGTTAAGTACACCTTAACACCCACCATAACTGGACGGCATTTGCGGGACTACGGTTAAGAATGTGGTCCTTTTGGGATTGGGCATGAGGGATGGCGGCTATTGGGCCTGAGGCTTGGTGTACCAAAAACAGCCTTGAAAACTAATAGCAATGTATTCTTTATTATTAGACCACTTTTCATACTTCCTTTAAAGTATGTCTAGTTTAATATAAAAAAAATGAGTTTAATATATATTCTCTAAAAGAAAAGTATATATATATTATTTAATTCAAATCATTAATTTATTTATAAAATAAATTAATAATTTAAATCAATTACAGAAAATTTATTTAACATGTTTTTTTTTTTTTTTTGTTTTTTTTAAGTTTTTTATTTTTTTTTTTTATATACTACTACCATTATCGTCGATTGATAGGTCATTATATATCGCTTTTATCGGTCACCTTTAATTTTTTTAAAGTTATATAACTGTATAAATATTATCAGTTAAAATTTATAAGATTTTTCAACAAATACAGTTATAGTTTTAGGAAAATCGACTACCTCAAATTTTTTTTAAGTTGTATAATTATATAAATATTATGAGTTAAAATTTATAAAATTTTTTAACAGTTATAGTTTAGGAAAAAAATTTTAGTATATACAGATTATTTATGAAAAATTATAAAGACTATATAATTTTAATTATATTATTTATACAGTTATGTAATTTCAAAATATAAACATTAATCATTATTCTTATGCCAGAAATCACTGTTTATGCTAGAAAAATCATTATTTACATCAAAAAATAAGTACTAGTCACGTCAAAAATATTATTCACATAGATGAATAGTATCATCGCCAGCAGTGGTGGTTGGCTGGAAAAAAATTAATTTGTAAAAAAAAACTTATAACAAAAAAAAACCTACAACATCAAATAAAAAATAAGGTATATGATACACTTAAAATGAGAAGGTGTACCAAAACCTTCACCATAAAAAAAGTTGTGAATTCTAACCCAATAATTAAACAAGTTGGATATCTTCTCTTCATTTTTTTTTTATCTTTAACGTATTTTCTCTGCTTTTTTTTGTCTCCTTTTGCAACATACAACTTTTAAATTCACTTTTTTTTTATTCACCTAGTAACTAGTAGGCTATTTTTTTTTTGTCTTTTAATAACTTATCTTTATTTTTTCATTCACTTAGTTACGTAAGCAATTTTTTCCTTATTTTTATTATTTCTTTAGTAGTTTCTCTTTCTTTTCTTCATTCACTTGGTGTAGGTTACTTTTTTTTATCTTTTCTAAAAAAAATTTGTTTTGGTAAAATAAAATAAAATACAGTAATAAAAAATAGTTTTTATGTAAATTTAATAAATTGATAAATAAGTTACATGTCAAAGAGAGCGTAAGATGTAGATTAATAATAAAAGTGTATTAAAAAAAATATGTGACAGATAGTGATGGTAGCCTTCCTCAAACAACCTTGTACAAATGGTAAACGAACCTTCTTCCAAAATAAAATATATTGTAAGTATTCAAAGGAGGAGCCACGTCATTTTCCGTATTATGCCCACATTCAATGGCAGCCGTTCAAATCAACTTAAATTGGAATAAAATAAGGTTGTATTCGGTACATTATATAATAAAGAGATAATAATATAAGTTTATATTATCATATTATATTAGATATTTGATTCATTTACATAATTATTTAAACATATTATATTTGTCTTTTTATTCTATTATAAAATGAAAAAAATTATTCTCTCTCTCACAATAAAATAAGATCTAATAAAATTTTTATTCCACCTAACCTTTCATCTCATCTCTCCCACAACCTCCCAATCTTGGTCTCCCTGGCCACCTTCCTAATGGACACAGTCTTCGAGTACACCATGGCCTCCCTCAATGGCATCGTCGTCATTCACTCCAACATCATCCCTTCTAGCAAGGCTGCCCTCATTTGCGTCGTCAAGTCTCAGGCCGTCCCTGTCTTCCTCCCTCCCTCTGCCACCATCGACTCTTAAATATATGATATAATAAAAACTTAACAACTCTTTTATATTATCAACTCATGTTTTATTATCTTATACTATTGTACGTTATATTATCAATATCAAGTGATGAAAAGCAACAATAGAGGATAAGATTGGAAAGAAGGAGCCACGCCATTTTCCGTATTACACGCACAGTTAACAGCAGCGGTTGAAATCAAATCATGATGATGTATCATAAAAGTCATGGCTCGTGAAAACTTTCCACAAAAGTTATTAGACTTTTCGTAAGCTATTTTTTTAAATATAGACCTCTGACCTGGTACAGAGAATCCAATCAATTTTAAAATATGAATGATGTTACTTATACAAAAATTTTCCTTACCTACGTCAGAATTTATCAATATCTTACTTATTATATGAGGGTTTGTCCACAAACATTTTTAAAAAAAATTAGTTGTGGAAACAACTATTTGTATTTTAATGATAAATATTAATTTTTACATCAGTTTTTTTAATAATTTTTACATAAGCTGTACGTTAGTAAAAAAATAGTTTTTTATCTGATCTGAAAAAAATAGTATTATTATATTAAATTGTTCAACAAAAAGTTTAATATAACTTAATATTAATTTTTCAAAAATATTAAATTTTCAATTATTAACACTTTTTTTTTTGTCTTTTTCAATTACTAAGACTAGGATCCGACAAACGAAACATCAACAGTGTCTGCTAGAAGAAAGTTGCCAAGGCCTGTGGGGGCTCCGTCCAAAAATTGCCTGCTTTTTTCCCTTGAGCTTCTGTTTCGACCAAAAATTCTACTGCAAATTTGGGTTCACGGAAACATGTGCAACGGTCACGTCCCATTCTCGAGACGGGAAAGTTTTGGTCTCAGCGACGGTACCAAATATATGAAATCTAATATTAAATATTTGGATATCAAATGTTAAATACAGATATTTTAGGATAACGCATACTTATTAGCAAGTTGTATTTCCTATAGGTTGAACAGGTAATTTCAAATTTTATGTCTATAATATTAGTTTTTTTTACTTAATATACAAATATTTAGAACATATTTTTTTCAATTATATTTAGTACATGTTTAAATTAATCTTTTATTAGAAAAACATATAATTAATATAAAGAAATTATGAATGTTAGAGTCAACATCTTAAAAAGAGTTTTATATAACTACTATCTTACTTCAAAATTGAATAAATAATTAGTCAAAGACTAAAAAAAAAACCTCTAAAGATTTCTAAAAGAGGATTAAAGTTCAAATGCTAAAAAAAGTAATTGTTAAGAAAACTTTTTAGTTGTGACAGTGTTTCATAGATTAATATGATAGTTTCACAGCAATACCTTAGTCAAAGATTAAAAAAAGAAACTACTCTAAAAAAATCTTTAGTTGAAAATTTATTTTAGGTGTAAAATAAATTAATTCAAACATAGTTATGATCTTATAAAATGTAACAGAGACTCAATTCAAAAAATATATAATAACTATGACTCTTTTTTTGTTTGTAATAGTTTTTGCGTGAACTTATATTTATATACATAACTTGATACTTACATATAAGTTTATAAATAGAGAAGAAAAAGGTAATTCAAATTTATTTTAAAATGTCAAGTGATTTTTTTATAACATGAAAAACTTATATAATTTAAACTCCTTTTCTTTTTTTTATTAATATTTTTCTAACTTAATCTTAATTATATTTTAATATGTTTCTCTTAATCTTAAATAAGATTTATTAAAATTATAGGTACACTTGAGTCATATATGAATCATTTTAAATTAATATGCTAAGACTTTATTGATGAACTAAAATTCATGTAAGCTAAGGAAAGTTTTCTTCCAAAGTAATTTTCTTTTACATTTGATAATAATTAATAATTAATATTTTTTATTTATTATAATTCATAATGAATATAATTGACAATTACTTCATATCTTTCATGTAATGGGTGGGAGGATACTTTGGGAAAAAATTTACTTATATAACAATAAATTAATTATGTTTAAAATAATTAATAATTAATAATTAATAATTAATTTTTTTCTTTTATTCTAATTCATAATTAATAGAATCAATAATTACTTTATAAATCTCAAGACAATTTTAATATTATAGATAATAATTAATAATTAAGATTTTCTTTTACTTTTTATTATAACTAATAATTAATAGAATCTTTACAAATCTCAAGATAACTCTACTTATAATAATAATATTATACTATATATATAACAATAATTAAAAATTCATAGGATCATTAATTGTAAGGAACTTTTACAAAAATATTGGTCGGACGAACATCTCCTGAAAATGATATGAACACGGGTTTATATTTGAGTTTTTCTCTAACCTTATAGTTTAGGAAACTTGGCTGCTGCCTTGTCCGGTATAAATAAATTTAGGAGACTCCATATTAAAAACCGCATATATCAAGGACAGAGCAAAATCTTCAGAATTCTAAGCTAAGGTAGCACATCAAGTAAAGAAGGAGCCGTATTATCAATGTCTAAGCAAAGGTATGGTTTTCAATATTCCTTAACCTCCTCTCTATAATAGAATCTACCTATTTCTCTCCGCCCTCCCAATTTTTTATTTTTTGGGTATGGTTTTCAGGTTGCAGGGTAAGGTGGCTATTGTCACAGGGGCAACCAGCGGAATAGGAGCAGAGGCAGTGAGGATATTCGTGGAAAACGGGGCATCCGTAGTTATAGCAGATGTTGAAGACGAATTGGGTCACCAGGTTGCAAGTTCAATTGGATTAGACAAAGTGAGTTACCGCCACTGTGATGTGAGAGATGAGAAACAAGTTGAGGAAACAGTAGCTTTTGCCTTGGAGAAATATGGCACCTTGGACATCATGTTCAGTAACGCTGGAATTGCAGGCTCTCTTCCTGGCATACTTGACATTGATCTGAATGCATTTGACAACACCATGGCAGTGAATCTTCGTGGTGCAGTAGCAACTATTAAGCACGCTGCGCGTGTCATGGTGGCTAGAAACATACGCGGGTCCATAATTTGCACGGCCAGTGTGGCTGCTTCTGTAGGTGGATGTGCTGGTCATGATTATACCGCATCCAAACATGGTCTTGTAGGCCTTGTCCGCTCTGCATGTGGTGAGCTTGGAGCTTATGGAATCAGAGTCAATTCCATCTCACCTTTTTTAGTTGCCACACCTCTTACATATAGAGCGCTCCATATGGAGCCAGCTGAAATTGAAGCTACTGCCCTTGATTTTGCCAATTTGCAAGGAATTACATTGAAGCCTACCCATATTGCAGAAGCTGCACTGTTTCTTGCTTCTGATGAATCGGTTTATATTAGTGGACACAACTTGGTGGTGGATGGAGGCTTCTTGGCCGTTAATCGCTGTCTTCCTAGTGATAAAAAATAAAAGATCTCATCTGAAATGTACCAAAAAAAGAAAAAATCATGTTGCTAGCTCCCATATATTGCTTTTGAATAAGTCAATATTATGCAGATCATGTATGGTTTACGTTTATCTAAAATATGTGGTGGTTTTTTGAGAGTCAATTCCTGAATCCTGATATCAGCATTTCCTCAAAGCCGGCACTCTTACTTTTCTCTATTTTTCACAAAGCAAAATTCCATAGAATTGTATTCAAAACAACCATACCAAATTATCCAGTAATCGTGTCTCTCTATAGATATTTATGTTAATTAAATTACATATAGGAATTACAAAACAATCTATAGTTGTCATTTTTTTATATAATACAGAAATTACAATAATTTATAAAGGAAGTTGTGAATGTTTCTAGTTGAGAGTTATGATTTTTTATAGTTAATAATCTTGTGAATTTTTTTATGAAAAGGAAATTCTAAATGAAGATAATAGCACTTATAAAGTTCAAGTGAAAGAAAAATATATTAAAAGTGACAGAATAAAGTATATGAGACATATCCCTGATGGACACTTAAGGGGGAATACTATGAATAATATTGAAAATGGATATCCAAAAGTCACAAGAGTTACAATGCGCTGACTTAAAGACATTTTATGATTGGTTATATTTTTAGGATAAGTAAGTTACCTATAAATACCGTGTTCTTTTTTCTTTACTAAGTTTTTATCCCATTGAGTTTTTTCTTAGCAAAGTTTTAATGAGACATATTTCATAGAGGTATCACAAGAAGAATTTTACAGATTAGCTATGGAAACTGTAACTGATTCGTAGCTAATTTTATTAGCTACGGATTGGTTTGTAGTCTAAATCTCGTAGCTAATTGGCTACAAAAAAAATTTCGTAACTAATCCATAGCTAATTTTTAAATTTTCGTAGTTAATCCGAAGCTAAGTTGTAGTTAATTTTCGTTTAGAGTTTCCTTTATTTTCGTAGATAATTAGTTACAAAAAATTTCGTAACAATTCCGTAACTAATCTGTAGCTAATTTTAATAATTTGTAGTAATTCTGCAGCTATTTCCTAACTATTATGTTGCTAAATTCGTAGCAATTCTATAGATAATCCATAACTAATTATCCCTAACAATTCTGTAACTATTTCCTAGCTATTATGTTACTATATTCGTAACTAATTCGTAACAATTATCTGTAACAATTCCTTAGCAATTATCCATAGCAATGCCATAGCTAATCCATAGCAATTCCGTAATTATTCTCTAGCTAATCAAAATTAATTTATAATAATAATTAATATATTTTAAAATTATATCTATATAAATATTTCAATCTAAACAAAAAAAAAACCCAGCAAATAAGTTATACAAAACAACAAAATATCATAATTGCATTAGTAAGATCAAAACATGTTCTACAAAGAAAAGATAACTAATCAATAAGTCTAAGTTAATACAAATAGTTCTAAACAAATTAGCCCTATAATCAACAAACCCAACTAATCAATCCAAGTTAACCCCATGATCATCAACTTCATTATCATCTCTAACTGCATCACTTTGTGATGTTGTCTGCGACACACCACTTCTTACTTGGGAGCCAACAATCTCACGAAAGATGGGCACCAACTGCGTCTGAAGAAAAGAAGTTATCGCTTCATTAATAGCTTCCTTTATGACTTGTGTCGGAACAGTGCAAAAGTAACCACCAACTTGTGAGGATGAACAAGAGCTAGATCTATGAATGTCAATACCTCAATTGTAACTCATGCCATGAACTCGTCCCTTCTTGTTGGGACCAGTCACCTCCATCCACACCTCATGATCTACCATAGGATGCAATGAAAAGTCTTCTCAATACTTGTCTAATATATCGTGGTGTTATAAGAGTTCTGAAATGAGAAACCTAGAAAATTTTATCAAAACAATCAACAACTTAACAAATATGATTAGTTTTAATTTTAAAGACACCTACAATGAAGTGGCCATAATCTCACGGGTCATAGACTGCGGGACAAACCTCCTCCTACAAGTCCATGATTTGACCAAATGTTACATAAAGAAAAAACATTTACTGTCTTGTGCCATATGATTTGACCAAATTACAAACCCAAAAAATGTAACCAACCATCTACCACATATAAACCCTTCCCATAATCAATATAATAACTTCATTCCTCCATTAGTTCCCCTTGTCATAACTTCTAGATAAAAACGCAACCTTAGAAAATGAATAGTTATCATGGAGTTATCATGGAGCAAGGGTGCAAATAAAATAGCATCATCCCTGTGATAAAGGGACTAAGATTTTGCATCACAGATTAGAATTAGAACCCACAAAACATTCGTAAAAAGCAAAAGCAATAGATACAATATGATAAGAGAAGATTAATCTGGCTATGTTTTCAGCAGACCTTCTTCCTTTCAAGCCAAGCAATTTGAGCATCCCCATTGAAAGATAAGTAACAACTCTTCCAACAGGATACAACACCAGGGAAAGCCATGCCACTGGCCTGACCTAGAGGCATTAGAATCAATATTTGTTATAAAGAAGTTGAAGCAGAAACATCATGTAAATACAAATGTGAAAAATAAACACAAATGCTTAATCAGCATCATTTCTGTTCCCAAATATTATAAAAGAAAAGGCAAGAAATTTACAACTTACCACAAACCAAGCCACCTCTGTGGCATTATGAACCGCTATACTTTTTGGAGTGATTTCAGTAAGAAGTAAGATGGCAACCTTGTTTGATTACAGAAAGGCAAGAGATCAGATATTATGAGAAGTGATTTCTATGTATGTGTATGTACAAACTTGCACACCATATAATTTCAAGAGGTGAGAGGAAACACAAAGTTAAGAAATTATATCGGAACATAGCATCCCATTTTTTTTAACAAAAAGCAGTTCATAATCAGAAATAACAAATAAACAGATATTGAAGCATGCATGAGAAAATTAAAAGGATGAAGAAATACACAATTAAGCTCAAAAGATAGCCTTTCTTTGCATCATACAGTACACACCTTTTGTTAAACACTTAAACTAAACAAACCAAGCTTTGGTTGAGTTGCGTTAGTGATAACATTTTTTAGAGAAAAACAAAGATCATGAAGGAGGTCCTAGGCAAAATGTCTTTAGGTCCAAAAGAAAGCCACAGTGCAACGTTCTGTGATCAATCAGATGCAACCATTCTATTTGAAAAGATAATTTATACTTATAAGTAATATAGCATAAAACTAAGCATATAACACAAATTATAAAGAAGAGTGTTCCTGATGACTCATTGGTAAGTTAGGTGATCATTCAACAAGGTTATATAAAGCACTAAATAAATGGTTTTTTAATGACTTTGATAACTTTGTAGGGTCCAGTATTATCAGGGCACAAGAAACTTATTGCAGACAAGCTTGTAGAAGAGGAGGCAGAACGCAAGATCAAGGGAGAGGCAAAAAAGGAAAAGCAGATGGTAATTTTATTTTTCAAGATGACTTCTATTTTAATGTTATCTCTATATGTTGACAATTTATGTTTCTTCGGTTGTTATCACCCAAAATTTTCCCTATCTGGCAATCAGTCTGATTAATGAGTGATCTTATTGCTTGTTACAGTTAGCAAAAAAGGGGCATGTCAAACCTGCTAATTATGTGGACTCACATGAAAAATTTCTAATAAGTGTTGCTACAAAAGGAGGTAAATGAGTTTGTTTTTCTTTTAAATAGAGATATATCGCTTCTTTATTCTTTTTGGTGACTTGCATTTTCCCAGTACTGATTTGGACCATTTTTTGAACATGCATCACTTTGGTTTGTTTTCAGTGGTCAAGTTGTTCAATGCTGTAAGTTTTCACTTTAACATTTAACCAAACTTTGGTTCCCTTCGTAGTTTTTCTCCCTTTGCTTCTTTGATGTTTTGTATGTTTTTCATTATTAAACCAGAGATTTTGTTCGCACCTTTTGCAGGTCAACAAGGCACAAACTGCTCAAAAAGGGTTGGACCCCTAAGGACTAAGGATGCAAAAGGTGATCTGTTTTATGCTATAGCAACAAAAGTGAGACATGAAAAAGAAAAATCCATGTCAATATTTCTGATACACTTGCAGTGTAACTGAATCAAGAAAAGAAAAAGAAATCTCATTGGGGGGATTAATTGTTTTAGTTTATATTATCTAATGGGAAAATTGGGACTTCCATTCCAACCAATACATCAGCAATTTTTTTTTTTTATAGTCAGTGAGCTTAGTTTTTATTTATTTTTGTATGACTAGACTAGATCATGTCAAATCTCAATCATGACATCGCGTTTTAAGTAATAGTAAGTTAACAAGAACCATGATCTCATGGGGAAATTCTTCATTTTCTTGAATATTTTCATTAGGGTAGGAACCATTAAAGACCATTAATATTCCCAGTTTTCTAACTTACAAAATTTTCACAAAAAGTAAACTGTATGCCATATTCAAAGTGGCAAAATCCCATCAGAAAGGGAATCATCTTTCAGTGATTTCTTATCCTCCTGACTTGACTATGCTACTTTAGCATCCAACTACAATGAGAAATGTGCATAAATTGCAAGATTAGGCTAAAACAGATAAAGCTTTGTGATTTTGTGTATCTTTCGTTATTCATGGTCACCTCACATGCTTCATTTTGGGACTCCAATGATATCTGTTATATATATTGTTATATATATATTTCCAAATAGCATATTACAATGTTTATTAGCATTTGTTTCACGTTTTCACATAGTAATAGTTTATGCTATAAATACCTAGTTCAAGTCTAAGTCTAAACAAGGTGGTTATTGTTGTTTTATGCTAACCATCATTCTAGTTCAGTTCTGTGCCAAATTTACATCAATAAATCAATAAATGTGTACACTTTGAGTGTTGAGACTAGGCCTGGAGTTGTCATTCTGTTTGCAATAGCTTCCTTAGAGTTTGGATTGGTGAAAATGTATATGAAAATCGCCAATCAAAAACTTACTATTTTTAGTGAGTTTAGATTTTTAGTGAGTTTAGTCATCATTAAGGCAATGGTTATGTGTTCAAACTTTGATAATGTGTGCTTAACTATCTATTTGTGTATGCTGCCAGAGATAAGAAAACGGACCTAAGAACCCTTCTTTTCAGAGTTAGGGAAGCCATTGTTGCCTGCAAATGGCACCTCTGCAAAGGTGATGATTTCTTACCCCTTCTGCTTTAGTGTCAGATTACACTCCGATCCCAACCATCGTATAACTTATAATCTAGCACAACCCAAGAAGCTAAAAAATAAACAAATAAAATATAAATAAAAGTAAAAACTTTATCTTAAAACTATAGTTAAAAAGGGAAAAGTTGATAAACCTGGTATCTGTCATTGAGCATTTGAAGATTATACTGCTTGTCAGCCCTCAATTCCTGCACGGCGGCGGCATTTTGCAGGAATGACACGAGGGGTGCGACAGCCTCCTCCAGGGACTTGAGCCTGGCCACCACTTCCGCCCTCCTTTCCACCATGTCTGATGACCCCAAAAAAAAACTCAAATTAAATAAAAGGAAAAAAAAAGATACGGAAAAATAAATAGAAAGATTAGAAGTTGTGACCTTGAGGAACGTCTTCGGTATGGTAAAGGCTCTTGTGGATGTCCATAACGAGCGAGAGAGAAGAGCGAGAACGCGAGAGACGAGTGACCGAGAAAGAGAGACGAGCGAGTGATTTGGTCTGGGCAGAGGGATTTGAGAGAGGGAGAAAGAATGAGAGGGGAGGGAAGTACAGCGGAGGGAATTGAGATTTGGGAAAGTAAAAGATTAACCCGATGTATTTTTATTAAATGAATGGAAGAGAATAAGTGGGTATGAAATAAAAAAGAAAGGAATGAAATAGAACATAATTTTTATTCTCTTTATTTATAAGTTTTATTAATGAAACGGAATAGAATAGAATTATCTATGTGTTTCTCTCATTCTACCTTAATTTTGGAGAGAACAAAAGTTAGACATTTGAGAAAAAAAATGGGAGAAATGATTCTCCATGTATTTTGTTCCGTTCTCATGTATTTTAAAACTCCCAAACAAGAGAAGTCATTTCTGTTCTCCTTATTTTCTTTTCGTTCTCTTCATTACCTATCATCCAAATATAGTGTAAAGAGAGCTGATGGTTAAATTTTTTTTAATGCTATTGAAATTTAGGTACCGAAAAATTTGGTAGCTAATTTGTAGCTAATTAATTAAGGTTTAGCTATAAAGTAGCTGTGAAATAATTTTTTTTAGTTGAATTCTGTAAGTAAATTATAGTAATTCTGTAATTATTTATTTGATAAAAATTTTCTCTTTATGATTTTAAATTTAGTTAGGGAATTTTATTTCGTAACTAATCTGTAGTTAATTTGTTATGGATTAGCTACTAAAATTTTTTGTAACTAAATTTTGTAATTAAACCGTAGCTAATTTGTAGCTATTTGTTTGATAGAATTTTTAACTTTCTTTATTCAAAATTTAGCTATGAAAATTTAATTAGCTACAGATTAATTATCAAAAATTTTCATAACAAAATTTAGTAGTTAATTTATAAAATTCTTGTAGTGTATAGTTATCTAAAAGAAAGTATTATAAAACATACATATTTACATATTTTACATGTAATAGATGACTATATTCATTAGCTATTAAGGGTAATAAATGGTATTAGTATAATTTGTAGTTATAAATTTTACTATTTTTAATAATGGTATAATAACCCTTAGACATTATAAAAAGTGTAACATCCTCTTCTTATTTATATTTGGAATCCTATATAAACACATGTTTTTCTCATAAAGAAATAAAAAAGAAGAAGATTTGGTGGCATAACTAATTTATGAAGAATTAGAATTTTAGTACCCGTATTTCCTTTATCTTAATTTATCTTTTTCTTCTCTTTTATTCAATTTACAACAACTTACATGTTTTTTAATTTTTAGTCATGTGTATATTTTTCTTTGGTCGATTTTCATTTTTGTGAAGAAATTATCTTTTAAGTATTTGGAAAATTAATTATCGATAGTTTTTTTAGTATGAAAATCTAATCATTTTAAAAAATATGTAATCTAACGAAATGTTTTGGATTTTAACAATAGTCCAAATTTTCAAGAAGATAATCAACTTGTTTTAAAATTATCAAAATTCAACTTTAGTCATTAGTTCGTAATATTCCATAAAAAGTAAAAATTGATCTCCTTAATTATTATTATTATTTTTTGTAATTTTTACTATGAAAGACAAATACATAATGGAACACATCCAGATCCAGCTGCCTTAGGCCGTACGGTAATTGAACATTTGAAACTTGAAAGAACCGGTCAGTGACCCATGATAACCTCACAAATGCTTTTGGAGTTTAAGAGGCTTGTGCAGTTGCATGAGTTTATATTTTATATATTTTTTTGGTACACTTTGTTGCATGAGTTTAATTCAGGCGCCGTCCACTGCCGCGCATAGGTATTTTCGGAAGCCTCATCATAATATGTTACGAAGGAGAAATTATTTTGTTGTCTAAGATTAATAATTTCTTTCAATCAAAATTTGACACGTAGGAATTGAATAATTATATGGTTATTGGATTAAAAAAATAAATTATTATTAAATTAAATTTGAATTATTGGAAAATTGTACGTTGAAAGCAATATTCTCGAAGTGTATAAGAATTTTTCGTTAGGAAGAGTGCATGGCTGTTACCATTTGTTTTTCACTCACCAATGTTTTCTAGCCGAGAATGGCTGCATGCTCCTTGATTACTGATCTGAACTGAGTTTTAAATTAGTAGTTTAGGAATAACTTGGTTCATTAAAATAATATTTTATATATTTATATGTATTATTAGATAAGTAAATATATTTTTTATAATAAATAAATTTTTTATAAAATATCTCATAGATATAATCATTAATTATATCTTACGTAAATAAAAAAATTAGTTATAAAATATAACAATTTCACGGATTTTATCATAATTAACAACATTCAATTCAGATTGAATTACGATTTTTATCCTCCAAATACACTCTTATAAATATCACATAAATTTCATAAAAATATGCATCTAATTTCAAACACTACTCACATTATGTATAATTTAACTTGAGCGATAGAATACTTTTTATAAGTATTCATCCTCTCATACTACTGTTGCAGCTACCATGCATGGAAGGAAACTACCATTGTTAATCTTTTCAGGTATTTTTCTAAATCTTACTTTTTTTTCTCGTATTTAGATGTTTACCAAAAGGTGAGAGTTATTGATCATTACTTTTAAAAAAATGTATTTGTCAAAATCTAAAGCAAAAGGAATTATATACAGGTCATCAGTAGTGACGTATCCAAAAAATTTAAGTAATGCGGGCAAAGGTATATCAATACAGAAGTATAAAAAAGTTTTAATAATTATATTTATATATTAAAAAATATATTAATACAAAATTATGAAAGATTAATTTATATTGTTCCCTTCACATTTTTATATTTTAAAAATACTAAATAATCTTTTCATCATCATTATTATTAAATATTTGTTTTTTATATATGTAACTAAATAATCATTTAATAAAAATAATATATTTAACAGTAAAAATATGAAAATAAAAATTATACATATAAAATATATATATATATATATAAAGTAAAAAAAAATCAAAATAAAGTGAAGGTATCTGTCCACGCTCATTTGCACGTGGATTCGTTCCTGGTCAACAGGTATAAAATTATAAATATTTTCCCGCTCTCCATTCGCTCTTCTCTTCCACTAGTCCATATTATCGTATTACCATTGGTCCAATAAATTCCTGGAGGATGGTTCTTGGATCACGAGCAAGGTAGGCACTTCATTCATGGGTGCCATTTTCTTTGCGTGTCTTATCAAACGCTTTGATCAGTGATCACAACATAGGTCATCTCTGATTTTGAGGTCATAGGTGAAGGGTATGGCGAGTTGAGGTTCGTAATAGTAGGTAAGCCATATAGTTTTTATTTGACGACATTTGCGCAACTCGGTTGAAGACTATGGACAGCGGTGTCTTCGGATTGGGTTTAAGATATCATGGCTATTGGGCCTGAGGCTTAGTGTTCCTAAAAACCCTTATATCGCACATGAATATTCTTCCAAAATAACTTGTAAACATTTAAAGGATGAGACTCATAGTCCAAAAAAAATGACGAGCCACGTCATTTTCTGTATTTACACCCTCATTCAACATGGAGAGTACTCTTCTAACTCTTGCAGTATTAACTGCTTCAGTAAGATTATAACATGTCGCCATTTATAACTATATTGGTGATTGCATTGAAATGTAAATATTTTTAAATTAGATCTGAACTATTATAAATTTGTCTAAAATAATACCCCATGAGTATTTTATACTTTTCCCATTCAACAGCAGCCGTTGAAATTAACTTAAACATAAATGAAATATAAGAGTATAAAAGATTTATAAATGAGATTTAAAATTGTGTTAAAAACACATCTCTTAATTTTGCATTTCGTTTGTAAGGTTATTTTAGCTAATCATGACTCATGTCTCATGTGATGTATCAAAAAAGTCATGACTCGTGTGAAAAATTTCCATTAACAAACTTGGATTTTCGGCAGGCTTATTTCTAATTACAGACACTAGCCTGGTGCAAAGAATCCAGTCAATTTGAGAATACGAATAATTTTACTTTATACAAAAAAAAAATCATTATAAATTTTAAATTATAAATAATTCCAGACTGTCCATTCATTCTCCTCTTCCACTAGTCCATGTAAATTCCTGGAGGCTGGTTCTTCGATCACAAGTGGGTACTTCCTTCATGGGTGTCTTCTTTTATATATGATTGAATCGTGCCACGCTCGAGAAATTATTAGACGCTTCCAACACTTAAGAATTTCTTACTAGTGAAACTCTCTTATCACAGTATAGGACATCTCTGGTTTTGAGGTTCTAGGTGAAGGGCATAATGAGTTGAGGTTCATAGTGAGTAGGCCATATAACTTGACGGCATTTGCGGGACTATGGTGAAGAATGTGGTCTTTTGGGGATTGGGCTTAAGGGATGGCGGCTATTGGTCCCGAGGCTTAGTGTACCTAAACCAATCATGAGAAATGATAGCAACCATACTCTTTATTATCAAGTCCCATTTCATACTTCCTTTAAAATATGTCTTGTTTAATACCAAAAAAAAAGTGTGAATTGCAACCTATTAATAAAAAATGTTGGAAATATTTTCTTCATTTTTTTTATTTTTAACATATTTTCTCTACTTTTTTTTCTCTCCTTTTGCAACGTGAAACTTTTAAATTCACTTTTTTTGTATTCACTTAGTAACTAGTAGGCTATTTGTTTTGTCTTTTAATAACTTATCTTTTTTTTTTCATTCACTTTGTTACATAAGCAATTTTTTCCTTATTTTTATTATTTCTTTAGTATTTTCTCTTTCTTGTTTTCATTCACTTGGTGCAGGCTACATTTTTTTTTATCTTTTCTAAAAAAAAATATCTTTTCTAAAAAAAAATATTTTTTTTTTGGTAAAATAAAATAAAATAAAGGGAAAACTTAAAAAAAAACCATTATACTTTACGCGATGTGCATTTTGGTTATGTTATTTCGAAAATGTGCAAAATAGATCTCTTACTTTGTATTTTGTGCAGAGAACTAAAAAATGATAACAAACGTTAGTTTTTGGATGAACACATGCATGTCTGAATTTTTGACCCTCAAACGCGGTATTCTTCTTCCTCTCACCCAAAGCCTAACATTTAGAACTTTATAACTTCAAGCCAGCGAAACCAAACCACCATTCACCACTTTCTAGCCATCAATCGTCAAGCCACATCAGTCAACCCCATCACCTAGAAACTTGAAACCCCAGAGTAGAGACCTATCAACCACTCCCCTCCATTGTTGAAGCCCTACGAACCCAAGACCTCCACCATTGCGCACCACCGAATGATGTCACCTGAAACCATCGTTCGTCCAAAACCGCGTGATTCGCCATCAACCCATGATGCAAGCACAGAATCGAAGAGACTGGGTCGTGTTTGGGTCAATTCCATTCTACTCGTTGGAATCGAAAAGCAACGATTGTCGAGGGGTGGTGGTTGTCATCGGAGACCAGATCGGGGGCAATGAAGGCGTATTAGGTTTTGGGTGAGAGGAAGAAGAAGACCGCGTTTGGAGGTCAAAAATTCAGAGCATTTCCATCCAAAAACTAACTTCTGTTACCATTTTGTAGTTATATACACAAAACGCAAAGTAACAAGTCTATTTTGTATATTTTTAAGTAACATGACCAAAGTACATATCGTGTATAGTACAAGGGGATTTTTGGAAGTTTTTTCTAAAATAAAATACATTAATAAAAAAATAATTTTTAAGTAAACTTAATAAATTGATAAGTAAGTTACATCTCAAAGAGAGTGGAAGATGTAGATTAATAATAAAGAGTGTATTAAAAACTATATGTGAGAGAGAGTGATGGTAGCCTTCCTCAAACAACCTTGTACATATGGTACACGAACCTTCTTCCAAAATATATTGTAAGTATTCAAATGAGGAGCCAATCATTTTTTGTATTATGCCCACATTCAACAGCAACCGTTGAAATCAACTAAAACGGGAATGAAATAAGATTGCGTTTAGTGTATCGTATAAGAAAGATTTGATAGTAGATCTAATAGTATAAGCTTATATTATTAGGTTATATCAGATATTTGATGCACTCATATGATTGTATAGTCATATCAGATTAGCCTTTTTTATCCTGTTATAACATGGTAAGGTTTTTATTCCAACCTTACCCTTCATCCCATCTCTCCTGCAGCCTCCCAATCTCTGCCTCCCTCGTCGCCTCCCTAATGGACACCATCTCCGAGTCCGCCATGGCCGCCGCCATGGTTGCCCTCAGCGGCATCGTTGTCATTCACTCCAACACCATCCCCTCTCGCCAGCCCGCCTTCATCTGCATCACCAAGTCTCGCCACATCCCCATCCTCCACAACCATGTCTTCCTCCCTCCCTCCCTCCCTCCACCACCATCAACTCTGCCGACGACTTCAACGACTCACTACTCATCCTTGTAATTGAGTTTGGTGGCCCCAAATCGAAGACTAGTCCACTAGCTCATGTTGAAGTGATTGAAATGAATTAAAGAGAAGAAATGGACTTGCCACTTGGAACAGATTAAAGAAAAGAAATGGACTAGATTTATATTTGGACTTTGGCCAAAAGTTAAAAAAAAATGAGATCTAAAACTTAGTACAGAATGTGAACGATTCTACAAAAGAAAATTAGGATTTTTTTTATAAAGGATAATTTTATGATGAGAAATATTTATATTTATAATTAATTTAATTATACAATAATTATCAAATACATAATATGATAAAAGCTTATCAATTCTTTTATTTTATCATATTATATCTTACTACTTTATACTATCATAAATTATCCTATTAAATACATCAAAAATAACCTTTATGAGAATAAGATTGGAAAGAAGGAGCCACGCCATTTTCCGTATTACACGCACATTCAACAGCAGCGGTTGAAATCAAATCATGATATGAATCATAAAAGTCATGGCTCGTGAAAATTTTCCATAAAAGTACTTAGACTTTTCGTAAGCTTTTTTTCTAAATATAGACCTCTGACCTGGTACAAAGATTCCAATCAATTTAAAAATAAGAAAATAATATTTTTCATATTTCTTTTTACACTTATTTTAAATAAATATAATTAAATAAAAAAAAAAAAATAAAATAAATAATATTAAAAAATATAAAAATAAAATATATATTATTTATAATAAGAATATCATAATTATAACAAATATGAATGACATTACTTATACAACAAATTTAAAAATGTTGATCTTACATTATTTTTGACAAAATATTATTTTTAAATTATTTTTAAATGATTATAATTAAGTAAAAAAATAAAAAAATATAATTAATAATATAAAAGGTAATATAAAAAGTTATGTGAAAAAAATATAACAAAATAATCATATTTACAAAAAAATTTCCTTACTGACTTCAGAATTTATCAATATCTTACTTACTTATTATACGAGGGTTTGTCCACAAACATTTTCTAAAAAAATTAGTTGTGGAAACAATTATTTGTATTTTAATGATAAATATTAATATTTGTATCAGCTTTATTTAATAATTTTTACATAAGCTGTACGTTAGTAAAAAATAGTTTTTTTCTCTGATCTGAAAAAATAGTACCATTATATTAAATTGTTCAACAACAAAAAAATAATATAATTTAATATTAATTTATCACAAATATTAAATTTTCAATTATTAGGACTTTTTTGTGTGGTCTTTTTCAATTATTAAAGACTCAGATCCGACAAACGAAACATCAACAATGTCTGCAAGAAGAAAGTTGCCAAAGCGGGGCTCCGTCCAAATCTTGCATGCTTTTTTTCCCCGAGTTTCTATTTCGGCCAAAAAATCTACTGCAAATCTGGGTTCACGGAAACATGTGCAACGGTCACGTCCCATTCTCGAGACCGGAAATATGATACGGATATGACATATATATATATATATATATATATATAAAATTTTAATTATAAATATTTTAAATACAATTTATCAATAATAATATAAATATATTTATTTATAATTAAAAAAAAATTAATAATAATTAAAAATTTTAGTACACTGATATACAATAATTTTTTTTAAATTTTAATAAATTGTATTCGAGATGTGACCAAGTCGTATCCGAACTAAAAAAATAATCTTTTTAATTGAACACACTCGTATACGCGTGTGACACTCGTATCATATGCGAAGTTGTCGTATGTCATATAATGTGAAACACGTGTCGATACACCTGACATATCAATAAAATAACGCTGTTTTATACTTTTTAAGTACCAATTATATGAAATCTAATATTAAATATTTGATATCAAATATTAAATACAGATATTTAAGGATAACGCATACTTATTAACTAGTTATAATATGAGTTACAAATATAGAAAATATAACCAAATAGAATCCTTAATTAATAATTAATATAATCAAATAGAATTCAACCAAATATATGTTCTTTTACTTTTTATTATAATTAATAAATTAATAATTAATAGAATATTTACAAAATCTCAAGATAATTCGAATTATAATAATAATATTATACTATATATAATAATAATAATAATTAATTAATTAATTAATATCAAAGATAATAATTAATAATGAATAGGATCATTAATTGTGAGGAACTTTTACAAAAATATTGGTGGGACTAACATTTCCTCAAAATTATATGAACACGGGATTATATTTGAGTTTTTCTCTAACCTTATAATTTAGGAAACTTCGTTGCTGCCTTGTCCCGTATAAATAAATCTAGGAGACTCCACATTAAAAACCGCATATAAACAGGACAGAGCAAAATCTTCAGAATTCTAAGCTAAGGTAGCACATCAAGTAAAGAAGGAGCCGTATTATCAATGTCTAAGCAAAGGTATGGTTTTCAATATTCCTTAACTTCCTCTCTATAATAGTGTCTACCTATTTCTCTCCGCCCTCTCATTTTTAAATTTTTTGGGTATGGTTTTCAGGTTGCAGGGTAAGGTGGCTATTGTCACAGGGGCAGCCAGCGGACTAGGAGCAGAGGCAGTGAGGATATTCGTGGAAAACGGGGCATCCGTAGTTATAGCTGATGTTGAAGACGAATTGGGTCACCAGGTTGCAAGTTCAATTGGATTAGACAAAGTGAGTTACCGCCACTGTGATGTGAGAGATGAGAAACAAGTTGAGGAAACAGTAGCTTTTGCCTTGGAGAAATATGGCACCTTGGACATCATGTTCAGCAACGCTGGAATTGCAGGCTCTCTTCCTGGCATACTTGACTTTGATCTGAATGCATTTGACAACACCATGGCAGTGAATCTTCGTGGTGCAGTAGCAACTATTAAGCACGCTGCGCGTGTCATGGTGGCTAGAAACATACGCGGGTCCATAATTTGCACGGCCAGTGTGTCTGCTTCTTTAGGTGGATATGGTGGTCTTGATTATACCGCATCCAAACATGGTCTTGTAGGCCTTGTCCGCTCTGCATGTGGTGAGCTTGGAGCTTATGGAATCAGAGTCAATTCCATCTCACCTTTTTTAGTTGCCACACCTCTTACATGTAGAACGCTCCATATGGAGCCAGGTGAAATTGAAGCTACTGCCCTTGATTTTGCCAATTTGCAAGGAATTACATTGAAGCCTACCCATATTGCAGAAGCTGCATTGTTTCTTGCTTCTGATGAATCGGTTTATATTAGTGGACACAACTTGGTGGTGGATGGAGGCTTCTTGGCCGTTTATCGCTGTCTTCCTAGTGATAAAAAATAAAAGATCTCATCTGAAATGTACCAAAAAAAGAAAAAAGTCATGTTGCTAGCTCTGAAATATTGCTTTTGAATAAGCCAATATTATGCATATCAAGTATGGTTTATGTTCATCTAAAATATGTGGTTGTTTTTTGAGAGTCAATTCCTGAATCCTGATATCAGCATTTCCTCAAAGCCGGCACTCTTACATTTCTCTATTTTTCACAAAACAAAATTCCATAGAATTGTGTTCAAAACAACCATACCAAATTATCCAGTAATCGTGTCTCTCTATGGATATTTTATGTTAATTAAGTTGCAGTATATAATTATTGAAATTTCTGGGCTGTGCCACAAATCATTCTGGATGGTAAAAGGCAGGCGAAGGCAGGGTTTAGAAGAAACTAATGTTTGTACCCGTGCGTTTGCATGGAAAAATTAAGAGGAAAACAATTATTAATAAAATAGAATAAAATTTTTACAATTTAACTTAAAAAATCCTTGATATAATTTGATAAAATTATATGAGTACAAAAACAGTTTTAATCATATATAATGATTCTACATAGGTAAAGTATAATGCTGCTTTATCAATTATTAAAATATGCAAATATGTAAAAGGAATTATATAATTATCAATGAACAAAATATAAATAATATTAAGATAAAAAATTCAATAATAAAGATTAAACGAATATCAATATTTTGAATATTTTCAAATCACTATTTCATTTAACTAAATCACCAATTAATATTTTTAAATCACTCATTAACATCATAACTCTTGAAATTGTAGCATAAAATTGACCAGTAAAAATAAGTCTTGATAAAAAATAACCCTATATGAGAGAGAAATTGTTCTTGACTCTTATTTATATAGTCATTGCAAAACATAGAGTTAATGAGAATTGTCTTTTTTAAAACTTTAAAGGGATTCCAAGATTTGAAGGTATTAAATTCAATTTATGAATATAAATCTTGTCATCATTGGTGTCAATTCATTCACAATTAATCTTGTTCATTACACAATTCTATTAGTTGATCAGTATTCTAAGAAGCATAATTAGAATTCTTTTTTTTAGTATCAATATGTGATTTGACATTCTAGAACCTTTAATCTCATGTAAATATTCAGTTGTAAACCATTCAGATCAATACCAACATCTTCATTTGCTATATAAATTGAATCTAAACTAAGATATTGTTTTTCTTCTTATGACAATTTCAAGGATTGGAGCAAGAAATGCTATATTCTCAAAGAACTTGAAATCTTTTATATTTGCAACTAAATTAGGATATGCAAAATCAACAATATCTATAATATATTTGTTAGAATTTAAAATCAAAATATTTTCAGGGATTTTAATTTCAGCTTCACCATCATTATCATTTCCTAAATTGTCATCGCCAATGTTAATAATCTAATCAACAAAATGGACTTAGTTTCATATAAGTTAGATATAGTAAATGCAGATTGTGACATTCTATTCTTAATCAATCTCAGGACATTGCAGTAATTCCATAACTTCGATGAATTAATTGTTGCCATAACAATATCTTATCTACTTGCTTTTAGAATTACTAATATTGGTAATATTTGTCTGAAGTCTCCCCCAAGACAACAATTTTTCCTCCAAACAGTTGTTCAATACTTTTGTCATTAGAAAACCTCAAAATATCTCCTAAAGTTTTATTGAATGTCTCAAAACCGATTTGTTTATCATTAATGCTTCATCCAAAGGAGATTAAGATAAATCCACAAAGGGATTCGAAACCCTAAATAGGCAAGCCTTACATTCAAAGAGCATTGTCGTTTGGGATTAAGGGTTGAAACAAGCTAGGTCAGACTAAGCTTTGTTTTAAATAGGCATGACCTGTATCCCAAATATAAGACTTGAGACTAACCTATGAGCCTGAAATAGACTGATTTTTAATATTTGATTTGACTTTTTTAAAAGTCTAGTATGACATTTTTAAAAGCTTGGTCTGACTTAAAAGTCAATTTAAAAGCTTACTTTGCAATAAGGTCTTTAAATAGACTAATATACGTACATTTAAATAAGTCAACAATTCTTTATATAGGTTAACAGGACTAAGCCTTGAAATAGGTCAACGAACTTAGGCCTTTAAATAGGCCAACAAATATATGATTTTTAAAACATTACCTTAAAAATCTAATTTTCTAATTCAATAACATAAGTCTAGCAAACCTAATTATTTAACAATATAAAATTATAACAAATATAACCGGTTTCAAGCCTCAAATTATCCAATAACAGAACAATATAATTAAACAAATCCAACAAATCTTAGACTTCAAATTACTAACATCAAAATAGTACCAAAAGGCCTCTTGCCTCAAATTACTAACATAAAAAAAGTACCATTAAGAGTAAATTAAAATCTTAATATATTAAGAGCAAAAGTGGAGAAGTTTCATGCATTGCAGTATATATCTATCACTTGGCATTTATTGCAATAGATTAAGTCGGCCAAACAAACCATATATTTTTGCACTGGTACAAGCTATGCGAATCTAAATATGCCAATTTTTCTATACCTTTATAACTGGTATAAATTATTTCTTAGTACCATATTAATAGGGGAAAAGATTAAGTTCTTAGCTTCATGAGGCAGATTCACATAATGTCTACACAGAAAAAATAAACTCAAGTTGATCGCTAACATACTATTCACAGTTCTGTCAAAAAGATAACACAACATACTATTAATTAATTAAAATTGCTACTCAACCAAGACAAATAAAGATACCATTATCCTCTTAGCACCACATGCCATAAGCTTATCTCCTACAATAATAAAAAAAAGTACTATAAGCTTACCTGATCATTCAAATTAAAGAGAAAAAATGAATTTTAACGGTCATATATCTTTCCTCTCTCATCTACTTCCCAGTGTAAAATTAATTCTCCCGTATACTTATTCTCCAAGGTGTTCATGCTTCTAACACTAGTCTGTAGAGTGAACAAATTGCATCAGTAAAAGAAAAAAAAACCAAGCACGTATCAATATAGCATCATTAATTTGATAGATACCTTTAAGAAGGCCCCCTATCATTGCGAACATAAGAACAAAAAGAAACATCAGAAAGGCTACAACACAAAAGAACATAGACACGCAAACAGGACAAATTAATGAAAATTGCAAGGGATAGACCAAAGTCCATGCATACTCATCCACCATTATGTAGTTGGCTTCTCTCTAAAAAAGAACTAGTAAGCATTTTTTTTTTGGTGAATTATGCATATCAGGAACTGCCCGCCACGTCAGGAGGAGTCTAATATGATTAAACCAATTGCTACACTACAATGATTAAATACTGAAATTTATAAGAAAAATAAGAGAAGTAAGCTACACACATTATGATTCATTGAATAGAATGAATAGTTCAATTACAATGATGATGCACTCGGTGCTATTTATAACAACATTGTTTCATAACTCACTTTGACAGCTGTACAAGCTTTGCTAGCTGTCATAACAAACTTTTGCCAACTATTAATAACTAATCAGCTAGCTAAATAACTAACTGATCACATTCTCTAATATCCCCCCCACAAGCTCAAGAAGGTTGACTAACAGGAAACACCTTGAGCTTGTCTCTTAAGACCTGAAAATGAGAAGGAGATAAAGGTTTTGTGAAAGAATCAGCTATTTGATCAACGTCAAGAACATGCAGAACTTGCAGGTGCTTAGCAATCACTTTTTCTCTAACAAAATGAATGTCCAATTCTATGTGCTTGGTTCTTGCATGTAGAATAGGGTTATGAGTGAGATTTACAGCACTTAGATTATTACATAACAGTGTAGGAACCCGAAAAGGAATCTGCAACTCTTTGAGCAGTGACTGAATCCAGAGAAGCTCAGCAGTGGTGTTTGCCATGCTCCTATATTCGGCCTCAGTGCTGGACCGAGCAACAAGTTGTTGCTTCTTAGAGCTCCACGAAATCAGATTGGGACCGAGAAAAATACATGAACTAGAAATAGATCTCCTGTCATCCTGATCTGTGACCCAATCAGCGTCACTGTATGCACGCAAAGAAAAAGGTAATCTAGGCTGAGAAGCTTGTAGCAGCAAACCATGATCAAGAGACCCTTTAAGATATCTGAGAATGCGCTTAACAGCTCTCCAATGCGACTCCAACGGCTGAGCCATAAACTGCGACACTTTATTAACACAGAAAGCAATATCCAGTCTAGTTAAAGTAGCATACTACAACCCACGAACAATAGATCTGTACCGGGATGCATCAGGCAGAACATCAGTGCTATACTTGCTTAATCTGTAATTACTCAACATAGGAGATGAGATACCCTTTGAATCTTCCGTTTTAACTTTGCATAGAAGGTCTCTAATGTATTTTGACTGATTAAGCAGCAGAGAACCATTGGATAAATGCCTCACTTCAACACCCAGAAAATAATCAACCTGACCAAGTTGTTTCAATGCAAACTGACTATGCAATTTATGAATTAGATCTTCAATTATAGAGGGGGCTGATCCTGTAATGAGAATGTCATTTACATAAATCAAAACATAGATGCATACGCCCCTGTAAGTGTAGACAAGAAGTGATGGATCACACCTACTCTTGACAAAACCAAATTGTAACAAGGCATTAGTAAGCCTTTCATACCAGGCCCTAAGAGCCTGCTTCAAACCATAAAGAGAGCGATAAAGCTTGCATACAAGAGACTTATCCTGAGTTTCAAATCCAGGAGGTTGAACCATGTATACTTCTTCGTGCAAAAAGCCATTCAAAAAAGCATTATTCACATCAATTTGCTGGATGTCCCATTTATTTGTAATGGCAAGGGTTAGAATCACTCTAATAGTGACAGGTTTGATTACTGGAGAAAAGGTTTCTGAAAAATCAAAGCCTTGGGTTTGGTGAAATCCTTTGCCTACCAACCTAGCCCTCAACTTGTGCACTGAGTCATCCGGGTTTTCTTTGACTCTAAACACCCAACGGCAACCAATAGCCTTTCTATGAGGTGGTAACGGAACTAAAGACCATGTATTATTTGACTGCAATGCTTGATATTCAGCTTTCATTACATCAAGCCACTTGGGATCGGACAAGGCTTGTTTCACATTTTTAGGTTCAGCACATGACAAAAATGCTTTAGGCTTAAGACTTC
Source organism: Ormosia semicastrata (assembly GCA_029884595.1). Taxonomy (NCBI): domain Eukaryota; kingdom Viridiplantae; phylum Streptophyta; class Magnoliopsida; order Fabales; family Fabaceae; genus Ormosia; species Ormosia semicastrata. Next base: position 208,376 of record JAQQTO010000055.1, on the reverse strand, counting down.
CAGTTTTGGCCCGAGTGATCATGGGATGTGAATTATGGTTACTGATTATAGGAGGAGCAGAACCTACACCATGAACAGAGACATGGACAGAACCTGCATCACGAGCAGAAACATGAGAACATACTGCAAGAAATGGAGTAGGTTCAAGACTTGACTGAACAGGAGGAATCAAATCTGAACTAGAGTGAGCTGAATCAGAAACATTAGAAAAAGTGGATGGCGGTGTAACAGAAATAATAGGAATAGATGCAGGTAAACCTGGGGATGAATTTATAACTGAAGAGGCAGTGGAAAACAAGTATGGAAAAGGAAACCTTACTTCATTAAAACTGATATCTTTGGAAATATAAATTTTTCCATATGGAGCTAGACATTTGTGACCCTTATGTTGAGGGGATAAACCAAGATACACACACTCAACAGATCGAAACTGCAACTTATTCTTATTATAAGGTCTCAGTAAAGGAAAACAACTACAACCAAAAGTCCTAAGCATGCTGTAATCAGGAACAGTACGATACAGGGCATGAAAAGGAGAGGAAAATTGAGACAATGCAGCAGTAGGTAATCTATTGATTAAGAACACAACTTGAGTGAAGCTATGATCCCAATATTTGATGGGAATAGAGGCATGTGACAGAATTGTCAGACCCATTTCAACAATTTGCCTATGCTTACGTTCAACAGTTCCGTTTTGATGAGAGGTATGAGGACATGTTAATCTATGCTGAATACCCAAATCAGTAAGATATTTGGTGAAGGGTCTAAATTCCCCTCCCCAATCTGATTGAAAAGCCTTAATGGAAGATTGAAACTGATTCTGAATCAAGGCCAAAAACTGCTTAAAAGCAGCCAAGGAGTCAGACTGTTGTTTAAGAAAATATATCCAAGTGAATTTTGTGAAAGTGTCAACAAAAGTACATAATAGTTGTAACCACAAGAAGAAGAAAAGGGGGCAGAACCCCAAAGATCACTGTGAACAACTTCAAACGGTTTAGTGTAAATAGTTTGAGAAGAATGAGCATGAAGTTTATGTGCTTTACCAATGCAACAAGCACTACAAGTATCTAAAACATGTTTATTCAGAAATGGAATCTTACAAAGGTTGAGTATAGTATTTACAGCATTAGAGTTTGCATGGCCTAACCTAGCATGCCACTGAGAAAAAGTATTTCTATTTGAAAAGACATTAAAACTTTTGCCAACTGAACAAGTATTTGCAACAACAGAATTATTCAAAACAGAAAAAGGATTAGCTATAACAGCAGAACATGAGACTTGAGAAGTTTGAGGAAGAATATGAAACTGCTTGAACCGATATAGGCCGTCTTGTCCAAGCACACCCTCAAGCAGCACCTTGTTAGATGCTTGACATTTAACAAAACAATGATAAGGATGGAATTCAAAATAAACCTTGTTATCTTGAGCAAACTTACTGACTGAAACAAGATTTTTAGTTATGTGAGGGACATGAGGTAAATGGTTAAGAGACAAAGATTGATTTGGACTAGAACGAGAAGCAACTTTAGAAAAGCCTATGGATTGGATTTGCAAACCTTGTCCATTGCCCATTACAACTTGATCTTGTCCATGAAAAGGATAGCTGTGAGTAAGGTTCTGAGAATTTACAGTGAGATGATACGATGCTCCAGAATCAGGATACCATCCTTGAGAGTCAGATACAGAGGGAGCACGTAACTCAGGTGTATATGGTGAATATGGAGACAGTGCCATATGTGCTGTAGGCTTCATAGCAGGCTGCATAGGTACTGTCATTTGATTTACAGGTGCTGCCATCACAGGTGCCATGTGGTGCATATTGGTAGGAGCAGGAGGTGCATAGGAACGATCATATCGAAACCAACACTTAAGAGCTTCATGACCAATCTTGCCGCAGAGTTGACAAGTAGGGCGGTGTCCTCCTCCTCGGCCACGACCACGGCCACGGCCACGGCGACGATATCCACCATGAAAATTACCAGAACTGTTTCCAGAAGTATTAGCATTATGAAAACCAGAGTTTACAGAATTACCAGTGTTTTCAGAACTAGAATGAGCAACATTAGCATAAACGCTTGGAGATGCAAGTTCTTGCTGAACTTTTTCAAACTGCGCTTCTTGGACCATAAGCAATGACTCTATGTCTTCAACCGAAGGAGAATCTAAGTGACCAAAAATCATCATAACAAAAGAATTATATTCTTCAGGAAGTCCTTCCAATACTGCATCTATGTGATCTTGCTCAGTTATCATATCACCGACAGCAATTAACGAATCAACAATTACTTTAATTCTGAGCAAATATTCAGATATAGATCTCGATGCCTTTTTAGTGTTTTTCAATTCAGATCTCAACTGTCTAACCCTTGCTTTTAACAGAGAATGAAAGTGCTTATGGATTTTATCCCAAACCTGGTAAGCGTGTTTGCATCCAAGAACTCGAGGAAGAATGCCATCCGAGAGGGAAACAAGAAGCCAGGTGAAAAGGATTTGATCTTGAGTCAACCATTTTTGATACTCCTCTAAGACTTTATCAGCAAGACGATCTTCTTCCGTAGCATATCGGAGCGGTATTTGAGGGTTTAAGACAAATCGATGAAGATTATGCGCCGTGATGACTCCATTTACCTGCTGACTCCACATCAAAAAATTCTTCTCATCAAGTTTTAAGGAGATTGCATGCGGGAGACCAGATTTCAACGATTTAATCTTGATTTCTGGTGTAACATTCTCAGATTGCACAACATCTTGTGGACTGGATAAGGATTCAGTCATGATTACAGCTTCAGAATATAGAAATAGCACGAGAAATCGAGATGAATCGAATCGAAAGGAAAATAAGAGAAATCAAGATGAAGCAGAAGCGAAGGCCCGAAGGCTCGATGATACCATATAAGAAAAATAAGAGAAGTAAGCTACACACATTGTGATTCATTGAACAGAATGAATAGCTCAATTACATTGATGATGCACTCGGTGCTATTTATAACAACATTGTTTCATAACTCACTTTGACAGCTGTACAAGCTTTGCTAGCTGTCATAACAAACTTTTGCCAACTATTAATAACTAATCAGCTAGCTAAATAACTAACTGACCACATTCTCTAATAAAATTGATGTCACAATCAGATGTATAAGCGAAAGACACACGAATAAACAGATGGTAAAACATAAAACTCATGAATGAATAATCATTTGATTCTACACTGTACAATGTTGATGATAAGATCCATGATGAATCTAACTTAAACTCAAAAAAATAATTCAGTAACAATTGAAAACACTTAAAAAAAAAAGTTGTGCACGATAAATGAATATCGCCTCTAAAAATCTAAAATCAGTCATCGATTTTGGTTGAGAACTTCAGTGCTTCATATTCCTTTTTCTAAGAATTACCAATTACCAATCACAACTTACAGTAAGAATGCAATGAGATTGAGTGGTCAGTGGTCGCTTGAGTGGTTGCCAGCACCTAGTTAGTAGACTAGTCGCGAACGATGGTCGCTCGCCTCGCCTGGTAAAAGGGTAATTGGGTCAATTTGATTTGATTTTTAAAGAAAAATAAATTTTAACTAATCAAAATCAATTGGTTCGGTTTGGTTTGGTTTTCGTATTTTTTTATAGTCAAATTTGAACTAAATCCAAACGAAACATCTACGGATTAATTTGGTTCGGGTGATCGAGTTAATCTTTTTTTTTTGCACAAAAATAAGTTACATAATTAGCTTTTCATAGCAAAAAAAAAACATAATAATATGATTTGGTTCGATTCGGTTCTCGATTTTGAAATTTCAAATCCGAGAACCGAACTAATTAAGTTTTAATTAACTCAGATTTTTCTTGAACTAATCAATATATTCAAAACAAATCAAACTAATTTAATTGGTTTGATTTGGATTGATCGGATTAGTCAGGTTATCCGAATCAATTTACACTCTTATCGCCTAGTTTGGACCTTTTGGTTCTGCGTCACCACTCACCACTCGAAAGTTCAACATAAGTTAATAGGGGAGCTACCGCCTGCTAAGCAAGGGAGTAGCGTAGCTAGGGTAGGGGTGGAATACTAGAAGTTTGGACTTTGGAACCGTGGCCCAACATAAGTCACTTGAATTGCTAACTTGCTATTTTGATTCAACTTACTAAGTTATTAATTTTTATTAAAATTTAATTAAATAAAATAAAATAAATTATAATTATAATTTAATATATTAATATATTATAATAATTATAATAATATATATTATATTACATATAGTCAACCAGGTCATGTTGGCCTGTCAGACCTAAAGTCTTATTAGGTGGCTTGAAACTTGGTTTTTTTTAAGTTAAACGAGCTTTTAAAAAATCTTGACTCAACTTATTTAGTAAATAGGTCAAGTCAGGTCAAGTCTCAGGCAAGCTAAACCATAGGCTCCTGATGAGCAGTCTGACCAATTTTCATCTCTATTTGGGATCTTCAAAGAGAGAAATTAAAATCATATAAACTGACAAACATTTTTCTCAAAAGATTATGATAATGAAAATAACTGAAGTGATATATTTTGTTAAGCACGAAAGCTAAGACAATATAAAAAATATTTGTTTAAAATGTCTAAAAACTAAAACATTACAATGATTTAATAAATAGATACTCAACCAATGAATTCTGCAAAGCTTAATTGGTTTCAGACTCCAACTCTAAGGTAAGGGCTTATCAAATTATCAGGTTTAGTTTTGGTTTCCTTTAGTTTTTATGGATTTGTTTCATGATTTATCTATAATTTCTTGGAATATTCGTGGTGCTTTTGGTAGTCTTAAAAAGCGCCATGTTAGAGATTTGGTTAAGTTGCATTATCCATCTTTGTTCTTTGTCTTTGAGATTCATGGCCTTTTTGCTAGAGTGGATCAGTTTTGAACTTCCTTGCTTTTTTCTCTCATTTTTGCTTAAAAGGCTCGTGGTCACTCTAGTGGAATTTGGGTTCTATCTTCTAATGATGATCTATCCCTTACTCTTGTTGATAGTGGTATTCAGGCTATTACTTTCTTAGTCCAGAGAGGTAATGCCAGCTGGTTTTGTTCTGCAGTGTATGCATCTCCTACTTTCCTTATTCGTTGCAATTTATGGGACCACTTAATTGCCTTACGAAGAAATCTGCATAGGCCTTGGGCTGTGATTGGTGATCTGAATGAAATTCTTTACTCTACAGAAGTTTCAGGTGGCTCCTTTTGCCCTTCGCGAGCTGCTCTATTAGCTAATGTAATGAATCAGTGTGATTTTATCGATCTCCATACAGTTGGCGGCCTTTATACTTGGAGGAAAAATATCCAAAATGGATGTCATGTTAGAAAGAGGCTTGACAGATGCATGGTGGATGTTGATTGGCATCTTAGCTTTCCTCATGCCCTGGTTGAAATTCTGCCTCTCCACAATTCTGACCACAACCCTCTCCTTCTTAGTTGCAAGAAATCTCAAAGTAGGAAGGCTCATCTCTTCCATTTCCAAGTAGCTTGGATCTACCATCCTGATTATGGCAAGCTTGTTGAGAATACTTGGCATCAAATTGAGAGTAATGCTGTTATGAAAACAAATAAAATTCAACACCAATCTGTTATTTTCAACAAGGAAGTGTTTGGGAATATTTTCAGGAAAAAGAGACAACTTGAAGCTAGAATCAAAAGAGTCCATCGACAATTAGACTATTATCCTTATTCTGATTTGATTAAGCTGGAAAGGGATCTTCAGAGGTAATATGATGATGTTTTAAATCAAGAAGAACTTTTGTGGTATCAAAAGTCTAGAGAGAACTGGATTTGGTAATAAAAACACTAAGTTCTTTCATGCGTAGACAGTTGTTAGAAGGAGGAGAAATAAGATTGCAGGGCTTAATGTAGACGGGGTTTGGTGTACAGATGTAGAGGTTCTGAAAAGAGAAGCTTTGTCTTTCTTTAAAGAGTTGTTCCAATCAACTGAACATTGCAATCCTGCTAGCTTGAACTTGAGGTTAATACCACAAATTTGTTCTGATCTGAATAGTTCTCTTTTGAAACCTATGTCTTTTGAAGAGGTCAAGGAAGCTCTCTTCTCCATGAACTCTCACAAAAGCACCTGGACCAGATGGCTTTCAACCTATTTTCTATTAAACATATTGGAATGTTGTTGGTAAGGATGTTCATGATTTGGTCTCAAATGCTTTTATTTCTGGCAACATTGATATCAGGTTAGTTGAAAACTTAATTGTTCCTATTCTTAAGGTGGACAACCATGCTTGCTTGAAAGACTTCAGGCCTATAAGCTTGTGTAATGTCCTGTTAAAGCTCATATCCAAGGTTCTGGTCAGAAGAATTAGGCCTCATCTAGATAGTTTCATTGGCCCTCTTCAAAGTAGCTTCATTCCCAAGCGTGGCACTGTTGATAATGTTATAATTACTCAGGAAATTATCCACCATATGCATAAGAAGAAAGGTAAAACAGGTTATCTTCTCTTCAAAGTTGATTTTGAGAAAGCTTATGATAGAGTTGATTGGAACTTCCTTAGATTGACTTTATCAGAATTTGGCTTCCCTCAAAGGATTATTGATCTTATTATACATTACACTACTGCCTCTACCCTATCTTTAAAGTGGAATAGTGAGAAGCTTGAAAGTTTTGCTCCTTGTAGAGGATTGAGACAAGGAGATCCAATGTCTCCTTACCTTTTTGTTCTTTGTATGGAGAAGCTTGCTCTCCTCATTCAAGAAAAAGTGCATGATTAGAAATGGAAACCAGTCAAAGTATCTAGAAATGGGCCTGCTATTTCTCACCTGTTGTTTGCAGATCACTGTTTACTTTTCACTCAAGCTAAATCCTCTCAGGCAAGGCTAGTTCAAGAGGTTCTGCATTCTTTTTGTCATGCCTCTGGTTTGAAGGTAAATATTCAGAAAACTAGGTTCCTGGCATCTAAAAATGTTCCTAGATCAAAGGTGTCTAAATTCGCTGCCATAACTAGCTTCCAGTCCACTTTTAATTTGGGCAGATACCTTGGCTTCCCTCTTTTGACAGGGAGAGTCAAGAAGAGTGACTTTGGCTTTATCCTAAACAAGATTAATAGGAGAATAGCTAGTTGGAAGAGCAAACTTCTTAATAGGGCAGGCCGTGTTACCCTTGCTAAGTCTGTTATCTCCTCTATGCCTATATACACTATGCAGAATAATTGGCTTCCGGAAGGGATTTGTGATAAATTGGATGCTACTATCAGGAACTTCATCTGGGGTGGTAAATCTTCTCATTGGATTAACTGGGATACTATCACTCAACCAATGAGAAGTGGAGGTCTTGGTATTCATATTGCCAGAAACACTAATATCTCCTTATTAGGGAAGCATGTTTAGGACATCCTTCACAACCAAGATAAACTTTGGGTTCAGTTATTGACCTCCAAATATCTACAGGGTTCTAGCATCTTTGATGCTTCATCACCTTCTGGTGTTTCTCATACTTGGAACTCTATTTTGAAGACTGCCAATGCTATTCAATTAGGTTTTAAATTGAGAGTTGGAAAGGGAGAGTTGTCCATTTGGTATGACAAATGGCTTAATGATGATTACTTATGCCACTTAGTTCCTTGTGTGAATATTCGAGATACACAGTTTCAGCTTAAAGGCATATTTATTGATAATCAAAGGCACTGGGATAAACTAGCTACTCCTATTCCCCCTACTGTTAAATTGCAGATGCAAAGCTTTTTGATTGATGGCTGTTCTGATGATGTGTTAATTTGGGGTCATTTAGTATCTGGCTCTTATTCTGCTAAGGATGCTTACCTCTAGTTTACTCTGAATCAAAGCACTGAGCTGAGTAGAACAGACTCTTGGGCTTGGTTCTGGGGGCTTAAAATTCTAGAAAACATTAAACATTTTCTTTAGCTTTCTCTTCATGGTTGTCTGCCAACTAACTACTTTAGAGCTCTGAGGCATACTTGTAATGATGCATCCTGTCATATGTGTGGTGCTGTTCAGGAGACAATTTTGGACACTCTTTGTGATTGTCCTTTTGCTATCAGGATTTGGGAGGTGCTGAGATTTACTCAGAATCAGGAACTTAGTTATTAGAACTGCAATGTTTAGTTGAAGTGCAATATGCAGGATAGCAGAGGCACCCTTTTCATGGTAACTTGTTGGATCATTTAGAAAGCTAGGAACACAGAGATTTTTACTGATACCAAACGGGACTTATGGTATATTCTGAATCAAATCTCCTCCTTTAATGAAAACATTCAGAGAACTTTTGGTGCAAGTGTGAATGTCCAGGGTTCTAGAGAAATCAAATGGTCTCCTCCTCCTGAGAATTTATGCAAAATTAATGTTGATGGCGATTCTATTGGCAACCCGGGTAAGTCTTGTTTTGGGGGTTTGATTAGAAACATGGTTGGAGAATGACTTTGTGGTTTCTCAAGTTTCTGTAGTTTAACTACTTGTTTGAATGTTGAGCTTTTAGCTCTCTATCATGGCTTTAACACGGCTTGGAATAGAGACTTTAGATCAGTCATTTGTAAGTCAGACTCTCAGCTTCCCTTGCAGCTTGTCTCCAAAGGAGTTGAGCTTTTCCACCCTCATGCTCCTATTGTCAACAGAATCAGAAAGTTCCTTACTCATCCCTAGAATCTAACTTTGCAACACATTTTTCTTGAAAGCAATTTTTATGCCGATTGGTTAGAAAAATATAGAGCTTATTTGAACCAGCATATTTTCATATGGGAGAATTGTCTTCGTCAACTACGTCATCTTTTATTTGCTGATGCTATAGGTTTTATCAGGCTCACGATAAGTTTTTGTTGCTTTGCTTTTCTTTTCTTCTCGATCAAAAAATTATTAGGTTTATATTCAAAAATAAAAGATTGATAATTAGGTGAAACAAATGCACTAAAATTGCAATTCTAAAGGGGCAGTACTTAGAGATCCAAACATCAAGTAATCATCGGAGCAGTGAGTTAAGTCTCTCTCCTCTTGCCAGTATCTATTGATAAAAGCCTATTAAAGTATACTTTTCATGTTAAAATTAGGCTTGATTATATCTTAATGTAAATAATTTTGGTAATTTTATACCATATTAATTAATTTATTCAAGATAATTCCTCATTGGACACAAAGCTAAACATGGCAGAATGTAAAATTATGATTTGTGTCAAATTTCTTCAAGTTGGGTCATATTTATTAAATGAGACGTAACGGAAGGTCACATCCTCTATTAAGCCATCATGCATTTCAATAAGTGGAATTGAATATTGTTGCCCATAAAGTGACTTGGGCTCTGGCAGTGGAGAATAAAAGGTAGATAAAAGTAGACTTACAGCACGCGGCACGAGGACCCTAAATTGGAAAAGAAAGCACAACGTGACGCAGTGTAAAAGGCAGCACAGATTTGAGAATTGACGCACGCAGCAGGAGAACCGCAGCGGAGAAAGAAAAGAAAGAAAGTTGGAACGCCTCATCACAGTGTCGCATAAACAACTTTGATATTTTTACCACAAATAATATATACATCTTTTTTTATATATCATTTAATATTATTTATTATACTTACTTTTTCTTATTATTTTTTCTCTCTCAATCACACATCTTTAAAAAAGATATATATAATAGAGGTATAGGATCATCTTTTTCTCGCACAAACGCAATCAAGGATAGAATTTTCTTCTTTATAGATTTTTTTTTGTTTGATATTTTTATTATGAATAATTAATTTTATTTTTAAAGATTAAGATAAAATTTTAATATTTATTGTAGATAATTTAATTTAATTTAAAATATTTTTATTTATTTTATAATTACATAATATTAATAATTATTAATATTTAATTTTTTTAATTTAATTTTTATTAATTATTTTATAATTAATTAATAAATTTAAACTGATATATTTTAATCGCATATTTAATTTTTATAATCTTAAATATAAGTTATGTAATAGTATTTATTATTTGTGTGATCTAAAAATTAAATAGTTTATGTTATATTAAATAGCTTTTATCATAATTTGAATAGGTTATATTATTTTAAAAGAATTACATTATTAATTAGATTTCAATAATCTTTAATAGTGATCAAAACTTGTAATCATAAATACTCCATAGAACAAGATTAATTCTCATTCAACTTAAATTCATCTTTATATAATTAGTAGTAGATTCGAGATCTTAAAATTATTCTTTGATTACTCTTACATTTTAATTTGAATCATTTTATTTAAATTTATTATTTAATTTTAGTTTTAATTTAACTCATAATTTATATTTTTAGTTTAATTAAATAAAATAAAAATATCTTTTATTTTTCTTTTAAATTAATTTAGATATATATTATATTTTAGTTAATCTTATCACTTTCTGAAGGAACGACACTCTTGTATTTATCAAATATTAAATTTTAGTCATGTTAGTCTGTCAGGTCTAAAATACCTATTAAATAGCTTGAAACATGATTTTTTTAATTAAACAAACTTCTAAAAAAATCTTAACTCAATTTATTTAATAAATAAGTCAAGTCAAGTCAAGTCATAGGTAAATCAAATCATAGGTCTCTGATAAACGATCTGACTCATTTTTACCTCTATTTGAAATTTTTGAAGAGAAAATTTAAAATAATATGAACTTATAAATATCTTTTTTAAAGAATTATGATAATAAAAATAACTAAAGTAATATATTTTGGTAAATACAAGTGTTAAAACAACATAAAACATATTTATTTAAAATTTCTAGAAACTAAAACATTACAATGATTTGATAAATAAATACTAAACCAATGAATTCTGCAAAGCTTAATTGGTTTCAGACTCCAACTCTAGGGTAAGGGCTTATCAAATTATCAGGTTTGTATTCTAAAACAAAAGATTGATAATTACGTGAAAAAAATGCACGAAGTTTGAAATTCCAAAGAGGCAGTACTTAAAAGATCCAAACATCAAGTAAACATCGGAGCAGTGACTTACCTCTCTCTCCTCTAGCCGGTATCTATAGAAGACGAGAAGGAATAATTTCCGTGGGAATGATGAAAGAGAAGATATTTGAATAAAGACGACATTAAAGTTTTAATAAAGGATAATGTTTTTTGTATAATTAAAATATGTATATTGTATTTATATTATAAATTTATATAAAAAATTATGTTAAATTAAATTATGTGTTATTATAATTTTTTTATAAAATATAAAATAAATTTATAAATAAATTAAATAAAAATTAAAATATTTTTGATTAGACAAATAGCAGTGCCGTTTAACAAATCAATCAATATATGAGGTTTCATTTTTTTGCTGCCCGACAAACTGCAACTGGAGAGAGAGAAAGAGAGAAAGAGAGAGAGAGTGAAGATTTGGATCTGTAGGGGCTGTGAAATTCAAATGAAGCGGCTATGGAGAAAGGAGACGGAGGAGACTAACAAGACTCTATATATATATATATATATATAAAACAAGACTTTACATATTTATATAAATATTATCTTATTTAAATAATTTTTATTATTTAATTACATTTTATTTCATTTTATTTTTTATGTTTACACTTTGAATTTATCACTTTTACATATGTAAAAATTGTGAGACAAACTTGGTTGTGCAATAAGCAATATTATGAAGGAGGAAAATTCATATTTAAACTTGAAATATTTAAATTAAATGTATTCAGTTAATCATATTTTAATTCGTAAATAATAATTATATTATATTATAATTAATAATGTGACAGTTTAGTACATCTAATTTAAATGCTCAAATAACCACAAGTTTACGCAATAATTTCGGCAATGGAAAGGAGAGGTAGGACACTAGGACTTTTGAGGATTGGAGTGAACTAATGGGCTGTCGTATTGTAGGTAGGCTTTTGTCTTATCAGGTCAGGTCCAATAATGGAGATCTGTCTCAATCCCAACCTTCATAATCATAGTCTATATTTGTACCCAAAAAAAAGTCTATACTATATAGGCATTGTAAAAGGAACAGTACCGTTATTTCACGGGGAACATATTGGGTTAGTGGTTAAGTTAAATAAGGGAATGTTTAATATGAAATTCTTAAAAAGAGCTTTATAGATGGATCATCATTTTTGAATTATTAATTTATTATTAAAATAAATTAATAATTTAGATTAAAAATTAAATTTTAATTAATAATATTTAAATTTGTATAAAAATTTAGTTAAATTATAATTTTTTTATAAATAATTATATATATATAAATTATAAATTTTAATTAATAATTTTATCATTTATCTAAATATGTATATAAATATTGTCAAATTAAAAAAAAAATCTACTCATAATCCAAACTTATTGATTCTATAATAAACTCCTCCGTTCAATAAATATAGGAATACATAGGAATATATGACCTTTGTACACTGTTTTTTACATTATTTCTACACTAAATTAACTGTATAATTATCTAATTAATAGTATATATACGTGGTTAATATGTTAATAATTGGTTGCTAATTTTAATAAATAATTATTAAACTTGTTAATCACATAATATATATTATTAATTAAATATTTATATATCATTAATCAAATATAAAAATAAATAAAAAATAATATACATATAAAAAATTAATAAGAGAAATTCTCATATACATTAATAACAAGACATTTTTTTTACTCTGTCACTTATTATTTACCACATGAGTTGTGTGGAACGTTCTTATCCGATTAAATTAATTTTTTATGTTATTTATTGAAATATTAAACATAGTTAACCAAAACTCCGTTCACGTTTTTTAACCCTGTATTTCTTCTAATTCCCTCAACCTCATTTCTTACCTCCACCGCTCTCACCTAATATGGGAGAGTAAGGCCTAGTCTTGCGTTGGAAGTCTTCCCAAGTCAATACGGGTGGATGAACAAGTGAGCGACCTGAACTTGGCTGGCCTTGCTTTTTGACTCAGCTTTTTCTACTACAGTCTCTACCACTTGTTGATTAGTGCAAAGGCATTAGGGATGGCAACGGGGCGGGGCGGGGACGGGTAGTAGCTCCCGTTTCCTGTCCCCGCAAATAATATCTGTCCCCGTTCTCGTCTTCATATTCGTGTGGGCATTCGTTTATCTTTCTCCCGGATAAATCGGGATCTCATGATATCCGCAGTCTTCAATAAATTGTAAAAAAATTTAAAAAATAAAAAAAATAAAATAAAAAAATAAAAAAAAAGTATAATACTATAATTTTTTAAATTTTTTTTAATACAACTTAATTTAAAAATAATGTCAAATACTTAAAATACTTTTAATTTATATAACTTTATAATATTTAAATTTATATAATTAAGTTTTTTAATAATTTTATATAAAATATTTATATAAAACTTTTTGCGAATACTATGCAGATGTGAAACCACCCCCCCCGTCCCGTTTATTAAACAGGAAAAATATTAAACGGGTATTTATATCTCGAGAGAATTTGTGGTATTACACCGCTCTCCATCACAGATATTACCCGCAGATACTCGTGGAGGCGGGTAAAATTGTCATCCCTAAACCTTCCTGCTCTTATCTGTAATTCCTCTTTCCACGCTCACCGAAATTTTTAGAAGATTCGAAATTTCGAAAATACCTACATAACAGGATTTCAGTGTGCTTGGTTCTCTAACCTTCCATAGACAAGCAGCGCATTGAAATTTCTAACCTCATTTTCTGCGTCCCTTTTCCTTAGCATCGAAACCGAAATGATGTAAGTAATTCAATTATGTTATTCGTTTAATTTTTATATGTTTAATTTTTTTAATGTATTTATAAATTTATTTTATATTTTATGAAAATATTATAGTTATATAAAATATAATTTGATATCTTTTTTATGTATATAAAAGTTAAACATATGGTAAAAGTATAAAATATTGGACAAAAATTATTTCTCAATATAACCTTCGCCATATTTTTCCACACAGCTTCTTTCTTTGGCCACTCTCCTTCTCACTATCCATATATTGCTTTTTCTCCCTTTTCCCATTTTACAGGCCCACTTTAGTTTTTATGAGTTTTGTTAGGAAAAGTTTTGTATAAATAGGATTCATGTTCTTTTAAAATTAAAGCGTAGTGATGATAATTTTTCATTACAATAAACTTCTACTTTAGTCCATCAATTAGAATAGTCCTTATATATTCGACCTTGAGTTTGAGAAATTTATTAATGTTATTTTTTATGATTAAAAGATTAAATTAATATTAATATTTTATGTAAGAGATTAATTTTTTATAGTTGATGAACTAAATTAATTTCAACCTTTTATAATAGAGGAATTAAGGTAATGCCAACTTTTTTAAATGATCAAATTATATATCACTAAAATCCTTTTATCTGAAAGTACCTTAAAATGGTGTAGCCTTAAAGTGAAGTGTAAGAGATGTTATTTTTCATACTCGAGAGATTGAAATGATGTTTATTTTTTTTAGAGCATTAAAAATTTAAAATGATGCCACCTATATTTTTAACAGACTAGAAAGAGCTATCTCTTTTTCATTATAAGTAACCTATTTCATCTCCATACTTAATTGCTTACGCTCATAATATGCAAAAAATACTCAATAATTAAAATAAAAAATTAATTAATAAGAGATATTGTAAAAACCGAACGTATAACTTAATTAAGTGGCTTTATTAATAGTAAATCTGTAAAATTAAGTGGTGTTACTTTATTTATAGTAAGATCAGTAAAAAAATATTTTATAAAAAATTGTATTTCTATTTTTCTTTTTAATATCACTAAGATGTTGCCGTAAATATGACTTTATGTTGAGATTGAGTGTTATAGGTAGAAGTGTTAGAATAGATTAACTCGAATGACCAAATAAAAAATAGACGGTTAAGTTAAAAAAATTGATATAAAAATAAAATTTAGTTCGAATGGGCTAGCATGATTTTGGCCTGACTCATAATGGGTTGGGCAAATTCACTTATTTGATCTTTAATTATTTAATTAATAATTTTTATAATATATAAGAAGTTTTACTCTTGTTTTTTAATATATATTAATATTTATGTTATAAAAATAATTTTATTTGATATTTATTAGTATTTGAAGTATGCAAAAAAATATAATGATAAAACATAAGAATAAATTCTTTAAGTATTAAAAATATAATTTAAAAAAAAAAAGAAATTCCAGACCAGGAAGACTTGGCCCAACATGTGGCTTGCATAAGGTCGAGCTGAGCTAATAAAATAGTAGCTTGCAACAAGTTTGGCTAGTCAAAAAATTTGTCTTGGCCTACGCTGACTGGCCCAAATGGCCTAATCAATATACATTATTAATTAATTTTTAATCATCATTGGCTAATGTAATAATAGTGTAAGATTTTGTATGTGCAATAATTTTTTTTATTGAGGTTTTCTCACTTATGTGAAGGGTGTGTCATCTAGAAGTGTTTAAGACTTGATCCGTCTTTTTAGCCCCTCTCAATAGAAGTTAATGGAATAGGTTTGAGTTCTAAAAATTAGATATGATATATTTTTAAGTCAATTTTATGTTATATTTTGAGTCATCTCAATTTTACTTCCATTATATATTATTTTAAAATTTATACTTTTTTATACAATTAATTGTAAATGATAAGACTTTTTGATTTAAATTAATATGTCAAGTTTTACGTAACATGATAATATATTTAAATTGATATTATATATTTTGAAATATTTATTATAAAATATATCTTAGTTATAGTATTCTACCTTTATAATTTTGTGACTTAACTATATATAATGTTTAAATTTATATATTATGTCTATAAATCAAATTAATTCTTTTCTAATTTGCTCATTATCGAATCATAATTGAGTCAAATTTAAATTCATAAAAATAACCTATTTATGATTCAAATTTAAATTCATAAAATAACCTTATTAAAATATTAAATCAAATTAATATCAATTCATACTCATCCGATAAACACCGTACCTTTAGGATCGCCCAACGTTTTCCCTTTTATATCTGTCTTCTTTTTTTACCCTCTCTCTTTGTTTTCACCTCTCTTTTCTTTTTTCTGTCTACTTTTTCCTCTCTTTAACAGTTGGGAAAAAAATGTCTTTTTTTTTTTTGTAGTTTAAAGTTGAAACAAAGTAAAGAGTGATACTGTTTACGTTCTCTATTGATTAATGAATTAACATGCCTAACAATAGCTTAAATCAATCAGATTAATTTCGTACAATTTAATCAGTTTGATTGATTTATTGGTTCATAAACACGCTAGGCAATAATTAATGAAAAACACTTCTTTTTTTTTTAGACGTGAAAGAAAAACACTTCTTATACACATTTAACCACACACACACCAACTAATGTTGGTCAAAGTGATAATATGTTTAGATATTTTAAGCATATAATTAGGAGTTTGATTTTTGAT
Organism: Ormosia semicastrata; assembly: GCA_029884595.1. Taxonomy (NCBI): domain Eukaryota; kingdom Viridiplantae; phylum Streptophyta; class Magnoliopsida; order Fabales; family Fabaceae; genus Ormosia; species Ormosia semicastrata. Next base: position 192,030 of record JAQQTO010000055.1, on the reverse strand, counting down.
TTATGTGTATAAAAAATATATATAATTAAGAATGGTCATCTTTTTTGGAACTAATAGTATCATGGTAGATTAATATTTTATCTTCTAGGTGGAGGCATACTACAGGAAAAAAAAACCACACACACTTATACGTCAATAACATGATATAATTAGGATAAAAATTAATGTTAAGAAATTTTAATATAACTAATTATAATTAAATAATAAAATATTTTGGATCATGGACCGGGATTCTATCCAAAAGGGTCAATCCGGTGTACACTCCACTGGATTCCTCCATCAATGTCCCAGAAAGGACTGTAAGACCTCGGACTACAGAACTATGATGAGGACCAGGAAGTCAGCGCAGACTTTTGTAACTGCTGATCTGGATCTCTCCGATCCTGTAACCTCCCCTCTCAATAAATGATCGTAACATCCATATTCCAATAATACCTGCATTGAATGTCATGACTCCAATCATGCTCCATAAAGACTAAGTTAAGTAAACCTAAAAGAGGTAACAATTATTGGATTACTGAGAGATAAGCATACAGTCTGACTTGAGCGTTAGAGTCTTTTTTGCAGGTACCACCCCCACCGGATCATTACGGTCAAGCGCAGCCACAGAAAGGAGGAAACCACCACAACATACGTTCTATAGGTATCCTTCTGAATCCGTTGAGAACATAAAAATTATTTAAATATAAAATAATCAAAATGTTTTAAAATGTTCTTAAAAAATTTGGAGCATGAATACTCCACATTTTTTTATCATAGATTTTGTGAAAAAATAATAATGAATCAATGGCTTCTGTATTAAACTTGTAACTTGGTTAATAGGTAATCTATACTCAATTCCTTCCTTTTTTTTCTTCTTCAAAGCCACCGCCCACCCCAATAGTGGTTGCAAATCGCAATGGTGGATAAGGGCAAGTACACTAGCAAGATGGTGATAAGCCGTGGTGCTATCGCGTCCATTGGCGAGCGTACCGTAAGCCCTGCCCCCTCTACGCACTATATTCGCTCCAGAGCTGTCGTCTTTCAACATCCAAACCACCGCGCCATGCACGACATCGTACCACTGAAACCACCAGATCCACCAAATCCAACACTCAGAATCACCTTCGCCCCTCCTTGACACCTTGCATCATCCAAGTGTTTAGCCACCACCACCACGAGCCAACCAACCCAGAACCATGCCGGATCAACCACCACCAGATCTGCCAGATCCAACTTCCATAACCACCTTCACCCCTCCTCAACACCTTACCTCACCCAAGCGTTCAGCCACTACCACCACCACCACGAGCCAACCAACCCAGAACTATGCCAGACCAGCCCCTTCTTGTCCTCCATCGCGAGGTGAAAAGAAAAGAAAATAGAAGAAATGAGAAAATGCGATAATTTTTTGTTTAAAAAAAAAGTCAATTATGGATTATCTAAAAAAATAGGTAATTTCTTTGGAGTATTGATGTTCAAAATTTTGTTAAAAATATTGTAAATGTCTCCTAAAATAATATATGTGCACAAATATATTAAGTAATATTGTATTATTTATAATTAATCGAAGTTAACAAAGAAAGAAGATAGCCTGAATTCGGTGATTTGCATTTTTTAAGAAGAGTTTTACGCATTATTTTTTACATTTAAACTTGTTTAACTAAAAAAACAAGAGAATATATATTAAAAAATATTCTTATCTTATATTATTACTTAAAAATAAAGAAATGTAATAATGATATCATAAAAATAGTATTGAAGTAACATTGTTGTTTCTTTTGCGTGGGGTGTCTCCCACACAAAGCCAATCCTATTGTCATGTTCTTCATTGGCCCCTCCACATTCATCAACATAAATAATGTTATTTACACGAAATTAAGGTCATAATTAGCCACAACTACATGTGTGCGTATCTTAGTTTCATAGTTTGATAGTATTTTTAATTGAATTAATTATAAGAAAAAAATTGTGACCCGTTACAGAAGCTTAAATTTTACACAAGTACTATTACCGTCTGTTGACGCTTTTGTATTTTATACAAATATGTGTAAAACAAAAAAGGGATCTTTAAACAAAGAAATTGAATGAAATTATTTGTTTTAAAAATAATGATTGATTGACGTTAATTTTCATTTTTTCTAAAAAATTTAATATACAAAATTACTATTAAAACATAAAGATATTTAAATTCATAATTTTTACAAAAAAAATATGAAGACACAAATATTTAACTAAGAATAAGAACTTTAAAAACTCACTTTTTATTTATTTTTTACTCTCTTCTTCTATTTCAGAGATAATGAAAGAAAGTATTCAAATGATAAAAGATAAATATGATTACGAACAAGACCTTAAATTTTAAAAAGAAAGTATTTTTTAAAGATTGTTAATTTTTATTAAACTGACAATTATTATAATTATAAAACTATCATTTTTTTATTCAATAAAATTTAATTCATTAACTTAATTTAATTATTTATTAAACTAATAAAATAAATCATATTTCTATTACATAAGACATTTAATTTAACAATTGACACTTGAATAATATATAAATTTGAAAAATAAAAAATTAATTATATGATTAATATATCGTGCATTTAACGTCAGTATATATAATGTACGCTTCGTTTATTTTTTTTACGAAAAAGGAAAAATCATTATATTTTATCATCATGGAACTATATAATAAAGCAGTATACATTTGGAAAATAATATAAATTAAATAATATGATTGCATAAAAAAAGTGAATAATGTGGTGTAGCTTACACGAGTTGCAATGCTGGACCTTTCAACTGTATTTTAAAAACATGATGAAGGCCATGTGATTCGAAACAGAGTGTAATTAATTTTATATGCTATACACCGAGTTGGAAACGCAGAAATTATTGAATGTTTATGCACCAGTAATAAATATGTGCTCTATAATAATTTTATTTAATATTTTAAGTTAATAATTTAAAATTTAAGTAAATGTATTTAAAATTAATAGTAAAAATTGTCATAGAACACATATTTATTATTATTTCAACAGTATGCAATAATTTATTGTGGAAATCACTTAAATAATGAATGCATAATCAAATTTATTCAGCCATAGCTCATATTTGATTAAGGATACTTAAGCGAGAAAAAATACATTATGCCGAAGAATGAAAACAATGAAAGAGTAGTAGTCTCAATTAGTTTGAACAGCTACTATAAGAAGTACCTGATTAAGGATATTTTCCAAATATAAGATCAATAATACAAGTTGTTAATGCTTAACAACGATGATTATTATGAACACTGCAGGAGTTAGTTAGCCGTCATATTTCTGGAGCTTTGCACTCGACAAACCTTATAAATATAGGTCATTATTATTAGGGGATACTTAAGAAATATAAAGGTCACATCCAAGAGTTTTATTTCCAGGTTTTGAGGGAGAGCTCATCAATCAAATAAGGAACTCACACTCACTGTCAATGCCGAAGCAAAGGTGCCCCTTGTTAGATCTGTCTCAGACTCAGTCTCTGCACTTTCCTTTTTATAACATCATAGTTTTTTATAGTTAGTTTCTTCATTCTGATTTATACACTGTGCTCAATACTGATTAGTTGACTTTTTTCTTGATATATAATGACCTTTCAGGTTAGAGGGTAAGGTGGCTCTTATCACCGGGGCAGCTAGTGGGATTGGAGAAGAGACAGTGAGACTATTTGCTGAAAATGGAGCACTTGTTGTTGCAGCAGATGTTCAAGATGAACTGGGTCGTCAAGTTGCAGCTTCAATAGGCTCAGATAGAGTGACTTACCACCATTGTGATGTGAGAGATGAAAATCAGGTTGAGGAAACAGTCAAATTTACTTTGGAAAAACATGGTCGCCTAGATATCCTGTTTAGTAATGCTGGAATATTAGGCTCCTTATCTGGCATCCTTGAGCTTGATCTGAATGAATTTGACAACACCATGACTACAAATGTTCGTGGTGTAGCTGCTACAATTAAGCACGCTGCTCGTGCCATGGTTGCTAACAGCATCCATGGATCCATCATATGCACCACCAGCGTGGCAGCTTCCATTGGTGGAACTGGTCCTCATGGTTATACCACATCAAAACATGCTCTTTTGGGACTGGTAAGATCAGCATGTAGTGAGCTTGGGGCTTATGGAATTAGAGTTAATAGCATCTCCCCTTTTGGAGTTGCAACACCTCTTGCATGTAAAGCTTTCAATCTTGAACCTAATGAAGTTGAAGCTAATAGCTGTTCCCAGGCTAATCTGAAGGGTATTGTGTTGAAGACTCGGCATATAGCAGAAGCAGCTTTATATCTTGCTTCTGATGAAGCTATTTACATCAGTGGACACAACTTGGTGGTTGATGGTGGCTTCTCCGTGGTTAATCGTACTACTACTTCTGCTGAACCTGTTTACATGTAGACCCTATTGTTTATGCCTGATTGACATTTCCTTCTCCCTTCTTCTTGAAGTTGAGAATTTGATGTCATGCGTGCATCAAACCTTGTTACTGGAACTTTCCATTTGCACTCTCCTAATAATCTGCAATATGTCTCCTTTTTTTGTATTTTTCAAATCATAAATTCTTCAACCTTGTCTGCTTGTAACTCAAAAGGCAATTTGCTTTGTACACTTTTCCTTTCTTTTGCAAGTTTTATTTATAATTCTATTGTTATATAATGTGCCACATCTAAAATCAAAGATAGTTCATTAGTTCCCTTTCTGATATTTTCGGTAAAGAAAGTATAAATAACGAACTACAACGCTGGAACCAGAGATAGTCCTACTTAATTTCAATTATATTTTGCCATTTTATTGACTAAACAATGCTTCAACTTGACTGAGTATATTGAAATGCTGCCGAGAGCCTCAAGGTCCCTGTGAAGTGTCAGCCGAGAACTATTATACCTCTTAAGTCTATCAAAAAATGTTATCGTAATTCTAACTTAAAACGGGGTCTCTAAGATTATATTTTCCATTAACTACTCCAGGAAACGGTCATTTCACTCATTTGCGCCAAAGTTGTCGGCCATTAAAGACCACTCTACAGGTTTGATCCCAGCATTGATATTTACATTTTGAATATTTTAACTTGCTTGGCTGCTATCTCAAACTCCTTTATTGACCAAGACAAGTACGTGAAGCAGCCACTGCTGCAGATTATTCATATACTGTTATGTGGCACCAAGACCACAAGGAAACCATGGCCATGTGGTTCCAGGTTTATTAATTAATTGCAAAGCCATTGGGAACTACAAACGGTCACTGCAGGGGAGACAAATTACATATATTATTCAGCCTTAATCCCTGTCTTGTTCATTCACCCCGGCCAGGCTTTCCACTTTCAACTTCTAAGTTCTAACTGCTCCTCATTTTCCTTCACATAAATGTTATTCAAATACATTTATACATATATTATCTTACATTTGTATAATTTTTAATATATGATTGCAGTTGGTTCTATCAAAATTTTTGTACGTCTGCATTCTATTTCTACCACCTATGCTAATATGAAGAAGTGTGAGTAGTACATGATGTATAAGGAATATTATTCTTCCCTCGGATAAAAAATATGATGAATAATGTTTGGAACACATGACTTGCATTCACATCTGATCATATTTGTACAATTTCCAGCGTTTGATTGCAACCAATCTCACCAAAACTAAACTATACCTACACTCATGATGCTACCACCTATGCAAGACGTGAGTTAATTATGCATACAAATGTGTGTACCACGCATCATTGAAATAAGATACGAGGCAGGATGTTTATCTATATATTTATTGACTCTTAAGATCAAATTTGAAACAACTGGCTAATTGGCCGGAGTGGTGGAAAAAGAACAAGACTTCATGCTTGCGTTACAGGCACATGATGAAAACTATATTATACCACTGAAGCTGCGGGGGTTAGACTTTGTGTATAATCTAATTTATTATTTGTCGTTTTTCAACCCCACAACTTTAGGAGGGAACACATGAACTTTTAATGAATGAAATTTGTAAGTACACATTTTCTTTCGCACCAGTTAGAGTTAACCCTAAAGAGTTCATCATATTATAATAAGAAAGTATCCAAATACAATGTTAGCAGAAAAACACGAATATAGCAGGCTAATAAATGCTAGAATTAGTAACGGCCATGATTGCAATGCATGGTGTTGAAGTAGTGATGATTTTTAGTTAGAAACCGTATTCATGATTCATGAACATTTGCATTGCGATTAGCAGCTAACCATCCAATCCCTGTTTTTTTATGAAGAGAATATCACAGCTGTGGAATATCATTGAAGTCAACCGAGTGATAAAGGTATTATATGAAGCCACACAGTGACAGACGATTATATAAAACCACATATTTCTTAGATTGCTTATTGGCCTTACAGCAATAATCCTACTAAGATAACAGCCACTTTGTTTTTTGTTTTTTTTTTGGGTACATACAGCCAGCCACTTTGTTTTACATAGAATCACAATCTCCTTCCCAGCAGAGCACAGAATCCAATTACAGAATGGGCTACCGGTTTAATTGGTCTCGATATATTTTTAAAATAAAATCATAGCAAGAAGACAGCCAGTCCAGAGGTTTAATCCGACCAATAGCAAAAGGAGTATAAAAAAGCATAACAACTTAGTGAGCCCAAAGTCACACGCATAAAATGCTTTAGCCCAAGTTACTAGTAATTGGCGACCCATATCTTAAAGCCAGTTTACACTGCTTTCCGTCCACAGGGACAACAGGAAACGAAACACGGTTGTTTTGGGAATTACATTTTCCTTTTTAAATATATTGTAATAAATAAGATAAGATAATATGTCTAAGTGCACACCCCCATAATAGTGTTTTTCACGGAAGCGTTTACAATGCATTGTGCATCCATGCTCCATACATTTTACCAGTAATAACGGTCATTTTTTTTTTGTTTGGGTAAGTTTACTCTACTTGTTTAAGAGACCCAATTCCACTCCCAAATTATTTGGCGGTGCACGAAATCTCTCGCTGTTGATGTTGTCGAAGAACAACTTCACGGGAGCGATTCCCGATGAGATTGGATGGTTGGTGAACCTAGTGAAACTTTTTGGAAGCGATAGCGTGTTCAGTGGTTCTCTGCCTAATAGTGTTGTGAATCTTGGGCAGCTTGAGACCCTTGATCTTCACAACAACATGCTCTCAGGGGAGCTTCCAAAGGGGATTAGTTCATGGAAGAAAAACTGCAGAAGCAGCAGAACCATCTACGAATTATTATTAATATTTAGATTTACATTTGCTCTTAGATTATGGCTTCGAATTCTGGGCTTGAGATATCAAACATTTGCTCTCAGATTTTGCTCATCAATCCTTTTAATTAAAAAAAAAAAGGAACAAATCAACATGGACAACAATTGTGGAACTTGACATAGAAAATCGTGGGAAAAATAAAAATTTGTTGACTGATATAAATATGGAGGAGAGACAGAGGGAATCACATAATGATGGGAAAAAAACTATGGTATGGAATGGAATGGGGAACAAAACTCTGAAGCAGATTACGCTGGGACTCCGGCCACCAATCGAGGTCACCGGCATGTACCAGGAAGGTTGTTGGCAGGGGAGCAAGGTGGGTTATGCAGCTAGATACTGACTCGGCTGTACCCAAGAACATTGCCGGAACATCCCAACCTCCATTGACCTGCTAAACAATTACCCCTTGAAGCATCCCAACCTTTCCTTTTTTTAAACACATTTAATCAATGGTTATACATATATGGAGCATAGATGCACCACACAAATGCTTCCGTGTTTTCACTTCCTATTTTTGAATTGTTTTTATTATTATATATTTTATATTTTACACTTTTAAAACTCATTTTTTACCTTTTACATCCACATCAAAGCTTTGTGACTTCCAAATTCCACTACCCAGAATTGGAATTCAACACGAAGGTGTCTCAATCCTAGTAAGTAACCTCTTGTCAATGTTCAACCTGAAAGTTCCCCAACCTGATAGTCAAACTAAAAACTACCAGTCCCCATTGAAAAGTCAGAACCCATCACCTAGGTGAGTGCTTACCAAAGCAAGTTCCAGACCTTTCGTTTCTTATCGTTCTCCCATTTGCAACCATGCCATTATTGCAAAGCTAGTTCACCGAGAAAACATAAAAAAGAGGTGTGAAAATCATGGCATTAGAGGTAGCATGGTATGATTTTGTGTGTTTTGGTATTGTTGGCCTGGCCTTTGTAGGTGCCTTGTGGGTGCTGTGGATGAATGAAGGGGCCTCCCAAAGAGAATTTGAGACCATGTATGAGAGCCTTCTGGTGGCTCGACCTGACAATGAAGTGGTGGTGAATATGTTGCCCAGAGGCCATGTGAGCACCTCCCAGTTATGGACCAGTTGTTGGCGTGGAGTGCACCCCTTGTGGCTCTTGTCTACTCGTTTCCTTTCCTTTGTCATCATGGCCATCTTCTTAGCCTGGGATGTTCTCCAAGACGATGCAAGCGTCTTTATTTACTACACCGAGTATGTTCTTCATTTCTCTGCTAATTTCTACAATCTAATTATATAACTTCTGACACTCCCCTCATGCCTTATATGGGTTGCGAGCTAAATCTTAATTTTAGCGTTCTAAATAAGAATGCCATCATTTTCTCTTTGTTTTGCTGATGATATAAGATTTGGACACTAAGATGGTTTACAATTACAAATTACAAGGACCTGTCACAATTTTTTATGCCCTTTAAGATGAATTTTTCTTTTCTTTGTCTTTTGTTTCTTTCTATTGTTTGCCCCAACACTCAATCTGTTCGCTTGAATGGAAAAACTCTGGAAGACGGAATCTACAGGAATTGATAACATGCCAATTATAGTACTGTTTTTACGTTAGTCTTATACTATGGAGACCATTTAATCATATTGCATTTATTTGCAGATGGACTTTCACATTGATTACCATATATTTTGCGGTATGGCAAGAACGACCATCCCATCTGTTTTAAATTGATTGATCTAAGATGCACTGGGAAATCACGTTCCCTAGGAAATTAGGAGTTAGTAGAAGGCGTGCGTATAAACAGTTCTTGTTTTTCTAATTAGCATCTCTCTCTACTTTGCACTTATAATACTTGTTTGAAACTTTGAATGAAGCTGGGGACCATTGTATCTGCATATGGATGTTGGAAGTTCTTTAAGAAACCTCCCGTTGATAATGGGGCAAGGGCTGAGTTTCTGACAAGGGATGTAGAAGAAAGTATGTCCACAAACTCTATCGCCTTTAAAGAGAAAGAAACCAAGGGTTCCGCTTCCATCAAGTTGCAAAGCCGATATGCTGAAGAGGAGTTTCAACAAAGAGCAGGGTTCTGGGGTTACCTCATGCAAACTACATATCAGGTTGGTCAAACACATCTGATTCTATGTTTCCTCCGGAAAATTCCAATGAAAATTGCTACCTGATGATGGGCTGTTTTAGCATTATGGGTTAACTAATATTCTGCCTTTAACAGACATGTGCAGGGGCTGTCATCCTAACAGACATTGTATTTTGGGTTGTTATAGTCCCATTCTTATCAATTTCTCATTTAAGACTAGGCCTGGTGAGTATTCTTGTTCCAAGAGCATATCTTTCTTTCATTCAATTTGTGTTTGTGCATACAAGTAGTAGAATTACCGGCGGCTGAAAATTATTTACAAATTCCTTCTACTCTAGATTGATAGAACAATAAGTTACATAATCATTTTATCTAGTCATTGCATATTTCAATCCCGCTCATATTCATTCTCGTCATATCACTCTAACTTGATAATTTTGTTCATACGAATGAACAGTCGATTATATGATAACGGATCTTAGTAAGAATGATACCGTCATTGATTTCTGTTGGTCTGCACTTGACAGTTGACGGGTTGCATGCATACGCTGAATGCAGTTTTCCTCCTTTTGGATACAGCTCTTAATAATCTTGTAAGTATGATACACCTTGAAATAAATTCAAGCACCAATTTAAAAGCATTTAGGCACTTATGCACCTCATTGTTTCGATATTGCCATATTCTTTTTCAGCCCTTTCCTTGGTTTAGAATCTCATATTTTGTGCTCTGGAGCTGTGGTTACATCATTTTCCAATGGGTCATCCACGCCTGTGGTTTTAAATGGTGCGATAATTGTATTTTCCTCTATTTTCCATGACCAGCCATAAGCTTTCTTCTACATCTGTTGTAATGATATGTTTTTCCTCTAACAGGTGGCCATATCCATTTCTCGAGCTGAATTCCAAGTGGGCTCCTATCTGGTGATATACCATAACACTACAATTGTCTGTCTTCTCTGATTTGCCTTTGCCTTCACATACATAAAAATGGTTTCACTAATTGATCTACGATGCAGGTATTTCTGCTTAGCGGTAATTCACATCCCCTGCTACGGCGTATATTTCCTGATAGTGAGAGCGAAAAACACGCTTCTTCCCAGATTGTTCCCTCATGCATTTTTGAGACCATACTAGTTTGGTTGTCATATGAAATAGCAAAAAACTAGGACGGGTTTGTTCCTGGTGTATGGTCTCTCATACATTAAGAACGATGCACAATTTCAGATCTCATAAACGATGCTCAATTCCGCATGAAAATTTATAATGACTCGTGCTATCGGAAATTTATTTCAGTACTTCTTTTGCCAGAATCTAATAATTTTGCGTCTCAAGTCTCAACCAGATTTTCATTGAAAAAAGACACTAAACAACAAGACCTGCTCAACTTGCTTAATAACATGCAGTAAATCACTCACAAGAAATGATAGTCACAATCACAAATCAGAGTTAGTAGGTGAAATAACCTAAAGAAAAATGTTTTTCATCCACCCAAATACCTTCCAACTTTTCTCCACCGTATTTTGGTGTGAGAGGGGTATCAAATCAAGTTGCATGCGACTGTAACATTCTCGCGAGATGCAATATGAGTTTGCGAATGAGTTAAAAAAAAGTTCAAATATAAAAGTTATACGAATAAAGAGATCGTAACCTAAAACACTAACTGTGGACGTCCATAAACTATGCTCCGTCGAGCACATTTGAAAACTGCAATCCTGAATACCAATAAAGTCTAGTACTAGTGGCTGTCATTCCAATTCCCAAAATATTGAAACTCGGTATACGATTTTTTAACCACCCTAATTTTGGACATACCAACCATGCATATATCTAAGAATCAACATTCTAATAGCATATAATTGTCCAAACAAAAAACATATACAGAATATATGCAAAAAGCTCCGGACACCATTACACACACTGCATATCAACCAGGTAAATATTGAAGTACACAATTCTTCTATGTTGTTTCCCATGCTATAATATAATCACAGATTCATCATTTAAATATTGAACAAGTAACAGAAAGCAACATAACTAAAAGTTGAATACCACAAATAATAAAAGTTGCATAATATGAAAATTATAACCACGTTCAATATAGTTCTGAAACTACATAACTCTGAAACATAATAATTATTAACGAAAATCTAAAACCAAGTCTGAATTGAAAACAACAGCTAATGAAATAGATAGGGTTTCAATTTCAGCAAGTCATCAATCAGCATCGGCTTTCTGATAAACATAGGTGAGGCCACACTTGCCACAGTAGTGCCTGTCAAAGTGATTGGCCATGAAGGTGTCGGCTCCACACTCGGCATTGGGGCACTCCTTCCTGAGCCTCCGAACCTTACCAGAGTAGTCCACCTTGTAGAACTGAGGAGGGCGAGCTTCACCTTCTTGTGCTTGTGCTTTATCTTCTTAGGCTTGGTGTAGGTCTTCTTCTTCCGCTTCTTGGCGCCGCCGCGAGGCGGAGCACCAGGTGAAGGGTCAACTCCTTCTGGATGTTGTAGTCGGCGAGGGTGAGCTTGTCCTCCAGCTGTTTCCCGGCGAAGATGAGGCACTGTTGGTCGGGAGGTATGCCCTCTTTGTCCTGGATCTTCGCTTTCACATTGTCGATTGTGTCAGACGATTCAACTTCTAGGGTTATGGTCTTCCCCGTTAGGGTTTTCACGAAGATCTGCATCTTCGGATGCTGCTCTCTCTCTCTCTCTCACTCTCACACTCTCTCTCAGCCTTCTAGCGAAAATGAATATGGCTGTTAGGGTCAAAACGTGTTGCCCATTTGCTAACCGCAAGTGCACGGATCGCACAAGTAATACAGATACAGAGTAAAAGTTCGTTCCCACGAGGATATTATGATATAAAGCTAAATACCAATCAATAGCTTAATCAATTCTAGACAAGGACATAAAAATAGGAAAACAATATAAAAACTATCTAACCTACAAAAGCAATAAACCTAAAAGCGATTAGGTTTCAGGAAATCCTCCTTCACCACCTACATCTACCAACAACATGCAATTCTCCTCATAAACATAAATGCATTGATTAGGTTAGCTTGAGAATCTGATGTAGTCAAAAGCCTATGTCTAGGTCAATTAACCCTGGTTTCAATTGCCCAACTCACTAAGTTTCCTTGAGAGCCAGAGCAACTTCCACTCATGAACGATCTATTCTCAATCACACACTATACATGACCAATAGGTATATTTTTATCCTATTAACGAATCAACTCATCCAAGCCAATTGAACTCGCCGAACATGTATCAATCATACCATATCCATATCAACAAATCTCTATATCTAGTTCATTTGCCAATATTAGGATCATGCAATTGAGGTCAACCAAGAACAAGCATTAAACACAGATAATGATTGAACCATAATCAAACATCCACACAAACTTAGAGAAGAACACATCATTAATATATATAAAAGGATCCAAAATATTCCTAAACAAAGCTTAGCTATACAAAAGATAAGGAAGAGAAGAGAGAAAGGGAAAAGAGAGAAAGAAGCTCATTGATTTGTCTCTGAAGTTTGAATCCTCCTTCAATCCTTTGATCCTTGCCTCCAATCCACCGTCCATGAAGATCTAGCTAAACTATCTAACCTAAACTAAGAAAAACTATCAAAACCTAAAAACTAGAAATGGCCAAATGGTCAGAACAGAGAAAAACTGAGAGAGAGAGAGAGAGAAAAATGCATAAAAATCTATTTATAAGCTCAGCAGCTGCCTCAGAGCCGCGGCCCCCACATCTACGTGCCGCGGCGCCTAATGGGTCGGTCTACCTATGCCGCGGTGCTCACTTCATCTGCGCCGCAGCCCTCTCGCCTCGGGTAAAAGTATGGCCAGGCTGAAATGCCTTCTGTGCCGCGGCGTGCTATGCCTTGCGCCGTGGCATGACCTGCTGGAATGCCAATTTGGCTTCCTCTTCCTCTTTAAGCTCAACTGCTTCATATTTAACCTTGTTTGGAGCCCCTCCTATCATAGAGAAAATACCAAATCAATAACATATATAAATCTACTCAATCCATGATCATTAAAGCTCAGTTTTGTACAATAACATATCAGAAAGGCTTAGAATCAAAATATGACAAATATAAGCACAAAATCTTTCAAATATGCATTTTAAACAAGGACTTAGCATTCATTCTAGCACAAGGATAGGGCACAAATAACTACATTCTATGGAGTTATCAACGGCGCCACAGGAATTAGGGTTTATTAAGGTTGTCTATGGTTTCAGTGGGGGTGATCAAAATTACCAAATAGCCCCTCCATATTCGTTCGAAATTTCACCAGTATTATTTTTCTCCTTTCGTACAAGTAAGTATTTGCCCACTCATTTTCTGGTAGAACGATGATTAGTAAAATTCCTTTTACTAACTCAAGGATTCGATATTTCTTGTTTAATTGTCAAAAATTAGACATTATTTTAATCTTTTGAAATAAACTTTAGAATTAGAATTAGAAAAAAAATATATTTTAATACTTTAAATATACAAGTGTGATCATTTTAATTATTTAATACATTTTGATATCAAATTAATTTTTAATAATAAAAAGTGACATAAAAATCACGCTTCTATTTTTAGACTGAGTAATTTAGAAGATAAATTAATGTCAACTTTATATGATTTAAAAGAATAAATTGATGTCCTATGTTAGTAACTTAATTAGTAAGAACTAAGGACATATAAAAAAAATAACAAGATTTGATCTTTATAAATATTCTTAATCTCAATTTTTTTTTATCTTATTTCTTATTCCTTGGGGTCATCTAAGGACTTAACTATGGGGCCACTTCAACAAGCCACAAGGTGGGTCAAGGCCTTACCAAAAAATAATAATAATAATAAATACTACATTAATATTAACTTTATATTATATGATTTCAGAGTTAAATTAATGTCATTTTCTAAGATTAAGAGATTAAAAATAATGCCAACCTTCTTCAAGGATGAAATTATGTCTCTTTTTACAATTGAAAGACTAAATTGATATAAACATTTTGAGTAAATTATCATTTTGATCCCTAAAAGATTGGACTAACATCAATTTGATTTTTGAAAGATAAGTGATATCAATTTTATCCATAAAAAATAAGGAGTAACATTAATTTAGTTCATCAATAATAATAAAAATGACATCAATTTTGTTTCTCTATCATATAAAATTAATATCAATTTAGTTCCTTAATAGTAGAAAATGACATAAATTTAATCCTTTAATTTCACATTTTGTGCACAAAATGATGATTTTGATGTCACTTTTCATATTTGAGATACTAAATTGATGTCATTAATCTTTCAAAGACCAAATTGATGTCAACCACATTTTTTATGGATCAAAATGATACTTTACTCGAACATTTTTAAGAGGAGATGCCACATAGGTATTTGGAAGTAGAGCTGGCAAAATGTGTCAACTAAACTCAATCGAAGCAAACCAATTTAAGGCTAGCTTTTTTCGGGCGACGCCAAGTATTTTTCGAGCTAGCATTTTTCTAGTCCATCCCAACCTGTTGTGGGTTGTGGGTTGGACCACCCACCCACCTATTGGTGTATGTCCTAAATGCCAATTTATTTTTACCGTACTTATATACATTATATTATGCTATTTATTTAATACATGAGATATTTTATTTATTGTGTTATTTATAATAAACATAATAAAATCCTTAGAATAGTATGTTTAATGTCATAGGACATTAAGTTGATGACTTGATCGTGAGATCCTATTAGATAGATTCAGAACACTATTCTTAAATGTCCCTAGTCAAATATTATTGTTAATTAAGATAATAATAATTCATTGAGATTAGTATATGCGTAAACTGATAACTACATCTCACGGGTCATTGATATGAGATATTAAGTCTTCACATTGATACATATTAGAGTAATGATATATTGGATTGACCCACCATGAGAACCCTGCATGGATCGTTACGTGAGTGTCATAAGCGATTCTCAAAGTGACAATGATGTATATCATTCTTTAACCTGAAACCACTACGATTCTTACATGAGGAGTTGTATGTTTTAATACCATTAAACGTCATTTGTAATAAGGTGATTATAAAGTTAGTTGTTGGACATACTGCAAATCATGCAGAGGGATGTGAGTAACTTAGATGAGATTTGTCTCTCCTACATAACAGGAGCGATATTTTCAGATTCCCTGATTGAGTGAGACTATGAAATACATGACCATACTCAAATGAGTTAGTATGATCTCATCTATTATTACTAAGTTTACTCGAGTATCAGGAAACGGAACATTGAACTATACAAGGGTGACACATATCATGCCTTGTGTTTAATCTAGATATCTGGACAAAAGGACTAAACATACAGAAACACTGATCACGGAAAGGTTCTGTCAAATCACTGACATTCTCATTACTTGGATAGGAGCGATGTGTTGCAAGATACCGCTCACTGTTTGTAATATTAAAATAGGATTTTAATATTACTGTCAACGTCATGAGAACCTACTGGGTCACACATATAGAACAGACTGAATTAGAGTAATGAGAATCCAAGTTGGACTAGGATTTCATCGTGGGCTAGACTCATAACATATGAGTCCAATATCGCACTGCTAACCCTACTGCTACTCTCACTCGCATAAGGCAGTCGCTATTATAAATAACACTGCTAAGGGGTTGTCAAGAACACACAACTAGGGGTGCACAACTCGACCCGCCAACATGTGAACCCGACCACATATATTCGGGTCGGTTAGGGTAATCAGGTCAGTTCGAGTTAAACGTGATAAACTCGTTCGAATATCAGTTCGGGTAATAGGTTTGGTGAACCAACCTGATGACCTAACCCGATGACCCGATGACTCGATAAAACGATATCATTTTGCCTATATTCAAGCCGTTATTTTATTTTTTCTTGCAACCTGATCCGATGACCCGACCAACCTGATTACCCAACCCGAACCAACCTGATTCTAATTGGGTTAGTTCGGTTTGGGTTACTCAAATTTTTTTCCCAAAACCTGACCCAACCTAACCCGACCTCACCTAATTGGTTTGGATTTTCCCCCTAAACCCGACCTGACCCGACTCGTGATCACCCCTACACACTAGTCGCACCCTAACAGAAACAGTGAGTGAGAGTGTGACAGATTTTTCTTCTCCACGCAGCTAGCACTGTGCTAGAGACGTAGGACTCCAAGATCACGGACGTTGGATGTTTGTGAGTTTGTTATGTGGATTACATAAAGGTATCGTCGTTGCTGCGGTGCTAGTGATTGCATTGAATGTTATTCTTTTGGCTTCAAGAGGTAAACCCAAAAAATAAAGAATCATGGATCCCTTTTTCGCATTGATCCTTGGTGAGAATCATTTTTCTGCTGTGTTTTTGTTCACGAATTTCCTAACACCACCAGCCTGACAATTCATTTATTTTTTAAAAATAATAAATTTAATCTTAAAAAATTAAATCAGTGAAAAGTAAGAAATTCAAGTTACTTAGTTTTGAGTCAATGACAAATAAATTAGATAATTAATTTAATTGTTAATTGAGTTTAATTTTTCAAGAAAAAATGATACTATTCTTTTAGGTGTACCTTATTAAATTAAAAAAAAATTAAAATTTTGGCCAAAGGACCAGCTCAACCTGAAGTAGGCTGGCCTGATTTTGGGTCAGGATAAATCAGGTTAGGCCACGTCAAGCTAAATTAAGTTCAAGTTTAAATTTTTCTAACCCAACTTACACTTTTTATTGAGCTATTCGATATGAGCCAACCCATTTTGATAGTTCTCTCTGGAAGATAAAAATGGGCTTTTTACTTAAAGCGTGTGTCTATATACGTGTATTCGTATATATATATAAGATCTTACTCATGTGAGAGAAGTGTTTATTATGAGAGATGAGAGGAGTGAATTTTGATCATTAGATCATTAGATCTTTCATGAATGGTCAAGATTAGAACATAAATGCATATGACTTTTTTAAGTGGTCATATGACCTTCAAGTAACTTTTAATCTTGACCATCCATGTATTGTTGTATGGTCAAGATTTACTCTTCTCACCCTCTCACAATAAAAACTTTTCTCACTAGATATGTCCCTATATATATATATATATATATATATATATATATATGTATAATAGTAAGTATTTCATGCATTGCACGATTTATAAAATTTTGATGGAATCTAAACAAATATAGATTAAATGAGAAAAATATTTAAAATTATAAAAAAATGCATAATTAATTTATTCAGATAAAATCTAGAAATATATAGATTAAAAGAGAAAAAATAAAATTATAAAAGAGATATACATTATTAATCAAAAGATAATTTGAATTTGAAATTTAAAAGAACAAAATAATGCTAAGAATTACATGTATCATTCTTAAAGGGAGAGTAGTTTAAGAGATTAAATCACTCTCAAGATAGTGTATTTTAATTTATTATATATAGGTGCATATATATATATATATATATATATATATATATATATATATATATATATATATGAGTTTAATTTTGATGTCTTGTTAGTATAAAAATTTTACATTATCAACGAATCATATATTATCACATGTGTGACTTTTGAAATAATTATTATAAAAGTTAAACATTTTTAGTGATGTGTCAATACATGATTAGTTAATAGTGTAAAAAACTTTTATACTAACAATACATCACAAGTAAATCACATATATATAATGATTGTTTATTATAAGAGGTGAGATGAGTAAATTTTTATCATTAAATTTTACATGACTGATCAATATTAGAACTAGTGAGATTAGTGTTTATTGTAAGAGGTGAGAGGAGTAGATTTCGATCATTATATCTTACATGACTGATCAATATTAGAACATAAATGTATGTAACTTTTTTAAGTGGTCACATGACCTTTAAGTAACTTTTAATCTTAATTATCCATATATGGTTGTATGGTCAAAATTTACTTCTCTCATCTTCTTATAATAAAAATTATTCTCACTATATATATATATAGGATCTTACTCAGGTGAGAGGAGTATTTATTGTGAGAGGTGAGAAGAGTGAATATTGACCATTGGATCTTTTATAAATGGTCAAGATTAGAAAATAAATGCATGTGACATTTTTAAGTGATCACATGACTTTCAAGTAACTTTTAATTTTGACCATCCATGTATGATTGTATAGTCAAAATTTACTACTCTCACCCTCTCACAATAAAAACTCCTCTCACTAGATATGTCTCCATATATATATAATATTTTAAAATCTTATTCTATGACGACGATGCACATTTCACTACAGAGATCGAACATAACATGCTATTGAATGAACATGATGTACATCTAAGCTAAAAAAATTAGATCTACTGTAACATGTCATGATGTATATCTAAAAAATTTAAAACCAAACTCTTTGTGTCTATTTAAAAGATAATAAATCTAAAATATTCAAATAAATTTAAGATTCATATAAATTTAGCATTTGATTGTGATTAAGATATTCGAGAAATAGATCTAAAATATATAGAGATCCAACATAATTTGTTATTGTATGAAGATGATATACATCACTTCTCTAAGCTAAAATAAATTAGATCTACTAGAACAGTTCATGATGCATATATAAAAAATTTAAAGCCAAACTCTTTGTGTCTATTTAAAAGATAATAAATATAAAATATTTAAGTAAATTTAGTACTCACATAAATTTAAGATTTTAATGTGATTGAGATATTTGAGAAATAAATCTAAAATATATTTAAAAATTAATCAAAATCAATATTAACAAAATTAAAATTAGCCATAAGAGCTTAAATTTAAAGAAAAAAATAGAATAATGTTATTGAAAGGATTGTATTAATTTAGAATTCAATTAGGATTGTATTAATATAGAATTCATTTAGGACAATAATACTTAATAAAAACCAAATATTGTAAGAGAATAACAAAATTATAAGAGTCTAAAAATAAAGTAAATAAATATATAAAATGTTAACAAAAATAATATTAATATTTTTTTATGAAAGATAATATTAATCTTAAGAACTATTTTTAAATTTGATTAAGAGTGAAACACATATTTATTTCAGTTTAAATTAATAAAATAAAATAAAAACTCTTAACATCTTATATTAAAAAAAAAAATCTCTCCGTGTCGAATAGGAAACCCCTTAATCGTTAAGAAAAATAACAAAAGTTTATACTTTACACGGCATACAGTTCTTTTTTATTTGTCAAAAACTATACATTATTTTAATCTTTTGAAATAAACTTTAGAATTAGAATTAGAATTAGAAAAAAAATTCTATTTTAGTACTCTAAATATACAAGTGTTATCATTTTAATTATTTAATAAATTTTGATATCAAATTAATTTTTTAATAATAAAAAGTGACATAAAAATTATGCTTCTATTATAGACTATATGATTTAGAACATATTTGAGACGAATTATTTCCGTCCCAATATATGTTTATTTGCCTAAAAAAATTGTTGCTTGCAACAGTAACATGTTTGGATAACGTAAAAGACAAAATCAACAGCTTTTTTTTTTGGAAAAGAAGCTAATGAAAAATAAGCAGAACGTTGAGCATTATTCTAAAAAGTTATTGAGATTATTCTCAACAGTGATATGTAAATATCATTTTATCATAAGTCAAATAACTTTTTTAATTATTCTATACCTATTTTAATAATTTGATATATAAAAATGATTATTTTTATATCATCCAAACGAAATAAGTTAATTTAAAATTACTTTTCAAATAATATATTCAAATATAAACTTTTTCTTATAATCAATTATAACAAAAAACTTTTATGCAATAATTAATTATTAAAATAATTAAATTTTTACAGTTATCCCAAATATGTACTTAGAGGATAAATTGATGCCAACTTTATATAATTTAAATATTAAATTAATGTCAACTTATATGATTTAAAAGACTAAATTGATGTCCCATATTAGTAACTTAATTAGTAAGAAATGAGGACATATAAGAAAAGTAACGAAATTCGATCTTTGCAAATTCTCTTAATCCCAAATTCTTTTATCTTATTTCCTACCCCTTGGGGCCATCTAAGGACTTCATTATGTGGCCACTTCACCAAGCCACAAGGTGGGTCAAGGCCTTACCCAAAAAAATATATATATATACTACATTAATATTAACTTT
Source organism: Ormosia semicastrata (assembly GCA_029884595.1). NCBI lineage: Eukaryota > Viridiplantae > Streptophyta > Magnoliopsida > Fabales > Fabaceae > Ormosia > Ormosia semicastrata. Next base: position 171,533 of record JAQQTO010000055.1, on the reverse strand, counting down.
ATATTATATGATTTTAGAGCTAAATTAATGTCATTTTCTAAGATTAAGGGATTAAAAAATGCCAACCGTCTTCAAGGATTAAATTAATGTCTCTTTTTACAATTGAAAGACTAAATTGATATAAACATTTTGAGTAAACTATCATTTTGATCCTTAAAAGATTGAGTTGACGTCAATTTGATTTTTGAAAGATAAGTGACATCAATTTTGTCCATGAAAATTTTGTCCATGACATCAATTCAGTCCTAATAGAAAAATAACATCAATTTAGTCTCTCAATCATATAAAATTAATATCAATTTAGTTCCTTAATAATATAAAATGACATAAATGTAGTCCCTTAATTTCGCATTTTGTGCACAAAAGGATGATTTTGATGTCACTTTTCATATTTGATAGACTAAATTGATGTCATTAATATTTCAAAAAAGCAAATTGATGTCAACCACATTTTTCAAGGACCAAAATGGTAGTTTACTCAAACATTTTTAAGAGGAGATGTCAAATAGGTCTTTGGAAGTGTAGAGCTGAAAAAATGTGCCAACCCAGCTCAGTCGAACCAAACCAATTTAGGGCTAGCTTTTTTTGGGCTACGCCAAGTATTTTTTGAGCTAGCATTTTTCTAGCCCACCCCAACCTGTTGTGGGTTACATGTTGGGCCCGCCGCCCACCTATTGGTGTATGTCTTATAAGTCAATTTTATTTTGACCTTACTTACATAAATTGTATTATGCTATTTATTTAATACATGAGGCATTTCATTTATTATATTATTTATAATAAATATAATAAAGTCCTTAAAATAGTAAGTTTAATGTTATAGGACATCAAGTTGATGACTTGATCATGAGATCTTATTGGATAGATTGAGAACATTATTCTTAAATGTCCCTAGTCAAGTATTATTGTTAATTAGGATAACAATAATGCACTGAGACTAGTATGTGCGTAGACTGATAACCACATTTCGTGGGTCGTGGATATGAGATATCAAGTCTTCACATGGATACATATTAGAGTAATGATGTATTGCACTGACCCACCATGAGAACGCTACATGTGTAACATCCCGGAAAGTCTTGTTAGACTTGTATAAGGTTATATAGGTAGTCTAATACTTGTTTGGTATGCAAGTTAAGTTTCATGACAAACTGAGTTAGTTTAAGCACTTTGCTACAACACAGAAAGTGGTAAATAGCCTAAAATGACTTAGAAAATAGCATAAATTGCTATTTGAAGGGAAACATGTGTGGATAACTTGTTTCTAGGTCACAAATGAGTTAAGTAAGGCGTGATTAAAGTTTCAAGACAATCGGAGCTAATTTGATATTTTTAAGTATATTGGTTGTGCTTTTAATGTTGGATTGACCCCCAGCAAATATGAACAAATAGAGAAAAAAGTGCACCATAAATTTTAATGAATCTTAGGATTTATTTTGAGTCTGTTGGAAGTTTGGAACCTTGATTTAGAGGAGTTTAAGTGTTCATAACAGATCAGGATTTTCAATACTATATTATTGGTAACTCTTTAAGAAGTCATTTGAGGCTTGTTTTCCTCATTTCCCACAGCTGAGAGCAAAACAAAGGAGAGAAAGTGAGAAAAGAAGGAAACCAAGGGACGAAAGAAGGGAAAAAGGAGAGGAAAAGAAAGAGACCAAGGTGAGAGATCCAAGAGCAAGTTAAAGGCTTCAAGATCTTCAACCAAGCAAGAGGTAGGGGTGTTTTCTATCTTTGATTTTGCATCTTTTCTAGGCTTTGCACATTGGTCTCTAGATTATGAAGTTGGGTTTTAAAGAGAGAAAACTAGTTTCCTTAGCTTGATTTTTACTTTCATTAATTGAATTTGGTTATTTCAACTTAATGGAAGCAAGTAGATGAATTTATCTATAATTTCAACTAGTTGGTTCTTAAGATGGAACCTAGGTTTTCAAAGAACTAAGAGAGTAATTTCTAGTGTTTGATCCAAGTTTAATGAATTAATAGGTTGTTTAGAAGATGTTGGTGGTATTAGAAACTAACTAGAAACCAAGTTTAGAGGATTGTAAGCTGATTTGGTTCAATGGAATAGTGCAGAGTGTCGCAACATGAAGATGAACTGGCTTCGAGTACTGCGGCGTAAATATGAGTGCTGCAGCGTGAGATGCATAACCTTAGCACTCGAGAGTGGGGGGCCACGGCATGCAAAAGGAGTGTCACGGAGTGAGGGTCTGAAACTCACCAAAATGCTGATTTTGATGGTTTGAGTTCCCTAATTGTTAGAATCCTTTGTTTATGTCTTTTTAAGAGTGTTGAAGCACTAGAGAAGGTAATTCTTAGAGAGAAAGACTTAGTGACATACAAGGAAAAATAAAAGAAAAGTTGTGCAATTTATTAAGTATGGATTGTCATAGTTAAAGTCTAGTTTATGGTGACAAAGTGTTGCTTAGATATCACTTGAGAAGTGAAGAGAAAGTGAGAAATAAGTGTACAGTTTAGTTGGCAATAGTTAAGTACCATAGACTCTAACTGGCAATGGTGAATGTCACAATGCGTTAAATCTCTTAAAAAGTGAAATAAAGTTAGTAATACAAAGTTAAAAAGTGTACTTTAGAATTTAGATAAGTGTCGTAGTGCATGAACTGCTCTTTCAGATAAGAGGTGGTCTAAGTAGTGCAAGATGGACTTAGTATAGAATTATGTGGTAGTTATGTTAGAATTATGACATAACTCCACATTTTCACACACTTCACTTCACATATACTTATTATCCCTAGAGATCAGTGAGTGGCAGCATCCACTCAGTTTGGTGGCGATATCCATCCAATTTACGGTAAACTACTTGGTAGACTACTTAGTAGTAGAAGGAGAATACTTGTTATAGTAACTTACTTTGCCTCTATTAGGTAGGCTATAAGAGGTCACACATTATTATGGCATAGTATCTCCTTAAATAGGGGGAATAGTTAAGTATCACAATATTATACTTACACTATACATGCTTTTCTTTGAATATACATCATTTCATCACTACATCTCGTCATATCCCTCTAACTTGATAATTTTGTTCATACAAATGAACAGTCGATTATATGATAACGAATCTTAGTAAGAATGATACCATCATTGATTTCTGTTGGTCTGCACTTGACAGTTGATGGGTTGTATGCATACGCTGAATGCGGTTTTCCTCCTTTTGGATACAGCTCTTAATAATCTTGTAAGTATGATACACCTTGAAATAAATTCAAACACCAATTTAAAGCATTTAGGCACTTATGCAGCTCATTGTTTCGATATTGCCATATTCATTTTCAGCCCTTTCCTTGGTTTAGAATATCATATTTTGTGCTCAGGAACTGTGGTTACATCATTTTCCAATGGGTCATCCACGCCTGTAGTTTTAAATAGTGCGATAATTGTATTTTCCTCTATTTTCCATGACCAGCCATAAGCTTTCTTCTACATCTGTTGTAATGATATGTTTTTCCTCTAACAGGTGGCTATATCCATTTCTCAAGCTGAATTCCAAGTGGGCTCCTATTTGATGATATACCATAACACTACAATTGTCTGTCTTCTCTGATTTGACTTTGCCTTCATATACATAAAAATGGTTTCACTAATTGATCTACGATGCAGGTATTTCTGCTTAGCGGTAATTCACATCCCCTGCTACGACATATATTTCCTGATAGTGAGAGCGAAAAACACGATTCTTCCCAGATTGTTCCCTCATGCATTTTTGAGACCATACTAGTTTGGTTCTTATATGAAATAGCAAAAAACTAGGACGGGTTTGTTCCTGGTGTATGGTCTTTCATACATTAAGAACGATGCACAATTTCAGATCTCATAAACGATGCTCAATTCCGTATGAAAATTTATAATGACTCGTGCTATCGAAAATTTATTTCAGTACTTCTTTTGCCAGAATCTAATAATTTTGCGTCTCAAGTCTCAACCAGATTTTCATTGAAAAAAGACACTAAACAACAAGACCTACTCAACTTGCTTAATAACATGCAGTAAATCACTCACAAGAAATGATAGTCACAATCACAAATCAGAGTTAGTAGTAGGGGTGGGCATGGTTCGGTTCGGCATGAAAATCGAACCGAACTGAACCGAACCAGTAAAACGGTTCGGTTTGAAAATCAAACCAATTTTCTTCCAAGGCCGAATCGGTTTAGGTTTAGTAAAACTGATTTGAACCGGTTCCGAACTGGTTCAGAACCGGTTTGGGTTTGGAAGCAGTTCAAAAATCGGTTTGGGTTTGGAATCGGTTCAGAAATCGGTTTGGGTTCGGTAAACCGGTTCAAAAATCGGTTTGGGTTCTGTAAACCGATTCAAAAACCAATTTGGGTTCAGTAAACCGGTTTAGCTTTCAGTAAACCGATTTTGAACCTATTCAAAACAGATTCTGAACCGGTTTAGGTTTTTGAATCGTTTCAATAACCAGTTCATGAACCGATTTGAGACCACATTGCACACAAGTTTATTGAACCTCATCATACTAGAAAGCTGCCAATGTTGAATGGTCTAGGAAAGGGAAAAGACAGAGTACAGACCTGTGAGAATGGCTACTTCTTTCATTCAACCAGACAAAAAAAATTAAATATTTATATATCAGAATATAAGACAAACAAGGCTTATTTGCGTTCACATACACAGACAAGAGTTTCGGTTGGGGTAAGGGACCTTATGCAACGGATCATGAATTCAGCCACCAAAGAATGTTAGGTTAAAAAGGGATTACTTTATGCCATACAAATTAAATTAGGCAAATAATAAAAACTGAGAATCAGGAATATACAAATTAATCTCCTTCAGCTTCATTGTTTCAGCCAGTTCACATTGTCTCTTATAGAGCTGTTGATACGTGAAATCCGCAAGTGTACGGTTTCGTCGTCAAGTAATAAAAAGATCGAATCCACAGGAACTGTGTATATGAATACCAATTAATTAATTAATTCAATTAAGTTAAACAAAAGAAAATATGATTGTTGATAAAGAAGAACGTAGTAACAAAACAATTAAATAAAAATAAAGAAAACAGAATTCAGAACAAAGATAGCAAGTTATCAAGAAAGGGGTTTTCAGATTAAAGAAAGCTTCCAAGATTGGGATACCACAATGATACAAGATAAATCCTAATTGACAACCCTTTTTATTAAATTTGAAATTCAATTGAAGGTGAATTACCCTAAATTAGTTAATGTTCTTTCTCAAGATACAAGATCCGTGCCCAATTAAACCAATTCCTACTCTCGTGGTAATTGAATTTAAATTGAACCCATTACGCTTTGTGGTAATTCATTGAATCCTCGAAAGGCTAAAACTACTCTCGTGATTTAGACCTTAAGTTCAATTCTTATGGTTCCAACACTTAGGTTCACCTCTCAGTACGTCCCTAAATGCCTATGAGATGTAAATAAGTGACCATCAAATTCACATGAATAAGAGCAATAAGAATTGAATCAAAGAACATTCAAGATCAATAAAAGGGGAAACAACGTCAATTATTCATTATCAAAGTATCAAAGGGCATTGCCCAATCCTAGAAACAAAAGTAACTACTCAGACATAGAGAAGAAAGAAACAAAAATCAAACTTAAAAACATCCCAAACCCGTAACAATGGAAGAAGTAGGGAGAAAGATGAAGATCAAGAACCCTAGCCTCCTTTATGCCTCCTCCAAAACTAGGTTTCAATCCAAGCTAGAATACCCTAATTGTAATCAGAACATCTATTTATAGCCTAGGACTTCTATGGGCTAAAAGCCCCCAAAAGAAATAAAAATAGAAAAACTAAAATTGTCAACTGCTGAACCACAAATTGCAGTAGTGGTTGATTCTTTTCAATGCGACTCTCAACCACAAATTAACGGCCAGGCCGTGGTTGAGTCTGTTTTAGTTTTCTTCATTTTCTTGATTCCCTCAAACCATGGCCGTGGTAGAAACCACGGGCAGGCCGTGGATCCCTCTGAAATGGCCTTTTTGCACCTTTATTGCTATCCATTAAGTTTCAACTTCAAACATGCAAGCATTCCATTCAATCCAAGACCAATTAAACATTAATCCTGCACAAGAACACCAAAAACACCGCAGTTATTCGAACTAAGGGAAAAACAAACCAAAAAGGGAAACTAAAATGCCTAAAATGCTCAAGAATACATGCAAAACAAGAACAAAACATGATGTTATTTCACACACATCAGATGTCAATTTAGCCCAGCCCAACCCATGAAGCCCTAGCCCATGTGGGTTAGGGCCAAAAAGCCCACAAGTAAAAAAAGCCCACAGGGCCAAAAGCCCACAAGGCCAAGTGGGCTAGGACTAGCCCATAGGCTGACCCACAGTAAAAAAAAATTAATTTGGCCCACTTATTTAATGGGCTTGCCCTGACCCACCCATGGGTTGGTCCACGTATTTTATGGGCTAGTCCTAGCCTTAGCCCTAGCCCACTGTATGAGTCAAAATTTAAATCAGAATATTAACAATATCTAAAACATAATAGAATTAACAACAAAAAATGAAGAAAAAAATTAATCTTTTCATTTCTTCCTAATCAATCTGTTATGGAATCAATAACATAAAATAATTAAACAACAAAAGTCAGCCACATAATAGAGCTCATGTCATTTTCATTAATTCATCTACTATTAGCTTCAGCCCATCAACCTTTTTTAGCATATCATCAACCAGTGATCAAGTTGCCAAGATTCTACAAAGTCATGAGAAAAAGGAGAAAATAATTACCTACTTAGTAACCTAAACAAGGGGGCAAACAAATTATAAAATAGGGGAAAAGTTAAGGATAAGAAAGAAAAAGGGTTATTGTGTTGCTTTGTATTTGAAAACTTATCCATATCAAATGTAAAAACAGAGAACATCCTCCACCATGTGGCAATTTGCTTTCGGTTTAGTATAAGTGGCACTAACAATTAAAATTATTTCTAGTCTAATATTGCAAAAGGTAAAAGTTATCATAAATGTGAAGAGTCACTTTTCAGTAGTACTTGAAGAAAGACGTCTATAGAAGTTTCAAAACTCATAGAGAATGAGAAGCATTGCCTACCTCTTTCTTCCAATTGGTTTTGTAAATTATTTGTAGTCTTTTACAATTCGCTATGAGCAGACTATGGCCGGAACCCCTTATGATCCCAAACCATTTCCATCGATTCTATGCCAAACACGTCATTTGTGGAAGCCATATAACTTGTGTGGGCTACATAAGGATTGAAGTAATCTTGAATTTAAGTAATTATTGGTTGTGCAATATTTACCCAAGGTATTTTATTTAATATTAAACAAGTGTAAGGTCATAGGCAGATAAAATTATATAAATTTTTTTATATCATCAATCAATCATATATTTTTATATGTGTGATTTTTGAAATAATTATTATGAGAATTAATTTTTTTAATGATGTAATAATAGATGATTAGATGAGAATATAATGTTTTTTACATTAATAATATATTAAAATAAAATCCTTTAAAAATACATCTATAAACATTATTTTTTTATTAGAATGTCTAAAAAATAATGTGATAAGTAGTTTCTATCCAATAATTTCTCTCTCAAATTTAGCCAAAAATGACTCTCTTTGGCTTATTCGAGATTGTGCCTTTCTAATGATAAGCTAGTCTTTGCCTCAACTTAGTAGTAGCATAAGAAAAATTTCAAATCATTATAATATGCAAATTGGACTGTTCATTACTTGTACAGTTAACGTCAACTGATGTGTCAAAGATTAACTAAATTTATATCTCATTTATAGATAACTAGATTGTGGATAACTGGAGATAAAATATGAAAGTAAATGTGATGTGCAAATTACTTAATGATTTAATTTGTTCTCAATAATTACATATCACATTTGTCAGATTAGACTTAAGATATATATAGTCAGACATTAGATACACAAGTCCAATTTAAGTAATAGCAAATTGTAAAAGACTACAGATAACATTACTTGCATCATAACCACAATATCAACAAATATAATAAACAAAGTAACATGACCAACACAAAGCATTACCAACACAACTATAATGCGTTCAAGTCATAACTATAAACAAAGTAATATATTGCTCTTTTATCCTTCCATCCAAACTCCAAAATGTTCTGCTTAATGCAATAACTCTTTAATCATAAAAATCAGACAATGAAGTTCAAACCAAGCTGTTTTTAAGAAGCACTAAATATTTAAATTACAGGCTTATTGCAGTACAGTGTTTTATTTGCATTACAAGCTAGACACTCTCTTTACTTGCTAATATCTACCCAGATTAATGCACACAAGAAACAAGAAATGAGAACAAGGCTGGCTTCCTTTCATATACCAAACTAAAGGGAACAGAACTAAAGGACAGGATCCAAAACAACCACTCACCATAATGTGCATCATGCCAATTTATTGAAAGAAATGTACATTGCACACACAACCTATGCAGTATGCACTTAGCTGATGCAAATATTTCACAATAGGGACTTCTTTTTTTTTATAAAAAAATAAGAGTGCAGAACGTATTTTACAGAAGAGTATGCATCAACTAAATGGACCTTGCAACAGAACATATCATCCTTTAATAGATCAGAATTTTGACTACATAAGCAAACCCCAAGGCAACATGCAAAGTCTAGTTAACAAATGTAATGCCACTTATCAAATGGTTTAAGAAATCAATAGTATGCAGGGGTAACACCAAAATTCAGCAGATGAAGTGTGAAACAAGTTGTCCATTCATTCAAATTGCTCATTAGCTAGCACTTAAAAGGCAACTAAGAACAATATTGCAGTCCACGCACTAAAAAGGAAATCAAACAATAACCCCCAACTTAATTGCACTTTCTAATTCCCAAAGTTTTTTTAATTATTTCAACAGCAATTGTCATATTCAAAAGCTTAAGATACAACAGAATTTATATTCATATTTAATACTTTTGAGGCCACAAAACATGCCCATAAATTTCTTTAACTAACAATAGGGCAGTCTACAAAATAGCCACCAATCAAAACAAAAAAAAGGGTTTGTTGTATACGTGTTCAAGCCTTCATAGTGCTAACTGAGTAGAGCAATCAATGACAAAATACCACAACCAACACCAACATCAACTACTACACTTAGTGCTATTTTAATCAAAATTACGTGAGAGAAATCTTGCAACATAAAAAAAATAGTTTAATCAAAATGACAGAGGGTACAAAAACAGAGCAGAGGATCAATAAAGTGAGATTATTAATCAACTATTACCTCGCATCCATAACAACCCAAAATAGAAACTATAAAACAAAGATTAAAAATGAAAACTTGATTCGATGAATACGAAAACTGAAACTATAAGCAACAAAAACTGAAATTATCTGACAAGACGAGGAAGACGTACCTGAGATTCACAGAGAGGAAGACGAGGCTAGAGAGAGAGAGAGAGCTACTCCATGCGAGGGCGATGGTAGGACCCAAAATATAGAATAGGAAAACTAACTGAAATTTTATATTGAACTCTTAATAACAAGGAGAAATCCCTCAATACAGTGAGAATTTCTATGACTCAGAACAGAAACTTAGCTAATCAATGGAGACAAGCTCCTTATAGGAATGATAAAAAGAAATAGAGAAATGAATAACCACCCCTTGCAGAGATAGGACTAGCTCCTATACTCAGCAACCCTTAACCTTCCCAAAATGGCTTTCCCTTCCCCTCTCTCCCTTCCTCCTCTTTCCCCTTTCATTCTCTCTCCATCATTCATTGCCATCTGTTTTTTCCTTCTCTCATATACTCTTAGGCCCCGCTCTTGAGGCCCAATCTGCCTACTCACAACTTGTTCCCCCCTCTTTTCCTTCTCCTTTCATACATCTTACTAATGGGCCTATTAGGTGACCAAGTGGGAGCTCCAGTACCGGTGGTGGACGGCGAGTTCGGTGAGATGCTTCAGGAACTGCCGATAATTGGAGTGAATTAGGGTTTTTTAGGGATGAAATGAATTTGGGAATTGAAATTATAATGAAAAATGATTAAAAAAAATTAAAATGTTTGAGATGGGGGCTGACCCATTGTATAACCCTACCCTAACCCACTTATAGATGGGGCTTTGTGGGTTAAGGGCCAAAAAGCCCTACTAGTGAATGGGCTAATAAAATAAAAGGCTCTATGTAAGATTTAGTGGGTTGTCCCATGGGCTTCAACCCATATTGACAGCTCTAGTCTCCTGAATGCATTGGCCCTCTCTGCTATTGTAGCCTGTTTCAGAAATCAGAATGCAAAACAATAGCATTAGAATAAAAAATGAGGTATAACAGTCCATTTTACCCCATTCTTGGGAGAGGGGTTGGAGGAGTAGAAATGTCAGGGTTCCAATAACCGAAAAGCTGTTTTGCTAAGGCAACTGGGATATATATGAGAGGAAAATTACAATCTGAGAGACTGTTTACATTGCATGTATTCATATCCAAGGAAATGATAATCCAAGAGTGTAATACTGAAGCGGCACAGAATTGCACAATAATGAGGCAAAATGTAACTATCAAGTAGAGAGTATATTTCAGTGGTGTATCTAGGAAAAAGCTAAAACCTGGCAATCTCCTAGTCCATTGCTCTACTCTATAGGAATTTAAATTACATTATTTTTATTTTGATTATTTCCTTTTTATTTCATGCAGGCCCATATGTTCATAGCTACTAACAGGACAAAAGAAAAATCCATTGTTAGGTTATTTCGACATGGAAAGTTACAAGTCTTACACATTCCACATCTCACACTCTCCAACATGTACAGTGGTGGTAAGGTAGTTTTGGAATCAGTGACCATAGTGCATAATTAAATTTTCTATATATCAATCACTAATATAAGCTAATAAATATGAAATCAAGCATTTGATGGTCATTTAAGGAGACTCAACGTCAAACTAAACAATGTATTTAATCACAATGCTTAGATTGAATAGAAGGTTTGGACTCAAATAAAAAAAATAGATACAGCTGCATAGAGGAATAAAATAGTCTATTGAAGATAAGATATCACCTCTTCATCTGCCTGCAAAAACAGCCTCAGGTCCAAATTCAGCACTGAAATGGAATTTCTCTGTAATAACAAACCAAAAGTGAAGCCCAAATGGAATTTTGGATGGCTTTATATCAACATTCAACAGCAATGTTTCAAGTCTCCATTGAACAAAAATCAAATACTGCCATTTATAAAATCAAATAAAATAAGTGTTCAACACTTAAGCAAGTGGGAGAAATCTACTTGGGATTTCTATTTACTTAAATTTCAATTCGAATTAATTCCCAAGGTGTACCACCTCTTAGTCCATAACTCTTCATTAAACAACATGTTAAAATTAGAAAATGAAATAACATCAAAATAAAATCTATCTAAGAGCTCATCTATCCTTGAATTCTCTCTTTCAATGTTTTACAACTCTAATTAAAAGTCCATGCCCCTGTTTTAACTTCATTCAGCAACAAATTCTGAGTTTTTACCCCATTTCTATGACATGCATCAAGCCTAGGGAGCATAAACATGACCAAAACATCATTCATGAATTCTATCACCTAACAAGCAATCATACCAGTAGTTAGAACAGAGTTTTAATCCCCAATTTTAATTTTATCTCACCATAAAATAACCACCAAAATCAAGATTTAGCATAAAGCAACAAAGAAGAAAGTTCAAATTTCATATCGGTAGGGGAGAAACTAAAAGAAAGAGCCTATGATAGCTAGATATATAAAGTCAGGTCGTTGTCCAGAAGAAAAAGCTCCCCCATGGACCAAACGATTTTTTCCTGCTATTTATATATGGCATAGAGGACTCAAATTGCTATGAAGCCAATTATAGATCACTTACAAGGCTCATTTGAGGCCTAGCTCTTGGAGCACGTCTAAAACAAAGTGTGGCTGCTAAGACCATCCTTTTCTTCTCTTCATGATCATACTTATCACCCAAACAAGGATCTAACAATTGTGACACCTGTCCACTGTGGAGAATTGGACTTGCCTACAAAAGATATTTTTCCATTATTTTTCCTCCAATACATATGAATAGGAAATAAGAAGTAACTGAGTAGATGTTAGACCATAAGATTACAAGAGACATACCCACATGACAAGGCTCTCTTGACCTTTGGGATAATCACCACTTATGGGCTTTCTCCCTCAAAGAAGCTCAAGGAGAACGACACCAAATGCATAGACATCAATCTTATCATTTACTTTACCATACATGAAGTATTCAGGAGCCAAGTAACTGTAAAAACAAGCGTTATACATAATTTAGAACCATTACAAATACACTCTCTCTGGAGCATGTATGCATAAGAATATATGGTACAGTTATGTGGGAGTTGAAAGTACAAACCCAAAGGTTCCAGCAACATCTGTGCAGGTTATATGTGATGACGAGGTTGATGCCCATTTAGCAAGTCCAAAATCGAGAGCTGTAAAAAATCAACGAATGAAAGACATGAGGCCCGACAAGTACAAATGATTCAAAATATGAAAGTCAACCAACTTAAAGATAAATTACCTGGGGTTCAAAATCCTCAGATAATAGTACATTTGATGATTTTACATCTCGATGGATAACAGTTGGCCATCATTATTATGCAGATATTCCAAAGCCTTAGAAACACCTATTGCCACCATATATCTCTCAGTCCAACCAAAAACAAGTGGATTTTTCTTATTACCTATTTTGGCATAAAACAAATGGAAGTAAATAATAAGTTAAAAAGACCTCACAGAAAAATAAAAGGCAATATAGTATTGTATATAATGTGTACCATGAAGGTTCTCTTCAAGGCTTCCTCTTGATAAGAAATCATAGACCAATAGAAGATTTCTATCCTCAAAGCAGAACCCAAGGAGGGAAATAATGTTTTTGTGATGCAAGGTAGTGATGATTTCTATTTCTAGAACAAACTCCTTCAAAACATCATCAGAAGGCTTTAAGATCTTAACAGCAAGTTCCTTGCCATTAGGAAGGTAGCCTCTATAAACCTGACTACTTCCTCCTTTCCCAATCAAATTTTCTGAAATCATATAAGTAACCATCTTAAAAATAAACCGCTTTCAGACAAATCGAACTAAGAGTCAAACTAGTATTAAAAAAAAATACCACACCAGGCAAGAAATTTGATGTTGCTTTCACAAGTTCTTGGTACTTAAACAATCTGCAAGTCGATGAGTATTTTCATGAAGACCCTCCAATTTTAATGTAAAATTCACGGGATTTTTGGCTATCTATTATTTTTATTGTGTATTTTTTTATTGTATGTTTCTTTTTCCTCTACACTTCTTAATAAGAAATTTTTTCTTTTTACTATTAAATTTAACATTCCTTATGGATATTGTATGTCAATATTAATGTGAGTGAATATCAAAATATATTATTTTTAGATTGCTCCATACAAAATAGTCCTAATCTCTACACTACTGAAGCTCTACGATCAATTAGCCCTTTCAACATGGCGTATCAAACCTCTTCCACCCACACTTCTTAATAAGAAATTTTTTCTTTTTACTATTAAATTTAACATTCCTTATGGATATTATATGTCAATATTAATGTGAGTGAATATCAAAATATATTATTTTTAGATTGCTCTATACAAAATAGTCCCACTACTTGAAACTCTACGATCAATTAGCCCTTTCAACATGGCGTATCAAACCTCTTCCACCCACTTGAAAACAAAACCCATATGTAGTAAACAATCCCAAACAAAATAAAAAATCACCACACAACCGTCATCACCATTAACTGAGAAACAAGATTTCACTCGTAAACCACCTCACCCAGAAATTAGAACTCCAACAATCACCAAAATACCATAATCTAAAACAAATCTAAAACAAACAAATCTATAGCAAAAATTTTTGAGCGACAAAAAAAGTACCTATGTCAGGATATGCAGTAACAGCAAGTTACGCAAATCAAAGCAGAAAGATTAAGATGAAAATCGAAGAAGAAGCAGAAAGATTAAGATGCAGATCAACCCAGAAAGAAGAAAATGCAGTTATGTAGCGTAGTTACGCAAATCAACATTGCAGATCGCGAGCAACGTAGTGTCGACCTCGTCGAGTGGTGTTCGATTTGGGGTTAGGATTATTGATTTGGGATTATTGATTTGGGGGTTAGGGTTCTTAAAACTCAGATCAGAAATGTGAGGGAGGGACTGAGGGTTGGTTGTAGAATGATTTCTAAAGAGGTTTGGTTTTTAGTAGTGAACCAGTAAACTGAACTGAATAAAAAATGGTTAACCAAATCATTTTCAAAAATAAAATGGTTCGGATTATAAAAACTGGTTCAGAAAAATAATGGAGTGATTTGGTTCAGTTTAAAGGTTGGTTTGGTTATTTTGGATTTTTTGCACACCCCTAGTTAGTAGGTGAAATAACCTAAAGAAAAATGTTTTTCATATACCTTCCAACTTTTCTCCACCGTATTTTGGCGTGAGAGGGGTATCAAATCAAGTTGTATGCGACTGTAGCATTCTCGCAAGATGCAGTATGAATTTGTAAGAGAGTTAAAAAAAAGTTCAAATATAAAAGTTATATGAATAAAGAGATCGTAACCTAAAACACTAACTGTGGACGTCCATAAACTATGCTCCCTCGAGCACTTTTGAAAACTGCAATCCTGAATACCAATAAAGTCTAGTACTAGTGGCTGTCATTCCAATTCCCAAAATATTGAACCTCGGTATACGGTTTTTTAACCCCCCCTAATTTTGGGCATACCAACCATGCATATATCTAAGAATCAACATTCTAAATAGCATATAATTGTCCAAAAAAAAAACATATACAGAATATATGCAAAAAGTTCCAGACACCATTACACACACTGCATATCAACTAGGTAAATATTAAAGTACACAATTCTTCTATGTTGTTTCCCATGCTATAATATAATCACCGATTCATCATTTAAATATTGAACAAGTAACAGAAAACAACATAACTAGTAGTTGAATACCACAAATAATAAAAGTTGTATAATATGAAAATTATAACCACGTTCAAGATAGTTCTAAAACCATATAACTCTGAAACATAATAATTATTAACGAAAATCTAAAACCAAGTCTGAATTAAAAACAAAGCAGCCTAATGAAATAGATTGGGTTTCAATTTCAACAAGTCATCAATCGAAGACCGGCTTTCGATAAACATAGGTGAGGCCACACTTGCCACAGTAGTGCCTGTCAAAGTGATTGGCCATGAAGGTGCCGGCTCCACACTCGGCATTGGGGCACTCATTCCTGAGCCTCTAAACCTTACCAGAGTCGTCCACCTTGTAGAACTGGAGGAAGGCGAGCTTCACCTTCTTGTGCTTGTGCTTTATCTTCTTAGGCTTGGTGTAGGTCTTCTTCTTCCGCTTCTTGGCGCCGCCGCGAGGCGGAGCACCAGGTGAAGGGTCGACTCTTCTCGGATGTTGTAGTCGGTGAGGTGCGCCCGTCCTCCACCGTTTCCTATGAAGATGAGGCGCTGTTGGTCGGGAGGTATGCCCTCTTTGTCCTGGATCTTCGCTTTCACATTGTCGATTGTGTCAGACGATTCAACCTCTAGGGTTATGGTCTTCCCCGTTAGGGTTTTCACGAAGATCTGCATCTTTGGATGCTACTCTCTCTCTCTCTCTCAGGCTTCTAGCGAAAATGAAGACGGCGCCACAGGAATTAGGGTTTATTAAGGTTGTCTATGGTTTCAGTGGGGGTGGTCAAAATTACCAAATAGCCCCTCCATATTCATTTGAAATTTCCCCAGTATTATTTTTCTCCTTTTGTACAAGTAAGTATTTGCCCACCCATTTTCTGGTAGAACGATGATTAGTAAAATTCCTTTTACTAACTCAAGGATTCGATATTTCTTGTTTAATTGTCAAAAATTAGACATTATTTTAATCTTTTGAAATAAACTTTAGAATTAGAATTAGAAAAAAATTATATTTTAATACTCTAAATATACAAGTGTGATCATTTTAATTATTTAATACATTTTGATTTCAAATTAATTTTTTAATAATAAAAAGTGACATAAAAATCATGTTTCTATTTTTAGACCGAGTAATTTAGAAGATAAATTAATGTCAACTTTATATGATTTAAAAGACTAAATTGATGTCCTATGTTAGTAACTTAATTAGTAAGAACTAAGGATATTTAAAAAAAATAACTAGATTTGATCTTTATAAATATTCTTAATCTCAATTTTTTTATCTTATTTCTTATTCCTTGGGGTCATCTAAGGACTTAACTATGGGGCCACTTCAACAAGCCACAAGGTGGGTCAAGGCCTTACCCAAAAAAAAATATAATAATAAATACTACATTAATATTAACTTTATATTATATGATTTCAGAGTTAAATTAATGTCATTTTCTAAGATTAAGAGATTAAAAATAATGCCAACCTTCTTCAAGGATGAAATTATGTCTCTTTTTACAATTGAAAGACTAAATTGATATAAACATTTTGAGTAAATTATCATTTTGATCCCTAAAAGATTGGACTAACATCAATTTGATTTTTGAAAGATAAGTGATATCAATTTTATCCATAAAAATAAGGAGTAACATTAATTTAGTTCCTCAATAATAAAAAAATGACATCAATTTTGTCTCTCTATCATATAAAATTAATATCAATTTAGTTTCTTAATAGTAGAAAATGACATAAATTTAATCCTTTAATTTCACATTTTGTGCACAAAATGATGATTTTGATGTCACTTTTCATATTTGAGATACTAAATTGATGTCATTAATCTTTCAAAGACCAAATTGATGTCAACCACATTTTTTATGGATCAAAATGATACTTTACTCAAACATTTTTAAGAGGAGATGCCACATAGGTATTTGGAAGTAGAGCTGGCAAAATGTATCAACTAAACTCAATCGAACCAAACCAATTTAAGGCTAGCTTTTTTCGGGCGACGCCAAGTATTTTTCGAGCTAGCATTTTTCTAGTCCATCCCAACCTGTTGTGGGTTGTGGGTTGGACCACCCACCCACCTATTGGTGTATGTCCTAAATGCCAATTTATTTTAACCGTACTTATATACATTATATTATGCTATTTATTTAACACATGAGACATTTCATTTATTGTGTTATTTATAATAAACATAATAAAATCCTTCTAATAGTAAGTTTAATGTCATAGGACATTAAGTTGATGACTTAATCGTGAGATCCTATTAGATAGATTCAGAACACTATTCTTAAATGTCCCTAGTCAAATATTATTATTAATTAAGACAATAATAATTCATTGAAACTAGTATATGCGTAAACTGATAACTACATCTCACGGGTCATTGATATGAGATATCAAATCTTCACATGGATACATATTAGAGTAATGATATATTGGATTGACCCACCATGAGAACGCTGCATGGATCATTACGTGAGTGTCATAAGCGATTCTCAAAGTGACAATGATGTATGTCATTCTTTGACCTGAAACCACTACGATTCTTACATGAGGAGTTGTACGTTTTAATGCCATCAAACATCATTTGTAATAAGGTGATTATAAAGTTAGTTGTTGGACATACCGCAAATCATGCAGAGGGATGTGAGTTACCTAGATGAGATTTGTCTCTCCTACATAACAGGAGCGATATTTTCGGGTCCCCTGATTGAGTGAGACTATGAAATACATGACCATGCTCAAATGAGTCAGTATGAGATATTGATCTCATCTATTATTACTAAGTTTACTCGAGTATCAGGAAATGGAACATTGAACTATACAAGGGTGACACATATCATGCCTTGTGTTCAATCTAGATATCTAGACAAAAGGACTAAACATACAGAAACACTGATCACGAAAAGGTTCTGTCAAATCACTGACATTCTCATTACTTGGGTAGGAGTGATGTGTTGCTAGATACCGCTCACTATTTGTAATATTAAAATAGGATTTTAATATTACTGCCAATGTCATGAGAACCTACTGGGTCACACACATAGAACAGACTGCATTATAGTAATGAGAATCCAAGTTGGACTAGGATTTCATCGTGGGATAGACTCATAACAGATGAGTCCAATGTCACATTGCTAACCCTGCTGCTACTCTTACTCGCATAAGGCAGTCACTATTATAAATAATACTGCTAAGGGGTTGTCAAGGACACACAACTAAGGGTGCACAACCTGACCTGCCAACATGTGAACCCAACTGACCCAACCCGACCACACATATCCGGGTCGGTTAAGGTAATCGGGTCAGTTCGGGTTAAACGTGATAAACCCGTTCGAATATCAGTTCGGGTAACAGGTTTAGTGAACCAACCCAATGACCTAACCCGATGACCCGATAAAACGATATCGTTTTGCCTATATTCAAGCCGTTATTTTATTTTTTCTTGTAACCTGATCCGATGACCCGACTAACCCGACCAACCCGATTACCCAATCCAAACTAACCTGATTCTAATCGGGTTGGTTCGGTTTGGGTTACTCAAAATTTTTTCCCAAAACCCGACCCAACCTAACCTAACCCGACCCAACCTAACCCGACGTCACCTAATTGGTTTGGATTTTCCCCCTAAACCCGAACTGACCCGACTCGTGATCACCCCTACACACTAGTCGCACCCTAACAAAAACAGTGAGTGAGAGTGTGACAAATTTTTCTTCTCCACGCAGCTAGCACTGTGCTAGAGACGTGGGACTCCAAGATCACGGACGTTGGATGTTCGTGAGTTTGTTATGTGGATTACATAAAGGTATCGTCGTTGCTGCGGTGCTAGTGATTGCATTGAACGTTATTCTTTTGGCTTTAAGAGGTAAACCCAAAAAATAAAGAATCATGGATCCTTTTTTCGCATTGATCCTTGGTGAGAATCATTTTTCTGCTGTGTTTTTGTTCACGAATTTCCTAACACCACCAGCCTGACAATTCATTTATTTTTTAAAAATAATAAATTTAATCTTAAAAAATTAAATCAGTGAAAAATAAGAAATTCAAGTTACTTAGTTTTGAGTCAATGACAAATAAATTAGATAATTAATTTAATTGTTAATTGAGTTTATTTTTTCAAGAAAAAATGATACTATTCTTTTAGGTGTACTTTATTAAATTAAAAAAATAATTAAAATTTTGGCCAATGGACCAGCTCAACCTAAAGTAGGCTGGCCTGATTTTGGGTCAAGATAAATCAGGTTAGGCCACGTCAAGCTAAATTAAGTTCAAGTTTAAATTTTTCTAACCCAACTTACACTTTTTATTGAGCTATTCGATATGAGCCAACCCATTTTGATAGTTCTATCTGGAAGATAAAAATGGGCCTTTTACTCTAAAGCGTGTGTCTATATACGTGTATTCGTATATATATATATATATATATATATATAAGATCTATATATATATATATAAGATCTTACGAGATGAGAGAAGTGTTTATTACGAGATGTGAGAGAGTGAATCTTGATCATTAGATCTTTCATGAATGGTCAATATTAGAACATAAATGCATTTGACTTTTTTAAGTGGTCATATGACCTTCAAGTAACTTTTAATCTTGACCATCCATGTATTGTTGTATGGTCAAGATTTACTCTTCTCACTCTCTCACAATAAAAACTTTCTCACTAGATATGTCCTATAAAATATATATTCTCATATTAATATATCCCCTATATATATATATATATATATATATATATATATAGTAGTAAGTATTTCATGCATTGCACCTAATTTTTAAAATTTTGATGGAATCTAAACAAATATAGATTAAATGAGAAAAATATTTAAAATTATAAAAAAATGCATAATTAATTTATTCAGATAAAATCTAGAAATATATAGATTAAAAGAGAAAAAATAAAATTATAAAAGAGATATACATTATTAATCAAAAGATAATTTGAATTTGAAATTTAAAAGAACAAAATAATGCTAAGAATAACATGTATCATTCTTAAAGGGAGAGTAGTTTAAGAGATTAAATCACTCTCAAGATAGTGTATTTTAATTTATTATATATAGGTGCATATATATATATATATATATATATATATATATATATATATATATATATATATATGAGTTTAATTTTGATGTACTATTAGTGTAAAAATTTTTACATTATCAACGAATCATATATTATCACATGTGTGACTTTTGAAATAATTATTATAAAAGTTAAACATTTTTAGTGATGTGTCAATACATGATTAGTTAATAGTGTAAAAAACTTTTATACTAACAATACATCATAAGTAAATCACATATATATAATGATTGTTTATTATAAGAGGTGAGATGAGTAAATTTTGATCATTAAATTTTATATGACTGATTAATATTAGAATTGGTGAGATTAGTGTTTATTGTAAGAGGTGAGAGGAGTAGATTTCGATCATTATATCTTACATGACTGATCAATATCAGAACATAAATGTATATAACTTTTTTAAGTGGTCACATGACCTTTAAGTAACTTTTAATCTTAATTATCCATATATGGTTGTATGGTCAAAATTTACTTCTCTCATCTTTTATAATAAAAATTATTCTCACTATATATATATAATATTTTAAAATCTTATTCTATGACGACGACGCATATTTCACTACAGAGATCGAACATTACATGCTATTGAATGAACATGATGTACATCTAAGCTAAAAAAATTAGATCTACTATAACATGTCGTGATGTATATCTAAAAAATTTAAAACCAAACTCTTTGTGTCTATTTAAAAGATAATAAATCTAAAATATTCAAATAAATTTAAGATTCATATAAATTTAGCATTTGATAATGATTAAGATATTCGAGAAATAGATCTAAAATATATAGAGATCCAACATAATGTGTTATTGTATGAAGATGATATACATCACTTCTCTAAGCTAAAATAAATTAGATCTACTAGAACAGTTCATGATGCATATATAAAAAATTTAAAGCCAAACTCTTTGTGTCTACTTAAAAGATAATAAATATAAAATATTTAAGTAAATTTAGTACTCATATAAATTTAAGATTTTAATGTGATTGAGATATTTGAGAAATAAATCTGAAATATATTTAAAAATTAATCAAAATAAATATTAACAAAATTAAAATTAGCCATAAGAGCTTAAATTTAGAAAAAAATAGATAATGTTATTGAAAGGATTGCATTAATTTAGAATTCAATTAGGATTGTATTAATATAGAATTCATTTAGGACAATAATACTTAATAAAAACCAAATATTGTAAGAGAATAACAAAATTATAAGAGTCTAAAAATAAAGTAAATAAATATATAAAATGTTAACAAAAATAATATTAATATTTTTTTATGAAAGATAATATTAATCTTAAGAACTATTTTTAAATTTGATTAAGAGTGAAACACATATTTATTTCAGTTTAAATTAATAAAATAAAATAAAAACTCTTAACATCTTATATTAAAAAAAAAAAAATCTCTCCGTGTCGAATAGGAAACCCCTTAATCGTTAAGAAAAATAATAAAAGTTTATACTTTACACGGCATACAGTTCTTTTTTATTTGTCAAAAACTATACATTATTTTAATCTTTTGAAATGAACTTTATAGAATTAGAATTAGAATTAGAAAAAAATTCTATTTTAGTACTCTAAATATACAAGTGTTATCATTTTAATTATTTAATAAATTTTGATATCAAATTAATTTTTTAATAATAAAAAGTGACATAAAATTTATGCTCCTATTATAGACTATATGATTTAGAGCATATTTGAGATGAATTATTTCCGTCCCAATATATGTTTATTTGCCTAAAAAAATTGTTACTTGCAACAGTAACATGTTTGGATAACGTAAAAGAAAAAATTAACAACTTTTTTTTTTTGAAAAAGAAGCTATTGAAAAATAAGCAGAACGTTGAGCATTATTCTAAAAAGTTATTGAGATTATTCTCAACAGTGATATGTAAATATTATTTTATCATAAGTCAAATAACTTTTTTAATTATTCTATACCTATTTTAATAATTTGATACATAAAAACGATTATTTTTATATCATCTAAATGAAACAAGTTAATTTAAAATCACTTTTCAACTAATATATTCAAACATAAACTTTTTCTTATAATCAATTATAACAAAAAAATTTTATGCAATAATTAATTATTAAAATAATTAAATTTTTACGCTTATCCCAAATATACACTTAGAGAATAAATTGATGCCAACTTTATATAATTTAAATATTAAATTAATGTCAACTTATATGATTTAAAAGACTAAATTGATGTCCCATATTAGTAACTTAATTAGTAAGAAACGAGGACATATAAGAAAAGTAACCAAATTCGATCTTTGCAAATTCTCTTAATCCCACATTCTTTTATCTTATTTCCTACCCCTTGGGGCCATCTAAGGACTTCATTATGGGGCCACTTCACCAAGCCACAAGGTGGGTCAAGGCCTTACCCAAAAAATATATATATATACTACATTAATATTAACTTTATATTATATGATTTTAGAGCTAAATTAATGTCATTTTCTAAGATTAAGGGATTAAAAAAATGCCAACCGTCTTCAAGGATTAAATTAATGTCTCTTTTTACAATTGAAAGACTAAATTGATATAAACATTTTGAGTAAACTATCATTTTGATCCTTAAAAGATTGAGTTGACGTCAATTTGATTTTTGAAAGATAAGTGACATCAATTTTGTCCATGAAAAATGGGGAGTAACATCAATTCAGTCCCTCAATAATAGAAAAATAACATCAATTTAGTCTCTCAATCATATAAAATTAATATCAATTTAGTTCCTTAATAATATAAAATGACATAAATGTAATCCCTTAATTTCGCATTTTGTGCACAAAAGGATGATTTTGATGTCACTTTTCATATTTGATAGACTAAATTGATGTCATTAATATTTCAAAAAAGCAAATTGATGTCAACCACATTTTTCAAGGACCAAAATGGTAGTTTACTTAAACATTTTTAAGAGGAGATGTCAAATAGGTCTTTGGAAGTGCAGAGTTGGCAAAATGTGCCAACCCAGCTCAGTCGAACCAAACCAATTTAGGGCTAGCTTTTTTCAGGCTACACTAAGTATTTTTTGAGCTAGCATTTTTCTAGCCCACCCCAACTTGTTGTGGGTTACGTGTTGGGCCCGCCGCCCACCTATTGGTGTATGCCCTAGAAGTCAATTTTATTTTGACCTTACTTACATAAATTGTATTATGCTATTTATTTAATACATGAGGCATTTCATTTATTATATTATTTATAATAAATATAATAAAGTCCTTAAAATAGTAAGTTTAATGTTATAGGACATCAAGTTGATGACTTGATCGTGAGATCTTATTGGATAGATTGAGAACATTATTCTTAAATGTCCCTAATCAAGTATTATTGTTAATTAGGATAACAATAATGCACTGAGACTAGTATGTGCGTAGACTGATGACCACATTTCATGGGTCATGGATATGAGATATCAAGTCTTCACATGGATACATATTAGAGTAATAATGTATTGCACTGACCCACCATGAAAACGCTACATGTGTAACATCCCGGAAAGTCTTGTTAGACTTGTATAAGGTTATATAGGTAGTCTAATACTTGTTTGGTATGCAAGTTAAGTTTCATGACAAACTGAGTTAGTTTAAGCACTTTGCTACAACATAGAAGGTGGTAAATAGCCTAAAATGACTTAGAAAATAGCATAAACTGCTATTTGAAGGGAAACATATGTGGATAACTTGTTTCTAGGTCACAAATAAGTTAAGTAAGGTGTGGTTAAAGTTTCAAGACAATTGGAGCTAATTTGATATTTTTAAGTATATTGGTTGTGCTTTTAATGCTGGATTGACCCCCAGCAAATATGAACAAATAGAGAAAAAAGTGCAACATAAATTTTAATGAATCTTAGGATTTATTTTGAGTCTGTTGGAGGTTTGGAACCTTGATTTAGAGGAGTTTAAGTGTTCATAACAGATCAGGATTTTCAGTACTATATTAGTGGTAACTCTTTAAAAAGCCATTTGAGGCTTGTTTTCCTCATTTCCCACAACTGAGAGCAAAACAGAGGAGAGAAAGTGAGAAAAGAAGGAAACCAAGGGAAGAAAGAAGGGAAAAAGGAGAGGAAAAGAAAGAGACCAAGGTGAGAGATCCAAGAGCAAGTTAAAGGCTTCAAGATCTTCAACCAAGAAAGAGGTAGGGGTGTTTTCTATCTTTGATTTTGCATATTTTCTAGGCTTTGCACATTGGTCTCTAGATTATGAAGTTGGGTTTTAAAGAGAGAAAACTAGTTTCCTTAGCTTGATTCTTACTTTCATTAATTGAATTTGGTTATTTTAACTTAATGGAAGCAAGATAGATGAATTTATCTATAATTTCAACTAGTTGATTCTTGAGATGGAACCTAGGTTTTCAAAGAACTAAGAGAGTAATTTCTAGTGTTTGATCCAAGTTTAATGAATTAATAGGTTGTTTAGAAGTTGTTGGTGGTGTTAGAAACTAACTAGAAACCAAGTTTAGAGGATTGTAAGCTGATTTGGTTCAATGGAATAGTGCAGAGTGTCGCAACATGAAGATGAACTGGCTTCGAGTACTGCGGCGTAAAGAGGAGTGCTGCAGCGTGAGATGCATAACCTTAGCACTCGAGAGTGGGGGGCCACGGCATGCAAAATGAGTGTCGCAAAGTGAGGGTCTGAAACTCACCAAAATGTTGATTTTGATGGTTTGAGTTTCCTAATTGTTAGAATCCTTTGTTTATGTCTTTTTAAGAGTGTTGAAGCACTAGAGAAGGTAATTCTTAGAGAGAAAGACTTAGTGACATGCAAGGAAAGATAAAGGAAAAGTTGTGCAATTCATTAAGTATGGATTGTCATAGTTAAAGTCTAGTTTATGAGTGACAAAGTGTTACTTAGATATCACTTGAGAAGTGAAGAGAAAGTTAGAAATAAGTGTATAGTTTAGTTGGCAAGAGTTAAGTATCATAGACTCTAACTGGCAATGGTGAATGTCACAATGCGTTAAATCTCTTAAAAAATGAAATAAAGTTAGTAATACAAAGTTAAAAAGTGTACTTTAGAATTTAGATAAGTGTCGTAGTGCATGAACTGCTCTTTCAGATAAGAGGTGGTCTTAGTAGTGCAAGATGGACTTAGTATAGAGTTATGTGATAGTTATGTTAGAATTATGACATAACTCCACATTTTCACACACTTCACTTTACATATACTTATTATCCCTAGAGATCAGTGAGTGGCGGCATCCACTCAGTTTGGTGGCGATATCCACCCAATTTACGGTAAACTACTTGGTAGACTACTTAGTAGTAGAAGGAGAATACTTGTTATAGTAACATACTTTGTCCCTACTAGGTAGGCTATAAGAGGTCACACGTTATTATGGCATAGTATCTCCTTAAACAGGGGGAATAGTTAAGTATCACGATATTATACTTACATTGCACATGCTTTTCTTTGCATATACATCATTTCATCACTACATCTCATCAAATCACTCTAACTTGATAATTTTGTTCATACGAATGAACAGTCGATTATATGATAACGGATCTTAGTAAGAATAATACCGTCATTGATTTTTATTGGTCTGCACTTGACAATTGACGGGTTGCTTGCATACGCTGAATGCAATTTTCCTCCTTTTGGATACAGCTCTTAATAATCTTGTAAGTATGATACACCTTGAAATAAATTCAAGCACCAATTCAAAGCATTTAGGCACTTATGCAGCTCATTGTTTCGATATTGCCATATTCTTTTTCAGCCCTTTCCTTGGTTTAGAATCTCATATTTTGTGCTCTGGAGCTGTGGTTACATCATTTTCCAATGGGTCATCCACGTCTGTGGTTTTAAATGGTGCGATAATTGTATTTTCCTCTATTTTCCATCACCAGCCATAAGCTTTCTTCTACATCTGTTGTAATGATATGTTTTTCCTCTAACAGGTGGCCATATCCATTTCTCGAGCTGAATTCCAAGTGGGCTCCTATCTGGTGATATACCATAACACTACAATTGTCTGTCTTCTCTGATTTGACTTTGCCTTCACATACATAAAAATGGTTTCACTAATTGATCTACGATGCAGGTATTTCTGCTTAGCGGTAATTCACATCCCCTGCTACGGCATATATTTCCTGATAGTGAGAGTGAAAAACACAATTCTTCCCAGATTGTTCCCTCGTGCATTTTTGAGACCATACTAGTTTGGTTGTCATACGAAATAGCAAAAAACTAGGATGAGTTTGTTCCTGGTGTATGGTCTCTCATACATTAAGAACGATGCACAATTTTAGATCTCATAAACGATGCTCAATTCCACATAAAAATTTATAATGACTCGTGCCTATCAAAAATTTATTTCAGTACTTCTTTTGCCAGAATCTAATAATTTTGCGTCTCAAGTCTCAACCAGATTTTCATTAAAAAAAAGACACTAAACAACAAGACCTGCTCAACTTGCTTAATAACATGCAGTAAATCACTCACAAGAAATGATAGTCACAATCATAAATCAAAGTTAGTAGTAGGGGTGGGCATGGTTCGATTCGGCATGAAAACCGAACCGAATCTAACCGAACTAGTAAAACGGTTCAGTTTGAAAACCAAACCGATTTTCTTCTGAGGCTGAACCGATTTAGGTTTAGTAAAATCGGTTTGAACCGGTTCGAAATCGGTTTGGGTTTAGAAGCAGTTCAAAAATCGGTTTGGGTTTGGAACCGGTTTAGGTTCAGTAAACTAGTTCAAAAACTGGTTTGGGTTCGGTAAACCGATTCAAAAACCAGTTTGGGTTCAGTAAACTGGTTCAGAAACCGGTTTAACTTTCAGTAAACCAATTTTGAACCGGTTTGGGTTTCTGAACCGGTTCAATAACCAGATCATGAACCGATTTGAGACCACATTGCACACAAGTTTATTGAACCTCATCATACTAGAAAGCTGTTAATGTTGAATGGTCTAGGAAAGGGAAAAGACAGAGTACAGACCTATGAGAACGGCTACTTTTTTCATTCAACCAGACAAAAAAGATTAAATATTTATATATCAGAATATAAGACAAACAAGGCTTATTTGCGTTCACATACACAGACAAGAGTTTCGGTTGGGGTAAGGGACCTTATGCAACAGATCATGAATTCAGCCACCAAAGAATGTTAGGTTAAAAAGGGATTACTTTCTGCCATACAAATTAAATTAGGCAAATAATAAAAACTGAGAATCAAGAATATACAATTAATCTCCTTCAGCTTCATTGTTTCAGCCAGTTCACATTGTCTCTTATAGAGCTGTCAATTTAGCCCAGCCCAACCCATGAAGCCTTAGCCTATGTGGGCTAGGGCCAAAAAGCCCACAAGTAAAAAAGCCTACAGGGCCAAAAGCCCATAGGGCCAAGTGGGCTAAGACTAGCCCATGGGTTGACCCACAATAAAAAAAATTAATTTGGCCCACTTATTTAATGGGCTTGCCCTGACCCACCCATGGGTTGGTCCACGTATTTTATGGGCTAGCCCTAGCCCTAGCCCACTGTATGAGTCAGAATTTGAATCAGAATATTAACAATATCTAAAACATAATAGAATTAACAACAAAAAAAATAAAGAAAGAAATCAATCTTTTCATTCCTTCCTAATCAATCTGTTATGGAATCAATAACATAAAACAATTAAACAACAAAAATCAACCACATAATGGAGCTCATGTCATTTTCATTAATTCATCTACTATTGGCTTCAGCCCATCAACTTTTTTTAGCACATCATTAACTAGTGATCAAGTTGCCAAGATTCTACAAAGTCACGAGAAAAAGGAGAAAAGAATTACCTGCTTAGTAACCTAAACAAAGGGGCAAACAAATTATAAAATAGGGGAAAGGTTAAGGATAAGAAAGAAAAAGGGTAATTGTGTTGCTTTGTATTTGAAAACTTATCCATATCAAATGTAAAAACAGAGAACAGCCTCCACCATATGGCAATTTGCTTTCGGTTTAGTATCAGTGGCACTAACAATTAAAATTATTTCTAGTCTAATATTGCAAAAGGTAAAAGTTATCATAAATGTGAAGAGTCACTTTTCTGTAGTACTTGAAGAAAGACGTCTATAGAAGTTTCAAAACTCATAAAGAATGAGAAGCATTGCCTACCTCTTTCTTCCAATTGGTTTTGTAAATTATCTGTAGTCTTTTACAATTCGCTATGAGCAGACTATGGCCGGAACCCCTTATGATCCCAAACCATTTCCAACTATTCTATGCCAAACACATCATTTATGGAAGCCATATAACTTGTGTGGGCTACATAAGGATTGAAGTAATCTTGAATTTAAGTAATTATTGGTTATGCAATATTTACCCAAGGTATTTTATTTAACATTAAACAAGTGTAAGGTCATAGGCAAATAAATTTATATAATTTTTTTTATATTATCAATCAATCATATATTTTTATATGTGTGATTTTTAAAATAATTATCATGAGAATTAATTTTTTTAATGATGTAATAATAGATGATTAGATGAGAATATAATGTTCTTTACATTAATAATATATTAAAATAAAATCCTTTAAAAAATACATCTATAAACATTAAATTTTTATTAGAATGTCTAAAAAATAATGTGATAAGTAGTTTCTATCCAATAATTTTTCTCTCAAATTTAGCCAAAAATGACTCTCTTTGGCTTATTCGAGATTGTGCCTTTCTAATGATAACCTAGTCTTTGCCTCAACTTGTTAGTAGTAGCATAAGAAAAATTTCAAATCATTATAATATGCAAATTGGACTGTTCATTACTTGTACAGTTAACGTCAACTGATGTGTCAAAGATTAACTAAATTTATATCTCATTTATAGGTAACTAGATTATGGATAACTGGAGATAAAATATGAAAGTAAATGTGATGTGCAAATTACTTAATGATTTATTTTGTTCTCAATAATTACATATCATATTTGTCAGATTAGACTTAAGATATATATAGTCAGACATTAGATACACAAGTCTAATTTAAGTAATAGCGAATTGTAAAAGACTACAGATAACATTACTTGCATCATAACCATAGTATCAACAAATATAATAAACAAAGTAACATGACCAACACAAAGCATTACCAACACAACTATAATGCGTTCAAGTCATAACTATAAACAAAGTAATATATTGCTCTTTTATCCTTCCATCCAAACTCCAAAATGTTCTGCTTAATGCAACAACTCTTTAATCATAAAAATCAGACAATGAAGTTCAAACCAAGCTGTTTTTAAGAAGCACTAAATATTTAAATTACAAACCTTATTGCAAGATGTGTTTTATTTGCATTATAAGCTAGACACACTCTCTTTACTTGCTAATATCTACCCAGATTAATGCACATAAGAAACAAGAAATGAGAACAAGGCTGGCTTCCCTTCATATACCAAACTAAAGGGAACAAAACTAAAGGACAGGATCCAAAACAGCCACTCACCATCATGTGCATCATGCCAATTTACTGAAAGAAATGTACATTGCACACACAATCTATGCAGTATGCACTTCGCTGATGCAAATATTTCTCAATAGGGACTTCTTTTTTTTTAAAAAAAAACAAGAGTGCAGAATGTATTTTACAGAAGAGTATGCATCAACTAAATGGACCTTGCAACAGAACATATCATCCTTTAATAGATTAGAATTTTGACTACATAAACAAACCCCAAGGCAACATGCAAAGTCAAGTTAACAAATGTAATGCCACTTATCAAATGGTTTAAGAAATCAATAGTATGCAGGGGTAACACCAAAATTCAGCAGATGAAGTGTGAAACAAGTTGTCCATTCATTCAAATTGCTCATTAGCTAGCACTTAAAAGGCAACTAAGAACAATATTGCAGTCCACGCACTAAAAAGGAAATCAAACAATAACCCTCAACTTAATTGCACTTTCTAATTCCCAAAGTTTTTTTAATTATTTCAACAACAATTGTCATATTCAAAAGCTTAAGATACAACGGAATTTATATTCATATTTAATACTTTTGAGGCCACAAAACATGCCCATAAATTTCTTTTACTAACAATAGGGCAAGTCTACAAAACAGCCACCAATCAAAACAAAAAAGGGTTTGTTGTATACGTGTTCAAGCCTTCATAGTGCTAACTGAGTAGTAATCAATGACAAAATACCACAACCAACACCAACATCAACTATACACTTAGTGCTATTTTAATCAAAATTACGTGAGAGAAATCTTGCAACATAAAAAAAAATAGTTTAATCAAAATGACAGAGGGTACAAAAATAGAGCAGAGGATCAATAAAGTGAGATTATTAATCAACTATTACCTCGCATCCATAACAACCCAAAATAGAAACTATAAAACAAAGATTAAAAATGAAAACTTGATTCGATGAATACGAAAACTGAAACTATAAGCAACGAAAACTGAAATTATCTGACAAGATGAGGAAGACGTACCTGAGATTCACAGAGAGGAAGACGAGGCTAGAGAGAGAGAGAGCTACTCCATGCGAGGGCGACTAAGTGGGAGCTCCGATACCGGTGGCGGACGACGGGTCCGGTGAGATGCTTCAGGCACTACCAATAAGTGGAGTGAATTAGGGTTTTTTAGGGATGAAATCAATTTGGGAATTGAAATTATAATGAGAAATTATTAAAAAAAATTAAAATGTTTGAGATGGGGGCTGACCCATTGTATAACCCTACCCTAACCCACTTATAGATGGGGCTTTGTGGGTTAAGGGCCAAAAAGCCCTACTAGTGAATGGGCTAATAAAATAAAAGGCCCTATGTAAGATTTAGTGGGTTGTGATAACTCTGTAGAGTTAAGTTATTATTGCCCTATATCTGTGCAACATGGCAAGTTTAGTCCTTGTTTGTAAGCATTGATGGAAGGTTTTAGCATCATTTCTATCTGATTTCATTCTGATGACTTCCATTGTGATCCTGAGTAAATACTTTTAAGATTATGATCAAATTGAGTACATTTGTATGATTTAAAGAATTGATAAATTCTCTTATATAAAAAGCTAGTCTTAAAAGAAGCATGACAAATGAAGAAGTTTCCTTTTAACCAGCCACATTGGACCAGGAAGCCTAAGAGAAGCTCAAAAGTGCAGACGGCCACTCAACGCCGCGACATGGATATGGTTCATAATTCAATTTTCTATATATCAATCACTAATATAAGCCTTTGATGCATTAGTAGATAAAATCCGAGGCCGGAGCGCTCGTAACGTTGAAGAAAGGGCGCCTCGGCGCGCCTTTGAAATGTTTCCTAATTACACGCGCCGCGCGGGGGCATGTTGGACGCCAACAAAGCAATGTTTCGTGACCCAAATGTTTTATTCAAATAAAATTATAAATAGATTTGCACCGAATTTCTACAAGAGTTTTCATCATTTTTGGAGAAGAACATCAAAATAAAATCTATCCAAGGTTTTGGTTTTTTTCAGACCTGAGGAAGCAGAAGTTTTTAGCTAAGGTTGGAGGCCATCCTTCCTATGGAGGGTGAATCATACTTAAAGGATACAATCTATCTGAGCTTCCTTCCTTTCCTTTCTTCTTTTCTCTCTTTATTGCTGCATGATCATGATTTATATGTTTGTACTCTCATGATTCATGGCTAGCTAGGGTCAGTATATAAGTTTTATCAACTATAGATCCCTTACAAGACATATAGATAAGACCATCCTTTCCTCTTTTCATGATCATACTTAAATTTGTAATCTTTTGAGTATATATTGAAGTTTAGTTGAGTTCAATCACAATCTGTGTTTAATGCTTGTGGTTGGTCGATCACTAATTGCATGATGTTAATATTGACAAATGAACTAGACATAGGGATTTGTTAATATGGATATGATGTGGTTGATACATGTTCGGCAAGTTCAATTGGCTTGGATGGTGATTCGTTAATAGGATAGAAATATACCTATTGGTCATGTATAGTGTGTGATTGAGAATAGATCATTAATGAGTGGAGTTTGCACTAGTTCTCAAGGAAACTTAGTGAGTTGGGTAAATGAAACCAGGGTTAATTGACCTAGACATAATAAGGCTTTTAACTAAATCCATTCTCAAGCTAACTAAACCAATCTTTGATTTTGCTTGTAAGGATTGCAATTCATTAGTTGAATAGGAAATGAAAAGTAATT
Source organism: Ormosia semicastrata (assembly GCA_029884595.1). Taxonomy (NCBI): domain Eukaryota; kingdom Viridiplantae; phylum Streptophyta; class Magnoliopsida; order Fabales; family Fabaceae; genus Ormosia; species Ormosia semicastrata. The sequence continues at coordinate 139,367 of JAQQTO010000055.1, read as the reverse complement.
CTTATTTCTCTATTTATCTATTTATCTTAGAGTTATTGCTTTTCGATCTTTATATTTCTTTAACCATTCATTTATAAATTTAATGCTTTTGGATAGCATTAACTAGACTATTAAAAAATACTCACCAAGCTTTACTTTGAAATACGTTTTCCTCGTGGGATCGATCTCTTACTCTATAAGACCCTCATTACTTCATGCGACCCGGTGCACTTGCGGTTAGCAAAAATTGTGGCAACACGTTTGCACCTCAACAAGTTGTCCTTTTTACTATTAAATTTAACATTCCTTGGATATTGCTTCAATTTAATGTGACCATATTATTTTTAGATTGCTCTATACTCTAGTCTCCTCGAATGCATTAGCCCTCTCTCGCTATTGTAGCCTGCTTTTTGAAAACAAAACCCATATGTAAAATCCCAGAATGCAAAACAATAGCATTAGAATAAAAAATGAGGTATAACAATCCATTTTACCCCATTCTTGGGAGAGGGTTGGAGGAGCGGAAAATGTCGGGGTTCCAATAATCGAAAAATTATTTTGCTAAGGCAAAAATAGGGATATATATGAGAGGAAAATTGCAATCTGAGAGACATCTATCAACAACATGCAATTACATTGCATATATTCATATCCAAGGAAATGATAATCCAAGAGTGTATCTTGACCGGTGCAACTTCCACTCATGCGATCTATTCTCAATCACACACTATAAATTGCACAATAATGAGGCAAAATGTAACTATCAAGTAGAGTATATTTCAGTGGTGTATCCAGGAAAAAGCTAAAACCTGGCAATCTCCTAGTCCATTGCTCTACTCTATAGGAATTTAAATTACATTATTTTTATTTTGATTATTTCCTTTTTATTTCATGTAGGCCCATATGTTCATAGCTACTAACAGGACAAAAGAAAAATCCATTGTTAGGTTATTTCAGATAGGAAAGTTACAAGTCTTACACATTCCACATCTCACACTCTCCAACATGTACAGTGGTGGTAAGGTAGTTTTGGAATCAGTGACCATAGTGCATAATTCAATTTTCTCTATATATCAATCACTAATATAAGCTAATAAATATGAAATCAAGCATTTGATGGTCATTTAAGTAGACTCAACATCAGACTAAACAATGTATTTAATCACAATGCTTAGATTGAATATAAGGTTTGGACTCAAATAAAAAAAACCCTCCAAATAGATAAACAACATAGCATTCATTCTAGCACAAAGAGGAATAAAATAGTCTACATCAAGATAAGATATCACCTCTTCATCATTCAAAAATATATTTCAATGCAAAAAAAATTTCGATGTCCAAATTCAAATGCCCCACCACATATACAATCCTTAACATGCTAAATGGAATTTCTCAATTCACATAATAACAAACCAAAAGTGAAGCCCAAATGGAATTTTGGATGGCTTTATATCAACATTCAATAGCAATGTTTCAAGTCTCCATTGAACAAAAATCAAATAAATATTGAGACGCCATTTATAAAATCAAATAAAATAAGTGTTCAACACTTAAGCAAGTGGGAGAAATCTCTTGGGATCTTTTTTTCTTTTTTTCTTCTATTTACTTAAAATTTCAATTCGAATTCAAATTCCCAGGTCATGTACCTCCTATTAGTCCATAACTCTTCATTAAACAACATGTTAAAATCAGAAAATGAAAGAACATCAAAATAAAATCTATCCAAGAGCTCATCTATCCTTGAATTCTCTCTTTCAATGTTTTACAACTCTAATTAAAGTCCATGCCCCTGTTTATATCATTAAGCAACAAATTCTGAGTTTTTACCCCATTTCCATGACATGCATCAAGCCTAGGGAGCATAAATATGACCAAAACATCATTCATGAATTCTATCACCTAACTGGCAATCATACCAGTAGTTAGAACAAAGTTTCAATCCCCAATTTTAATTTTATCTCAAAATAAAAACAACCACCAAAATCAAGATTTAGCATAAAGCAACAATTCCCCAAACAAAATGATAAATCAACATTCATTTCATATCGGTAGGAGAAACTAAAAGAAAGAGCCTATGATAGCTAGATATATAAAGTCAGGTCGTTGTCCAGAAGAAAAAGCTCCCCTTATGGACCAAACGATTTTTTTCCTGCCATTTATATATGGCATAGAGGACTCAATTTGCTATGAAGCCAATTATAGATCCCTTACAAAACTCATTTGAGTCCTAGCTCTTGGCGCACGTCTGATACAAAGTGTGGCTGCTAAGACCATCCTTTCCCTCTCTTCATGATCATACTTATCACCCAAACTAGGATCTAACAATTGTGACACCTTCCCACTGTGGAGAATTGGACTTGCCTGCAAAAGATATTTTTCCATTATTTTTCCTCCAATACATATGAATAGGAAATAAGAAGTAACTGAGTAGATGTTAGACCATAAGATTACAAGAGACATACCCACATGATAAGGCTCTCTTGACCTTTGGGATAATCACCACTTATGGGCTTTCTCCCTCAAAGAAGCTCAAGCCTTAGAACTAACCAAAACATCAGAACGACACCAAATGCATAGACATCAATCTTATCATTAACTTTACCATACATGAAGTATTCAGGAGCCAAGTAACTGCAAAAACAAGTGTTATACATAATTTAGAACCATTACAAAAATACACTCTCTCTGGAGCATGTATGCATAAGAATATATGGTACAGTTATGTGGGAGTTGAAAGTACAAACCCAAAGGTTCTAGCAACATTTGTGCAGGTTATATGTGATGACGAGGTTGATGCCCATTTAGCAAGTCCAAAATCGAGAGCTGTAAAAAATCAACGAGAACAGTGAGAGGCTTGACAAGTACAAATGATTCAAAATATGAAAGTCAACCAACTTAAAGATAAATTACCTGGGGTTCAAAATCCTCGATAATAGTACATTTGATGATTTTACATCTCGATGGATAACATAATACTTGAGGTTGGCCATCATTATTATGCAGATATTCCAAAGCCTCAGAAACACCTATTGCCTCCATATATCTTCTTAGTCCAACAAAAAACAAGTGGATTTTTCTTATTACCTATTTTGGCATAAAACAAATGGAAGTAAATAGTAAGTTAAAAAGACCTCACAGAAAAACAAAAGGCAATATAGTATTGTATATAATGTGTACCATGAAGGTTCTCTTCAAGGCTTCCTCTTGATAAGAAATCATAGACCAACAGAAGATTTCTATCCTCAAAGCAGAACCCAAGGAGGAAATAATGTTTTTGTGATGCAAGGTAATGATGATTTCTATTTCTAGAACAAACTCCTTCAAAACATCATCGAAGGCTTTAAGATCTTAACAAATTAAGTTCCTTGCCATTAGGAAGGCAAACACTCAAGATACTTCTATAAACCTGACTACTTCCTCCTTTCCCAATCAAATTTTCTGAAATCATATAAGTAACCATATTAAAAATAAACGCTTTCTTTGATCTTGACAAATCGAATCGAGAGTCAAACTAGTATTAAAAAAAAAAAACCACTAGTTTACCACACCAGGCAAGAAATTTGCTTTGCTTGTTACGCTTCAATGCCAACTCACTAAGTTTCCTTAAGCACTGATTCCACTATGTTGCTTTCACAAGTTCTTGGTACTTAAACAATCTGCAAGTTGATGAGTATTTCTCATGAAGACCCTCCAATTTTAATGTAAAATTCACGGGATTTTTGGCTATCTATTATTTTTATTGTGTATTTTTTTATTGTATGTTTCTTTTTCCTCCACACTTCTTAATAAGAAATTTTTTCTTTTTACTATTAAATTTAACATTCCTTATGGATATTGTATGTCAATATTAATGTGAGTGAATATCAAAATATATTATTTTTAGATTGCTCTATACAAAATAGTCCTAATCTCTACACTACTGAAGTTCTACGATCAATTAGCCCTTTCAACATGGCGTATCAAACCTCTTCCACCCACTTGAAAACAAAACCCATATATAGTAAACAATCCCAAACAAAATAAAAAATCACCACACAACCATCATCACCATTAACTGAGAAACAAGATTTCACTCGTAAACCACCTCACCCTGAAATTAGAACTCCGACAATCACCAAAATACGATAATCTAAAACAAATCTAAAACAAACAAATCTATAGCAAAAATTTTCGAGCGACAAAAAAAGTACCTATGTCAGGATATGCAGCAACAGCAAGTTACGCAAATCGAAGCAGAAAGATTAAGATGCAAATCGAAGAAGAAGCAAAAAGATTAAAATGCAGATCAACCCAGAAAGAAGAAAATGCAGTTATGTAGCGTAGTTATGCAAATCGACATTGCAGATCGCGAGCAACGTAGTGTCAACCTCGTCGAATAGTGGTGTTCGATTTGGGGTTAGGATTATTGATTTGGGGGTTAGGGTTCTTAAAACTCAGATCAGAAACGTGAGGGAGGGACTGAGGGTTGGTTGTAGAATGATTTCTAAAGAGGTTTGGTTTTTAGTAGTGAACCAGTAAGCTGAACTGAATAAAAAATGGTTAACCAAATCACTTTAAAAATAAAACGATTCGGATTATAAAAACTGGTTCAGAAAAATAATGGAGTGGTTTGGTTCAGTTTAAAGGTTGGTTTGGTTGTTTTGGATTTTTTGCACACCCCTAGTTAGTAGGTGAAATAACCTAAAGAAAAATGTTTTTCATATACCTTCCAACTTTTCTCCACCATATTTTGGCGTGAGAGGGGTATCAAATCAAGTTGTATGCGACTGTAGCATTCTCGTGAGATGTAGTATGAATTTGTGAGTGAGTTAAAAAAAAGTTCAAATATAAAAGTTATACGAATAAAGAGATTGTAACCTAAAACACTAACTATGGACGTCCATAAACTATGCTCCCTCGAGCACATTTGAAAATTGCAATCCTGAATACCAATAAAGTCTAGTACTAGTGGCTGTCATTCCAATTCCCAAAATATTGAAGCTCGGTATGCGGTTTTTTAACCCCCCCCAATTTTGGACATACCAACCATGCATATATCTAAGAATCAACATTCTAAATAGCATATAATTGTCCAAAAAAAAAACATATACAAAATATATGCAAAAAGTTCCAGACACCATTACACACACTGCATATCAACCAGGTAAATATTGAAGTACACAATTCTTCTATGTTGTTTCCCATGCTATAATATAATCACCGATTCATCATTTAAATATTGAACAAGTAATAGAAAGCAACATAACTAAAAGTTGAATACCACAAATAATAAAAGTTGCATAATATGAAAATTATAACCACGTTCAATATAGTTCTGAAACCACATAACTCTGAAACATAATAATTATTAACGAAAATCTAAAACCAAGTCTGAATTGAAAACAACAGCTAATGAAATAGATAGGGTTTCAATTTCAACAAGTCATCAATCAGCACCGGATTTCTGATAAACATAGGTGAGGCCACACTTGCCACAGTAGTGCCTGTCAAAGTGATTGGCCATGAAGGTGCCGGCTCCACACTCGGCATTGGGGCACTCCTTCCTGAGCCTCTGAACCTTACCAGAGTCATCCACTTTGTAGAACTGGAGGAGGGCGAGCTTCACCTTCTTGTGCTTTATCTTCTTAGGCTTGGTGTAGGTCTTCTTCTTCTGCTTCTTGGCGCCGCCGTAGAGGCGGAGCACCAGGTGAAGGGTCGACTCCTTCTGGATGTTGTAGTCGGTGAGGGTGCGCCCGTCCTCCAACTATTTCCCGGTGAAGATGAGGCGCTGTTGGTCGGGAGGTATACCCTCTTTGTCCTGGATCTTCGCTTTCACATTGTCGATTGTGTCAGACGATTCAACCTCTAGGGTTATGGTCTTCCCCGTTAGGGTTTTCACGAAGATCTACATCTTCGGATGCTACTCTCTCTCTCTCTTTCTCTCTCTCTCTCTCAGGCTTCTAGCGAAAATGAAGACGACGCCACAGGAATTAGGGTTTATTAAGGTTGCCTACGGTTTCAATGGGGGTGGTTGAAATTACCAAATAGCCCCTCTATATTCGTTCGAAATTTTGCCAGTATTATTTTTCTCCTTTCGTACAAATTAGTATTTGCCCACGCATTTTCTGGTAGAACGATGATTAGTAAAATTCCTTTTAATAACTCAAGGATTCGATATTTCTTGTTTAATTGTCAAAAACTATACATTATTTTAATATTTTGAAATAAACTTTAGAATTAGAATTAGAAAAAAATTCTATTTTAATACTCAAAATATACAAGTGTCATCATTTTAGTTATTTAATAAATTTTGATATCAAATTATTTTTTTAGTAATAAAAAGTGACATAAAAATTATGCTTCTATTTATAGACTATATGATTTGGAGCATGTTTAGGATGGATTATCTCCATCCTAACATACATTTATTTGTCTAAAAAAGCTGTAGCTTGTAACAACAACATGTTTGGATAACGTAAAAGAAAAAATCAATAACTTTTTTTTTATAGAAAAAGTTGTTAAAAAATAAGCAGAACGTTGAGCATTATTTTAAAAAGTTGTTGGGATTATTTCTAATAGTGATATGTAAATATTATTTTATCTTCAATTAAATAATTTTTTAATCAATCAATCAAATAATTTTTTTAATTATTCTATACCTATTTTAGTAATTTGATACATAAAAGTGATTCTTTTTAATATAATCCAAACGAAACAGATTAGCTTAAAATTATTTTTCAGATAACATATCCAAACATAAACTTTTTTCTTATAATCAATTATAACAAAAAGTTTTAATACAATAATCGATTATTGAAATAATCAAATTTTCATAATTATGTCAAACAACCACTTAGAAGATAAATTGATGTCAACTTTGTATAATTTAAATATTAAATTAATGTCAACTTTATATGATTTAAAAGACCAAATTGAAGTCTCATGTTGGTAGTTTAATTAGTAAGAAATGAGGACATAAAAGAAAAGTAAGGAGATTCAATCTTTGCAAATGCTCTTAATCCCAAATTCTTTTATCTTATTTCCTACCCCTTGGGGCCATCTAAGGACTTCACTATTGGGCCACTTCACCAAGCCACAAGGTGGGTCAAGGCCTTACCCAAAAAAAAGAAAAAGAAAAAATACTACATTAATATTAACTTTATATTATATGATTTCAGAGCTAAATTAATGTCATTCTCTAAGATTAAGGGATTAAAAATAATGCCAACCTTCTTCAAGGATTAAATTAATGTCTCTTTTTTACAATTGAAAAACAAAGTTGATATAAACATTTTGAGTAAACTATCATTTTGATCCCTAAAAGATTGGGTTAACGTCAATTTGATTTTTGAAAGATAAGTGACATCAATTTTGTCCATGAAAAATGGGGAGTAACGTCAATTCAGTCCCTCAATAATAGAAAAATAACATCAATTTAGTCTCTCAATCATATAAAATTAATATCAATTTAGTACCTTAATAGTAGAAAATGACAAAAATTTAATCCCTTAATTTCACATTTTGTGCACAAAAGGATGATTTTGATGTCACTTTTCATATTTGATAGACTAAATTTATGTTGTTAATCTTTCAAAAACCAAATTGATGTCAACCACATTTTTTAAGGACCAAAATGGTAGTTTACTCAAACATTTTTAAGAGGAGATGTCACATAAGTCTTTGGAAGTAGAGCTGGTAAAATGTGCCAACCCAGCTCAATCGAACCAAACCAAATTAGGGCTAGCTTTTTTCAGGCTACGCCAAGTATTTTTTGAGCTAACATTTTTCCAGCCCACCCTAACCTGTTGTGGGTTGCGGGTTGGGCCAACCGCCCACCTATTGGTGTATGCCCTAGAGGCTAATATATTTGACCGTATTTACATACATTGTATTATGCTATTTATTTAATGCATGAGACATTTCATTTATTGTGCTATTTATAATAAACATAATGAAGTCCTTAGAACAGTAAGTTTAATGCCATAGGATATCAAGTTGATGACTTGATCGTGGGATCCTATTGGATAGATTCAGAACATTATTCTTAAATGTCCCTAGTCAAGTATTATTATTAATTAGGATAATAATAATGCATTGAGACTAGTATGTGCATAGACTGATGACCACATCTCACGGGTCATGGATATGAGATATCAAGTTTTCATATGGATACATATTAGAGTAATGATGTATTGGACTGACCCACCATGAGAACGCTGCATGTGTAACATTCTGGAAAGTCATGTTAGGCTTGTATAAAGTTACATAAGTAGTCTAATACTTGTTTAGCATGCCAGTTAAGTTTCGTGACAGACTGAGTTAATTTAGACACTTTATTATAACACATAAGGTGGTAAATAGCCTAAAATGACTCAGAAAATAGCATAAACTACTATTTGAAGGGAAACGTGTGTGGATAACTTGTTTCTATGTCATAAATGAGTTAAATAAGTGTGGTTAAAATTTCAAGATAATCAGAGTTAATTTGGTATTTTTAAACATACTGGTTGTGCTTTTAATGTTGGATTAACCCCCAACAGATATGAAAAAATAGAGAAAAAGTGCAACATTATTTTTAATGAATCTTAGGATTTATTTTGAGTCTGTTGGAGGTTTTGAACCTTGATTCAGAGGAGTCTAAGTGTTCATAGCAGATTAGGATTTCTAATACCACATTAGTGGTAACTATTTAAGAAGCCATTTGAGGCTTATTTTCCTCATTTCCCACGGCTGAGAGCAAAATAGAGGAGAGAAAGTGAGAAAAGAAGGAAACCAAGAGAAGAAAGAATGGAAAGATGAGAGGAAAAGAAAGAGACTAAGGTGAGAGATCCAATAAAAAAGTTAAAGGCTTCAAGATCTTCAACCAAGCAAAAGGTAGGTATGTTTTCTATCTTTGATTATGCATCTTTTCTAGGCTTTGGACATAGGTCTTTAGATGGAGAAGTTGAGTTTTAAAGAGGAAAAATTAGTTTCCTTAGCTTGATTATTACTTTCATTAATTGAATTTGGTTATTTCAACTTAATGAAAGCAAGATAGATGGATTTATCCATAGTTTCAGCTAGTTGATTATTGAGATGAAACCTAGGTTTTCAAAGAAACAAGAGAGTGGTTTTTAGTGTTTGATCCAAGTTTAGTGAATTAATAGGTTGTAATGGTGTTACAACATGTTTATAAGTTGTCGGTGGTGTTAGAAACTAACTAGAAACCAAGTTTAGAGGATCAGAAGCTGATTTGATTCAACAGAACAGTGCAAAACCAATTAGCGCCACGGCGTGAGAAGCGTCGTGCCGTGGCGTGAGGATGAACTGGCTTCGAGTGCTGTGGCGTGAAGAGGAATGCCGCAGTGTGAGATGCATAACCTTGGCACCCAAGAGCGGGGCGTCGCGGTGTGCAAAAAAAGTATCGCGACATGAGGGTCTAAAACTCACCAAAATGCTGATTTTGATGGTTTGAGTTACGTAATTGTTAGAATCCTTTGTTAATGCCTTTTAAAGAGTGTTGAGGCACTAGAGAAGGTAATTCTTAGAGAGAAAGATTTAGTGGCATACAAGGAAAGATAAAGGAAAAGTTGTGCAATTCATTAAGTATGGATTGGCATAGTTAAAGTCCAATTTATGAGTGACAAAGTGTTACTTAGATATCACTTGGGAAGTGATAAGAAAGTGAGAAACAAGTGTACAATTTAGTTAGCAAGAGTTGAGTGTCATAGACCCTAGTTGGCAAGGGTGAATGCCACAGTACGTGAAAGCTCTTAAAGAGTAAAATAGAGTTAGTAATGCAAAGTTAGAAAGTGTATTAAGTCTAGTTGACATTTGGATAAGTGTCGTAGTGCATGAACTACTCTTTCAGATAAGAGGTAGTCTCCGTAGCGCAAGATGGACGTAGTATAGAGTTATGTGGTAGTTATGCTAGAATTAGGACATAACTCCGCATTTTCACACACTTCACTTCATATATACTTGCTATCCCTAGAGATCAGTAAGTGGAGGCATCCACTTAGTTTGGTGGCGATATCCATCCAGTTTACGGTAGACTACTTAGTAGTAGAAGGAGAATACTTATTATAGTAACAGACTTTGCCCCTAGTAGGTAGGCTATAAGAGGTCACACATTATTATGACAGAGTATCTCCTTAAGTAGGGGGAATAGTTAAGTATCACGACACTACATTTACACTGCACATATTTTTCTTTGAGCATACATCATTTCATCACTACATTATTTATTTATTATTGTTTAGTTTGGTTCTTGTGTTTGATTTGTGTATGTTTTATTATTGTATTATGCCTTCGGTGATAGCTATATGAGCGGTTCTGATTGATGATTTTCAAATGATTGTATGGATAATTGTTTGTTATCATTGTGGTTTCGGTTATCATATCAAAAGTATAAAATTACTTAGGAACGTTACATAAAGAGAGGAAATTTTGTAATGATTCTTATGCAATGAGTTTTAGTATGCTTATCAGTTTAAGTTGAGTTTATTCATTTTTGAATGTTGAAACTGTTAGTTTTTGTATACTTATACTGAGAAACGTAGTTTCTCATCCCGTTTGTTGCCATGTAAATCCAATGGAAGCTCTCCAAAGGCAAGAAGAAAAGTATGAAGACTAGGATAATTTTTATGCTTAGTAGTTTAAAGCTTTGTATTTAATTAGTTTACTTTTAGTTTGTATAAAGTTTATGTACACAATGAGCCCTTTTGTGAAAATATGTATGTATATAACTTTTAGTTTTCGCAAGGCTCTCCATTATTATTTACTCAAATGATATGGATTAGTATGATGTTTAAGTTAAAAGTAGCATAATTAATATTGTTTATCCTAGAGTATGCTTGATATATTAGGATACTGATATTAGGATATTACAACATGGATCGTTACGTGAGTGTCATAAGCGATTCTCAAAGTGACAATGGTGTATGTAGTTCTTTGACCTGAAATCACTATGATTCCTACCTGAGGAGTTTGTATGTTTTAATATCATCAAACATCATTTGTAACAATATGATTATAAAGTTGATTATTAGACATACCGCGAATCATACAGAGAGATGTGAGTGACCTAGATGAAATTTGTCCCTCCTACATAACAGGAGCGATATCTTCGGGCCCCCTGATTGAGTGAGACTACCATACTCAAATGAGTCCATATGAGATATTGATCTCATTTGTCCCTCCTACATAACAGGAGCGATATCTTCGGCCCCCCTGATTGAGTGAGACTACGAAATACATAACCATGCTCAAATGAGTCCATATGAGATATTGATCTCATTTGTTATTACTAAGTTTACTCGAGTATCAGGAAACAGAAGATTGAGCTATACAAGGGTGACACATACAATGCATTATGTTTAATCTAGATATCTAGATAAAGGAACTAAATTATACGGAAACATTGGTCACAGAAAGGTTGTGTCAAATTACTGACATTCTCATTACTTGGGTAACAACGATATGTTGCTAGATATCGCTCACTACTTGTAATATTAAAATAAGATTTTAATATTACTGCCAACGTCATGAGAACCTATAGGGTTACACACATAAAATAGACTGAATTAGAGCAATCAGAATTCAAGTTGGACTAGGATTCCATCGTGGACCAAACTCATAACAGATAAGTTCAAGGTCACACTATTAATCCTGCTGCTACTTTTACTCCTATAAGGCAATCACTATTATAAATAGCACTCTAAGGGGCTGTCAAAGACGCACAACGAACCCTAGCTGCACCCTAACAGAAACAGTGAGTGAGTGAGTGACAAATTCATCTTCTCTACGCAGCTAGCATTGTGTTAGAGACGTGGGACTCCAAGACCGTGGACGTTAGATGTTCGTTAGTCTGTTCATGTGGATTACATAGAAACATCATCGTTGCTACGGTGCTGGTGATTTGCATTGAACGTTATTCTTTTGGCTTCAAGAAGTAAACCCAAAAAATGACGAATCATGGACCCCTTTTCGCATGGATCCTTGGTGGGAATCCTTTTTCCATTGCGTTTTTGTTCACGAATTTCCCAACACCACTAGCCTGACAATTCATTTATTTTTTAAAAATAATAAATTTAATCTTAAAAAATTAAACAAGTGAAAAATAAGAAATTCAAGTTACTTAGTTTTGAGCCAATGACAAATAAATTAGATAATTAATCCAGTTGTTAATTGAGTTTAATTTTTTTTTAAAAATGGTACTATTATTTTAGGTGTACCTTATTAGATTAAAAAAATAATTAAAATTTTGGTTAATGGACCGGCTCAACCTAAAGTAGGCTGGCCTGATTTCGGGCTAGGATAAATCAGGTTAGGCTACGTTAGGCTAAATTAAGTTCAGGTTTAAATTTTTCTAACCCAACTTGCACTTTTTATTGAGCTATTCGATATGAGCAGACCCATTTTGATAGTTCTATCTAGAAGATAAAAAAGGGCCTTTACTCTAAAGCATGTGTATTCTATGCATTGCATGAATTTTTAAAATTTTGATGGAATCTAAACAAATATAGATTAAATGAGAAAAATATTTAAAATTAAAAAAAATGCATAATTAATTTATTCATATAAAATATAGAAATATATAGATTAAAAGAGACAAAAAATTTAAAATTATAAAAGAGATATACATAATTAATCAAAAGATAATTTGAATTCGAATTTAAAAGAACAAAAAAAATGCTAAAATAACATGTATCATTCTTAAATGGATAATAACTTAAGAGATTAAATCACTCTCAAAAGAGTGTATTTTAATTTATTATATATATAGTATTGCATGGATTAATGTTTGAGATTATAACTTTTATCATAAGTATTAAATTCATCATCCTGAATGAGTCGCTAGGGAATTTAGTGTTAAGTGGTGGCCTCAGTTTAATATGAAATTAATAAGTACCAAAGCAGTTAATCACTGGTGTCTAGTTAATCCCTCCTTGTTAAAGCAGAATCATAAGAAGTCATCGCAATTTAAAGAACTTAAGAACAAGCTCCTTTAAGAATTGGCCTCTTCATCCTCAAAACAAAAATTGTTAAGCAAATTTAAGATAACCATGTCTACTTCTGGTTTGTCCCCTTTAAGTGAAGGAAGTGGAAACAACGACCTTCTCATCGATAATGAAGACGACTGTTATGGAGTAGACCTTTCTGACTTGTGAGGTCCCACATAGATAATTATGGTTAATTATGAAGATTCTCCATTATGGCTCTTTGGTTTTCGTGATTTGTTATCAACATGACTTGTCACCCACTCAGTTCATTATGACTTGTCGACATGACCTGTCGCCCACTCAGATCATAATACGGATTTCAACTGTTTGGAATCCACCGACGCTCAATTATTTGGACTTCTACAATTTGGAATCCGAAGACAACTCAGCTCCTCAATAATGCTTCGGACTTCACTTGTTTTGGAATCCATATTTCTTTCTCCTTATAAGCACCAACTTCTCATTGAAGCAGGCATCGAAATCTTTTAAGTATTTAAAAAAAATTCCAAAGAAACTTGTATCAAAATTTTTGTATTTTGTTTCCTTTGTAAACCTTTGGAATTCAGACTCTTGTTCAAGACTTATAATTTTGTATCGATATCTTGTAAGTATTTTGATTTCAATATACAAGTATTTTGATCTTGATTTATAATCTCTTTCATTTCTATTTTTGAATGCATATTTTTACTATTGTTGAGCCTATGTTGTCGGTCCTGTCGTTAATGGTATCAGAGCCTCGTGAGAGGTTCTGAATATCCGAAACTTAAGGAAGGGAGAAGGACTTATATGAGTTTAATTTTGATGCCCTATTAGTGTAAATTTTTTTACATTATCAACGAATCATATATTATCACATGTGTGACTTTTGAAATAATTATTATGAGAGTCAAATGTTTGTAGTGATGTGTCAATACATGATTAGTTAATAGTATAAAAAAACTTTTATACTAACAATACATAACAAGTAAATATATATATATATATATATATATATATATATATATATATTATATATATATATAGCGTATTTGGTGAAATGAATGTTTATTGTAAGAGAAGTGAATTTTTGTCATTGAATCTTACATGACTGATCAATATTAGAATTGGTGAGATTAGTGTTTATTATAAGATGTGAGAGAAGTGAATTTTGATCATTGGATCTTATATGACTGATCAATATTAGAACATAAATATATGTAACTTTTTTAAGTGGTCACATGATCTTTAAGTAACTTTTAATCTTAACTATCATGTATGGTTATATAGTTAATATTTACTCCTCTCATATTCTTATAATAAAAATTATTCTCACTATTATATATATATATATATATATATATATATAATATTTTAAAATCTTATTCTATGATCACGACACATATTTCGCTCCAGAGATCGAACATAACGTGCTATTGAATGAAGAGGATATACATCACTTCTCTAAGCTAAAAAAATTAGATCTACTATAATATGTCATGATGTATATCCAAAAACTTTAAAACCAAATTCTTTGTGTCTATTTATAAGATAATAAATCTAAAATATTCAAGTAAATTTAAGATTCATATAAATTTAGCATTTAATTGTGATTAAGATATTCGAGAAATAGATATAAAATATATAGAGATCCAACATAATGTGTTATTGTATGAAGATGATATACATCAGTTCTCTAAGCTAAAATTAGGGGTGCAAATTTGTTTGGATAACCTGACCAATTCGATCAATCCGAACCGAAACAAATAAGTTGGTTCGGTTTGATTTGGGTATATTAATTGGTTCGAGTAAAATCTGAACCAATTAAAGTTTAATTAGTTCAGTTCTCGGATTTGAAATTTTAAAACTGAACCAAACTGAACCAAATCAAATCATTTGTTTTCCTAAACTCATGAATCCGTTTCAATTTTTACCAAATTAGTTTCAAACCCTTTCAATTTTTTCTCAAATCGAACCCTCACCCCTCTACTGCCCCTTGCCCCTCGCTGCTCGTCGCCTCGCCCAATCGCTGCTCAGCTTGCCCTCGACGCTGCTTGGCTTGCCCTCGACGCTGGTCGTCGCTGCTTGTTGCCGCTCGGTAAGTCTTAAACTTTTTCTTCACCACAAACTCCCTTTACTATCTACTAGCTTCTTTTTTCCCGTGTTCTATGTCCTTCTCTAGCAGGAACCTCCATGGATTTTATAAGAACTAGGGCTGTAAACATATTCATATGTTCTCCGACTTGTGGTTATTTGTCTTTCAAAATCTTTGTCTTTCAAACATTTTCTCAAATTGTATATTAATTTTTTTTCACATGAACATGAGTTCTGTCTTTAACCCTTCAAAAAGACACTGACTTTGGATTTACTAGATAACATTACTTGTAATTTGTAGAAAACTTATGGTTATAGAAAAACTATTGGTGTGTTATTGTAGAACTTTTGTATATATACAGAGTAGCATAATTAAATGAATTTATGAAACATTTGCTGCATAATCTCGTCTCTTTTTCTTTCTTCTGTTTTATTATAGTATTTTTTTTATATTTATAACATGATATCAGAGCTAAATGATCTTAGAGGGACTTATAAACATGATAATTAATTTATAAATCCAATTAATTTAATTCAAACCATCTCCAATTTTCAATGATTCCAAACTTACGGGATTTGTATGACTTGGAGTTTGTTCATGTGTTTGGGTCCTACACCAAACTTTTGTTAAAAACTGATAATAATAATAGTAATGATTATACAGACACTTACTTATTTAGAATTCAAATAGTAGTAATAATATAAATAAAAAAGAGGAATAACTTCTAATAAAATTCTCAAATGAGTCATCACTGTCATCTTCTTGTTTTTATTTTGCTCTCTTTCCTCATTAAGATGTAAGTAATGGGCTTAGTTTTCATGGTCTAAAGAGACTCAATCTAGTGGTAGCTCTTTGAAACAAAAAAGAAACAAAGAAGAAAAACAGAGAACAAAAGAAAAGTGGCTTGTAATTTGTAAAGTCATTCTCCATGCTCTTGATGTGTATTTCCTATTTGGTACTTAGGAATTTTTTTCTCTTCACTATTTTGGCATTTTGAGTTTGATAAAAATAAGAAATCTCAAAAATCAATGATCGTGTGACTCAACTTGAAATTTAATATTCATTGTCTGATGAAAGAGCAAAGGTTAGTCTTTGTTATAATATTATTTGAAATTTTAGATACATTATATGCACTTTTCTGTATTACATGTATAATTATTTAGTTAATTTTTATGTTAAAAAAATAATGATTAACTCAATCACCCGAACCAAATCAATCCATAAATGTTTGATTCAGATTTAGCTATCAAAAAATAAGAAAATCAAACTAAACCGAACCAATTGATTTTGATTTGTTCGAATTTATTTTCTCTCAGGAATCGAACCAAACCACCCAATTATACTCCTACCTAAAATAAATTAAATCTACTATAACAGTTCATGATGCATATCAAAAAAATTTAAAACCAAACTCTTTGTGTCTATTTAAAAGATAATAGATCTAAAATATTTAAGTAAATTTAGGACTCATATAAATTTAAGATTTTATTGTGACTGAGATATTGGAGAAATAGATCTAAAATATAATTAAAAATTAATCAAAATCAATATTAACAAAATTAAAATTAGCCATAAGAACTTAAATTTAAAGAAAAAAGAGATAATGTTATTGAAAGGATTGTATTAATTTAGAATTCAATTAGGATTGTATTAATATAGAATTCAATTAGGACAATAATACTTAATAAAAAAAATATTGTAAGAGAATAACAAAATTATAAGAGTCTACAAAATAAAGTAAATAAATATATAAAATGTTAACAAAAATAATATTAATATTTTTTTATATGAAAGATAATATTAATCTTAAGAACTATTTTTAAATTTGATTAAGAGTGAAACACATATTTATTTGAGTTTAAATTAATAAAATAAAAAAAAACTCATAACATCTTATACTAAAAAAAAAATCTCTCCGTGTCGAATAGGAAACCCCTTAATCGTTAAGAAAAATAATAAAAGTTTATACTTTACACGGCATACAATTCTTTTTTATTTTTTATTTTTTAACTTGGAGGATACAAATCTAGTAATGTAACTATTCATTATTAAAAGACTATTTTTTCGATATCATATTCTCATCATATTTTTCTTTCACCTTTCTATGCTATTAATTACATCAATTTTTTTATCACTTAATTATAAAAAAATATAAAATATAAATAAAAAAATGTGGTAAAAGAAACATCTACTATTAAAAAAAGATACATAAAAGTTTAAAAAGCTCTTTGCTTGGGTAGGGGTCGGCGGTTGTGTTTTGTATGGTGTGGCGGTGGCTGTGGTCTTAATCTTCAATACCAAAGTCTTGCATACAAAAATTTCTGATCCTTCTCTGAATTTTCAATCTCTCGGTGATCAATTTCAATTGCTTCAGCCCCACGCACCTCACGAACTAACGGTTGAATATTTAAATTTAAATCAAGATCACCGAGTCAATCCTTTCAAACCCTAGAAACACAATCGATTGCTCTCTCCCTGTAACCAAACCTAACCTAACATTGTGTTGTGATCTGGGCACTGGAATTAGGGTTCCTGTTTTTTGGGCTTCAATATCTCTAAAAACAAGAGGACATGGACGACTGTTGTGCCGTTTGCGCGGAGCCCTTGGAATGGGTTGCGTACGGACCCTGTTTGCACCGCGAGGTGTGCTCCACCTGCGTCGCTCGCCTCCGTTTCATATGCGACGATCGCTGTTGCTGCATCTGCAAGACCGATTGCAACGTCGTCTTCGTTACCAAGGTATATATATGCCAATTGAATGAATTATATCTGTTGCCCTAAATACGTAATTCTTAAAAAGGAGAGATAGATAGGTTGGATAAACGAGGAGTCTTTGCTACTTTTTGTGTCTGAGTTAAAATCTTAATTGTGCCGCATTGGCATGTATGGTTGCATTCCACTGTGATATGTATATTAATTTATGAGCATTTGATGAGAAATTTAAACATGGCGTGGAATTTTGTCATTGAACTAATATAATGAAGTGTTGATGTGTTATTTTAACTTAAATATTTGCTATGCTTTATTTTTTTTTCTTAATTTGTTTTATTTTTATTGTTGGTGATAATGTATTCAGAGTAACATGTCTGTCTTTGAAATTATTTACTTCAAGTTGTTTCTAAACAACTGAACTAATATTCACCTAAAAAAGAAAAATAAAACTAATGCATTCATGACTTGGTACACTTACTTGGTTAGGAATGTGTTATTGTTCTTACTATGTTTTTAATTTGTGAATTGATAGCTTTCTTTCAAAATTGCAGCCTTAAGCTTGTCTTGTTTGCTTAGTTAAAACCCAGATAGTAGGGCTTGATTTGTTAATTTTATATTATTTTAGTTGTTGCTATCTTTTGATGTTGTCGATATTCATTGTTGCTGCTATACTTCCAGGCTCTTGGAGATTATACAAGGATGATTAATGACTTTTCAGCCCTACCATCTGAGATAAGGGAGGGCAAGGTTGGATCATTCTGGTACCATGAGGATACAAATGCATTTTTCGATGATATGGACCATTACAAGATGATCAAGGCTATGTGCAGGCTTTCATGCAGTGTATGTGACAAGATGGAGGAGCAACCACATGATGCTTCAAGGCGACGTGCAAGGTTTCGGAATATAGATCAGCTGAAGGGTCACTTATTCCACCGTCATAAGTTGCATATGTGCAGTTTGTGTTTGGAGGGAAGGAAGGTGAAATTTATATTATTGACATCTATATGAATGTTTTGGATGACAGAATTTGTAATCTTTATTTTCCTTTTAGATTAATGTTGAGATTTTTAACCATCATTTCTGTGACATAGGTATTTATATGTGAGCAAAAACTATATACTAGAGCACAGTTGAATCAACACATTAGCACAGGTGACTCTGAGGTGGATGGAAGTGAGAGTGAGAGAGGTGGTTTTATGGGGCATCCTATATGTGAATTCTGCAGAACCCCATTTTATGGGGACAATGAACTATACACGCATATGTCTACAGAACATTATACTTGTCATATATGCCAAAGGTAACAAGTAAGCTAATCATGTGCTGAATAGGTGTCTTTATGTTGGTCTGAACTATTAGAAATGTAAGGTTCATGATAGTTATACTTTTTAATGCAGGCGGCATCCAGGACAGTATGAATACTATAAGAATTATGATGACCTAGAGGCAAGATATCTGCACTATGCTTTCCTTTTACTCTCTTTTTGACTAAATGGCTTTGCCATATCTTTCCTGTTGTTTGAACTGAAAGTATTTGCATGAGCAAATGTCTTCTGGTGTAGATCCACTTCCGTCAAGAGCACTTCTTATGTGAAGACGAGGCTTGCCTTGCTAAGAAGTTTGTTGTCTTTCAATCTGAAGCAGAGATGAAGGTGATTTCTTATAGCACATGGATCTTTTTCTGTTTCTTTTTATTATTTATTTATTTGGGATGTGTCCGTGTGCAGTACATGCACCTGCTTGGTGATTCCCCATGCTTGTGCATCTGGATGCTGTACTTTTTTTTTCTTATATTGTAAAATTATAAGATGTATTATTGTTGTGGGGTTATTCCTTTGTTGTTGAACTTCTATTTCCTTGTTAATGGCTTAGAGGCATAATGCTATCGAACATGGAGGGCGTATGTCACGGTCAAAGCGTAATGCCGCTCTTCAGGCATGTACACTGACACACCTTTTTTTTTTTTTAATTCATGTATCTCATTTCTATCAGTATTGCTAGTTTTCGATGGCAAATAATTTACTTCCCAGATCCTTCTCACTCCTTACATTATTTTTCGTTCTTTCCCTTTAGATACCAACTAGCTTTCGATACAGACATGGTAATGAACAGAACCAACGCCGTGGAAGAGGTCGTATGTTTCGTCGTGATTTTTCTGAAAATCAACTTTCAATGGCCATTGAAGCCAGTTTGGAGACAGCTAATGCAGAGCAAACGTTTCATGATCCATCAACATCAAGTAGTGGACAAGTTGCTGTTGATGAAGGGAATGCTGATATTGATTCTATCATTCAGCCATTTGAATCATTAGCTACATCTGGTTCTGAATCATCTTTAAGATACCTCCAAGCCTTAGGGCAAAACTCAAGGAATGCACGTCTGGAAGATTCTTCCTTTCCTCCACTCCCCATAGGTTCCAGCAATGCCCAGCAAAGTTCCAAACATGAGTTGGATGGTTCATCTAGTAACAATATGGCAGCACGTTTGCGCTGGCATGGCAACAGAAACGCGTCTGTTATTAATTCTGGTAATGCTTGGCCCGCAGCAGGTCGTGGACCGGTACAATCATCAAGTATTCGTACACAATCTAGACTGTCAACAAATATTGCTCCTGGAGTGTCACGTAATTCTGGTCAGATGAAGACAGTAATTAACAGTGGAGCTTCACCATCAACTTATGCTAGTTCTATTCAGTCTACACAAAGAACTGCTCAAGGACATTTATCTACTGGTTCATTGAGGGACACACGTGGCAATGGTAGAATTGTTCACTCAACATCTGCTCCAAATCTCATTGAGAGCAACCCTATTGAAGCTTCAATTTCTGATTTTCCTCCAGTATCTGCTGCACAAGTGATCAAGTTACCTGCGAGCAGCCAGTCTTTGAATGTGGGGAATGTTCACTCTGCTAACAAGTCCTTGGTCGAAAAGATTCGTGGTGCTCTTGATTTTGATGAAGATAGATACAATATGTTTAAAGACATATCTGCTCAATATCGCCAAGGCACAATACATACAAGTACATATCTGGACTTTGTGCGGCAGTTTGGCTTGTCTCATCTTGTACTTGAGTTGGCAAGACTATGCCCGGATGCTCAGAAGCAGAAAGAGCTTGTGGAGTCTTACAACGCTAGTTTACAAAGAAATGCTTTGCAAGAAAATGGCTGGGTTCGTGATAGCACTAGCACCCATGGCAAAGACAGTAATGTCTCCAAGAAAGGTAAAGGTAAGTCTGTGGATGTTAGAGGGGCTAACTCCACAGAGAGATTAGCAGATAGCTTTTTAAGCACTGTACATCAACTACAGAATAAACCTTCAGAAGAGAAGTTGGAGGTGCTATCAAGGGGTGATTACCGCATCAACAAGGGCAAATTAAAAATCGAGCAGCAGAATGATACAAATTCTGGTAGTCAACCTATAATGAAGCTAAATGGGCGGAGTGAGACATCAGTTAGCAGTTTATCTAATCAAAATAAAGAGGATGGGGGTGGTGGGAGCAAGCAACGCAAGAAAACTTCTAAGTTCCTCAGAGTGCGCCTTGGTGATGGTTCTGCTTCAGCACTTCTAGATCTTGAAAATTCAGAGACCGAATCAGATCCAGGAACAACAGACAGTTTAGAAGGTAACAAGAATGACTCTGGAGGGTTGCCTGTACGAGGTGTTTGGCGAAATGGAGGTCATAAACTCTTTTCCTAATTCTGTTTCTCTGCGGCTTTGAAATGTGAAGTATCAAACATAGTTGAACTTTCTGGCGAAAAAAGGAAACCATAGTTGAACTGGAATAAACAGAAAGAATCCAATTTTAGCTTAGGGAGTGATGATTTCGATATGTCCAATTTGAGTTAGATTTGAAGTATAGCAAGCTGGGATGTGGTTTTTTTGTGGACAAGTTGAAGGTTAAATGCCATTGCTCGAATGGGCTCATTTTGTTTGGTGTGAGGTATATTTTGATGTAGTGTTCATATGAAACTATGTTGTCAAGCCCACTGTTTGCTTTGTACGCAAGTGGCGCTTTTTCTTGGTGGTGATTTGCAGTTTC
The DNA here is from genome assembly GCA_029884595.1 of Ormosia semicastrata. Taxonomy (NCBI): domain Eukaryota; kingdom Viridiplantae; phylum Streptophyta; class Magnoliopsida; order Fabales; family Fabaceae; genus Ormosia; species Ormosia semicastrata. The sequence goes on along the minus strand of JAQQTO010000055.1, from coordinate 117,601 downwards.
ATCTTCTTTTTTTTGGGTCAAGATTTGCAGTTTCATCTATCTTTCGCAATGGTATTCCTTCTGCTACTAGACAGTAATCAACATCAGCGGTTTTGGGGTGTCCAGATGTGTTTACGAGAAATTTCAGCAATAAAAAAATAATAATAAGATGGATAAGCAATGGAACATATGTGTGGAGTCACTGAACAGTACTGTGTAATTTTATTTATTTATTATCATTTAATAAATTTATACTTGGATTTATGTTTATAACTTTATATGGTTATGATAAATATTAACGAGTTTAACTGTTTTTTAGTATTTATTTATATAGCGCTTTACGAAATTGGGAGAACTAAGAAAGGAAGACGGATCACACGGATGTGTTGCAAATACCAGTATAGGACACTACTACGTAGGAGTGTTCACCGAACTAAACCGAAAGCGAATAAAAATTATGATTAATTTCGGTTTTGCTTTTTTTTTTTGGAAAAAGAAAAACTGATCAGTGTGGTTTAGTATTTGATTTTTGTTTGTGAAATCGAATGTAAATCAAATTGAACTTACATAGTCAAATGTTTTTACGGTGTATATACTTACAGAAATTAATTTTCAGCTTACTTTTGTTTTTAAAAACATTTTAGGCTAATTTATTGTTATATATATTAATTGATTATGCTTTTATTAAGATTTTTAGGCAAATTAGTTACTATAAATCATGAAAACAAAAAAGTGAAATCATAATTGAGTTTATTTGGGAAAATGTGTTTGATATAACACTAATGGGATTAAAAGTAAACTATCAAATTTCAATATAAGAAAACTGATTGATTTGAATCGGATTTTTTTTCCCTCAAATCTAAGAAAAAGGAGTTTTTTCTGAAACCAAATTAAAATCAAACTCCAATGTAAGTACACAAAATTTAAAGTCACTATTTTATAAGAATTTTATTTAACCACTATTTTCAACCCAAAACTATGTGAGCAATTGTTTTTACCGGAAAAAAATCAAATCAAACAGCAAACACCCATTACATAATACAGATTAAATGGCCAGACGAGAAGAGAAAAATAATTGTTTTTTTACCTTTTTTTTTTGTCTGCCTTTACATGATCTTTTGTATTAGGCCTTTTGGTCGCAGAAGAGGACCAAAGAATTGCGAATTAAGGCCCATTAGTGTTGGGCCCGGTTCTCTCTTTTTTATACAAAAAATAAAAAAAGGCAGAAATTGAATTGCTTAAAACATTGTGGACCCCAAAAGAAAAAGAAAAGAAAAAAAACTTATTAAAACCTTCAATTCATTTGATTTATTCATTCTTAAACCCTACCTACTTGGTTCTGTATTGTTGAGTTGAAATTGAAGTCGAAACTGGAAAAACGAGACGAGACGAGACGAGGCAAGGGATTCAGCGAATCAAATAGAGTAATGGTGGTGGAGGAGCAAGAGCAAGGACAAAGTTTAGGTGAATGGCGTGCGCATTGTGGCCCTTACCTCGGAGACATTTCAGCTCTTTGTTTTGTTCACCTTCCCAATCCCAATCACTCTCTTCCTTTTCTACTCGCTGGTATTCTGTTCTTTTCTTTTCTTTTGCATGCTTCCTTCCATCACTTTCCAATTGCATTGCACTGCACTGCACTGCTCTCTCTCTAATTCACTTGTTTCATTCACCCTCCTTAATGCTTAACAACAGGTTTGGGTTCGGAAATTGTGGTGTACGACTTAGAACTAGGAAAGACTATTAGATCCTTCTCTGTGTTCCAAGGGATTCGCGTGCATGGAATCACCTCACAAGCCTCTGTAATTGCTGTGTTTGGGGAAACTAGAGTCAAACTATTTAGCTTCTCCTTTGATACCGTTTCACAGTTGACGCTGATTCATTTCTTGCCAAAGTTTAGTCACTGGGTTTTGGATGTTTGCTTCCTCAACCTCAAGGTACTCACCGCACCAGATTTCTATTATTATTGTGTTTCGTTTCAGAATAATGAATAATGAATGCTGCTTGTAATGTTCTGTTCTAACTTGTCTTCCTTTTACTTGGTCATAGGGCTGCTTAGCTCATTCCACCCATTTTCTGGCCGTAGGATGTAGTGACAATTCAGTTCACATCTGGGACATCTCCAACTCTATTACGGTTCTCAAGGTTCAATCTCCAGGTTAGTTTCAACTTCATGACGTTGATTGGTTCTTTATTGACTAATTTTTCTAATGACTTACTATTTGTCATTGGATCATAGTACGGTGCCTTCTGTACTCAATGCGATTATGGGGTCACAATCTTGAAGTTCTCCGTATTGCATCTGGTACGATATATAACGAGGTAAGGGATCTACTGATATTTAAAAATATTCATAATTGCGTTGAAAATGCCAGACAAGAGTCACATAAATCGTCTTAAGCATAACAAGGATGGTATATGGAAGAGAGGCATAAAATAAGTAAGAAATCTAGAGATCATACTCTTGATGACAATCAATCTACCTTTGGATAGATACAGCCATTTCCCTTTTATATAGTGCAAATGCTGAATATTTTACAGGAAGATCCAAGATGGAAAAGTTTGGTATGTATCATAAGAGGTGAACCAAGACCATTGCTTGAACCATCTATAATGTAAATTCCCTCCTTGTCTCCTTCCCTGCGAGCATTTTCACTATTATTTGGTTTGAGTTGACGTCACTGCTGTCAAAAGCGGCCGCCTAGGAGTTGAGGCAGGATGGAAAACAGCCTCGCCGCCTCAGATGGTCTGAGGTGAAGCAGGCTTTAATGATGCAGTCCTAATGCGGCCGCATCAGGGTGATGCGGCTGAAGTGGTTGCATCATGCATTTTCAGCCAACTTACTTATTTTTCTTTACTTAAAATGCTCAATAGCCAATGGATAACTAATCTAAAGGGGTATTTCAGTCTACTAATTCCATTTGAACTTAATATTACCTAGCAATCCAAGAAAAAACCCTAAAAACAGGATCTGAACTTACCTGATGTGTGTGACTCAATCTAGAAGCTGAAGCTTGCTTTGTCCTGTGATTCCATGCTCTTATTCACATCCTCATATCTATTCTTGACTGAATTTACTGATTTTCTCCCTTAATCTCCCTTTATTCTTGCCATTGTGTCTCACTTGGCCTCTTGACTTGCATTTGGTCATATGAGCAATTAAATTATTATGTTTCTAGCATTGTCACTATGGATTACATTATGTTTTAAAATTATTGTCATGACTTAATTTGCATTTAAATCTTAATTAGGTTATGATTTGTCGATATATGAATAATTTTAGTTATTTTTTTAAATATCCGCATCACTTCAATGATGCGGCCGCATTGCCTCGCCGCATCAAAGTGATGCGGTTTTGGGGATGGCTGCCTCAACCCGCTTTTTGCCTTGTGACAACACTGGTTGACATTGACTCCAGGTGCCTAATAACAGATCGAAGATCCTCCATCTGCTTTCTTACTCTAAATTTGGTTTCTGCAGCTCCAGCAGGCTGGTGACTGGAAAAGCCTCCATAACAATGATCAAGTAGAAGCTGTTGAAACAATTCTGCTTGATTTCCATAGACTAGCACAAAAAATCTCACTGCAGAAACACTAAAACAGTTTAAGTTAATCCCAATTATCATCTTTGTGGAATATAACATAATTGCTGTGCTACACACAGAAAAAACATAACTGCTGCCCCTACTGGTGCAATATGACACTTCATGACTACATCAGTTATTTTTATTTAAGTCCAAGCATGAAGGATCTATTCTCTGTGATGTATCTCTATATGTTTTACTTAAATATTACTTTAGTTTTCTTCATAATAAGTATTATACTTAATATACTTGCCAGTATCCTTGTTAAAAGTTCCTTTTGCGCTGTTGTTTAATGTGTTCGCATTTCTATTTTTTTTAATTACTTTAAAGAGTTTGGTTCGGGCAGATTATTGTTTGGAAAGTGGCCCTTTATCGTGATAAATCTTCTTCAAGAAGTCGAGAAGACCATGGTCATCAGAGCGTTTCATTCTCCAATTGCTGCCAGCTAAAAGATCAACTGTATGAGGCTGTTCATGTATGTAAACTTATTGGACATGAAGGTTCAATCTTCCGAATAGCATGGTCATCTTGTGGATCTAAACTGGTATCTGTCTCTGATGACCGTAGGTGAGTCGGTTTTTTAATTCCTATTGTACCACTGATTTATGTTCATTCTTAGAGAGATAATGACACATGTCATGATTAGTCTCTTCTTTTATTAATGCAGTGCACGTGTCTGGGCTGTTCCTATTAAAAGGGAAGATTCTTTGTGCCATGATCCCATTGCCCTTGTCTTATTTGGACATAATGCTCGAGTTTGGGACTGCTGTATTTCTGATTATGTAAGCCATTTAGTGCTGTTCAGTGTTTGCTCGTTCTCAAGTTAAATAGTATCTTTTAGCATATGAAAGAAAAGAAAAGAAAAGAAACGAAATAAAGAATTATGGGCTTCTTTTCATGCTTATGAAAAACTTCATCTTAAAAAAAATTGTATGTTTACTGATATTGTTTAATTTCCTATGTTTTTATTCATTATATTGTGTTGTGCCTCTCCACCCCACAACTAAAAAGGGAGAATTATTATTTAGTGTTATTTGTTGATTGTTTCCAGTTTGTGCCAATCTTATTGTTTTATGAATTTTCCCTTTTGAATGATCACTCTATACAAACAAATAAACCACATTATTCTGTTTTAAAGTAATTTATTTCATTAGAAAACCTTTGTAATACAATTATTAACAGAATAACCACTCTCGACAACACTATGACCATATTTTTTAAGAGTGATAGTTCAAAGGAAAACTTCTTTTTTTTTAAAAAAGTGGGCATGTCAAATTAGGCTTCAAAATGGAATACAGTACTTCATATTATTATTGGGCCTATTTATCTTTGAGCTAAAAGCCTCTCCATAGACAGACCCTATTGTCAAGACTTCAGATTTTTACTACTAACTATCTCTTTTATTGGTGCTGCTTTTATCATGATAAGTGATATAGCCAGTTTTCTTGCATTGGATTGCTTGTAACCTGCTCCTTTAATTATTGTTGGATGGTGGCCTCTGTGGACGGTGTTCCCATGTTTTTTTGTGTAGATATTGTTTTTAGTGTTCAATTAATTTGTTACTTATTTTCTAGGTACTAGTTTTTAACGTATAGCAGCTGTCTCTATATAATCTTCATTTTAAACATTTTGTTGGTGATGAGCAATAATATAGAGTGTTCATATTCTTCAAATTCTAAGATGGTATCAGAGCAGTTCCTATCTAGGACTGTCTCTGTTTTCCGTTGAGCCTTTTTCGATTGGCCTTTATTGCCAACCAAACTGTGTTTTTTGGCCTTCATTGCCCTTTTTTTTTTACCTTCATCGCCACCCAAACAAAAACCGATTCATAGCCAAACAGAACCCCGTAACAGTACCCAAACAGAAACCTGTTACTGTACCCAAACAGAAACCCTTCATACCCATTCCTTTTTCTTCCGTCCAAGTAAGGTCACGAGGTATCTCAGAAACCTCCGACCGGCCATTTCTCTGAGCACCACCGCCGGAGCAGCTTCCACGCGCCGTCACACGCGTCTGCACCTCCCGGAGCATGTAGGCCACGCACCACCTTCCGGTCATCGGAGAGCGACGTCGTTGGTTTGGTTCACCTCGCTGGCAACCTCTGCTCCTGTTTCTGTGGCCGAAACTCCTGTCCAAGGTTGTTTGGATAGTGGGTTCACCTCCTCTGTTTTGTTCACCTTCTCTGTTTGGCCGGACTTTACGTTTGTTATAGTTCTGTCCCTTTGGTAACGTCTGTTTCTCTGCCTTGATTTTGTTTTGTCTCTCACAATGTCAGCTATGGGTGAAGTTTCTAGTTCCATTCAACCAATGGACGATACTTGATCCCAAACTCCTGGTGAATTGTAGAACATTCAATCTGTGTATAGGCTGAATGGGAAGAATTACCTAAAGTGGTCACAACTTGTTCGCACCATATTAAAAGGAAAAGGGAAGCTGAGTCATCTCATGGGTACTAGTCCTCAACCAAGTGATCCCAAGTTTGAAGCATGGGATGAAGAAGACTCGATGATTATGGCATGGTTGTGGAATTCAATGACTCCAGATATTAGTGATACCTGCATGTTTTTGAACACTACAAAGGATATATGGGATGCGATTGAGCAAACCTATTTCAAAGCCAGAGATGCTGCTCAAGTCTACGAGGTTAGTCTTCACCTACAAAACAGGGAGACAAGACTGTCACTGAGTATGCCAATCAATTGAAATCTCTGTGGCTGGAGTTAGACCATTATAGAGTGATCAAGATTAAATGTCCTGAGGATGCAACAATGCTAAAGGAGTTTATTGAGCAAGACTGCGTTTATGACTTTCTTGTTAGGCTGAATTCGGAATTTGATCATGTGAGAATTCAGATTCTTGGCAAATCTACGGTTCCCTCCTTTACTGAGGTTGTGTCTATTATCCGAAGTGAGGAAAGTAGGAGAGAGCTGATACTTGAACTGAAAATCAGCGAAACTTCGGCTATGGTGGCTTGTGGCTCTAACAAGTTAGAAGCAAGGGTGGAGAAAACATTCTCCTTAGAAGGAGAGAAACCAAGTCAGTCAAAAAATTGGGATAACTTGTGGTGCACTTACTGTAATAAGCCACGACATACTCATGAACTGTGTTGGCAATTTCATGGAAAACCTCCAAGTCGAGAGTGGGGACAAAAATGGAAATAGTCAACGCAATATTGGGAAAGCCAATGCGACAGTGTCGGAAAGCCAACCAACACTTAGCAGTTTCAATTTAGAGGAAATTGAGTGGGTGAGATCACTTCTACACAACCTTGAAAAGCCCTCAGGTACTTGTTCTTTGACTTATTCAGGTAAGTTACCTTTTTCCGTTAGATTCAATGTTTCAGGTACAATTTTTACCAACTCCTAGATTATGGATTTTGGAGCTACAGACCATATGACCAACAACCCCACCATATTTTTCACCTATTCTCTATGCCCAAGCAATAAAAAAATATCCACAACTAATGGTTCCTTGACCACTGTAGCCAGTGTAGGAAATGTCCAACTAAACCCCCTAGTGACTTTAAAAAATGTCTTTCATGTCCCAAAATTGTCCACAAACTTGGTTTCTGTCCAAAAATTAATTAAAGATTTGTCTTGCAATGTGATTTTTTACAATGATCATTGTATTTTTCAGGATAAGGATTCAGGAAAGATGATTGGACGTGCTAGGGAGCAGAATGGTCTCTACCACCTTGAAGCACCTTGTCAGCTAAACAAGACCAAGGGCAGATTTGGACACCCATATTCCTTTACCTCAGAACTTCTTTCCGCCAATAAAGATAAAATCTAGCTTGTTCACTGAAGATTGGGTCATCCATCTTTTTTGATTGTTAAGAGTCTTTTTCCTTCTTTGTTTAAAAATTTTGATGTTGAACAATTTTATTGTGATGCATGTGAAATGACCAAACATAAACGTGTCAATTTCCAATTAATAATACAAGGAGTTTTGTTCCTTTTTCCCTTATTCACAGCGATATTTGGGGTCTCTCTTCCATTCCTATTGTCTCTGGGACAAGATGGTTTGTGTCTTTTATTGATAACTGTACACATGTTACCTGGATTTTTCTACTCAAACACAAGTCTGATATTAGTACTGTTCTTGGTGCGCGTAAAATACACTAAGAGCAAGTGCACTCTATCGCCAAGTAATATAGGACTTGAGTCCCAGTTATCGATCCCACGAGGAATGTCGCGACCGGGATCGCGGCGAAAAATAGTAACTCAAAGGATTTTAGAAATATGGAAATGGAAAATGGAGTCGCCACCAATATTATTTTAACTTAGGAAAAATTGAAAAACTTTTATTTGAAAGTGGTCTTTGGAACCAGATTGGATTCGGGAGTCGGTTATGGATAGGGAAGGGTGGAAATTTAATCCCACAGCACCCCTAACACACCCGTTCTAAAACGGTACCTTAAGTTAATTGTGCAAATTCTTAACAATCATTGGAAATATTTATTTTATCCCTTTTGCAAAACATTATAACTATTTATAAAAAGGAAACTACAAAATTATGAAAATTTAAATTTGGCTTGACAGAAATGAAATTCTGTTCCTACGTATCCCCTGGTGCAATGGGGAACTCAAAGTTACGTAGTTCTTTATAAAATAAGTGTGGATTGATTGATTTTAATTAAAAAAAACTTTTGGAAATGAATTTTGTTTGAAAACAAATTTATTCTTGCACAGGGTTTAAGTTAGCACCGGGCTACTCAATAAACCCTTATGATCCAAATGACATTGAAGGTAGTACTCACTACTCAATCATCATCATTGGTCATTGCATGGATTAAAACTTCTTTTTATTCTTATTCTTTTTTTTTTTTTTTTTATTTTTATATTCTTTTCCCATCTCCCTTTTGACCAAAATGCGTCATCACTGCCTTAATGTGAAATGGGTAGGAGCCCACGTGATCCAACCTCAAACCCAACAAGACAATCAATAATGCAATTTAAAGAAATAAGAGTTTGGAGACTTTGGCAACCATGACAGCACACACCAGGGGACGTTTGGGAAGGGATCCGGTTTAAGATTCGACGGTCGGTTGAGGGTTGATGAAGATGATCGTTTGTAGAGGGGAAGGATCTGGTTGGAGGTTCGACGATCGGTTGAAGGGTTGATGAAGATGGTGGGGGTCACAGTCGATTGGGAAGGGATCTGATCTGGCATTCGACGGTCGGTTGAAGGGTTGATGAAGATGGTGGGGGTCACGGTCGGTTGGGAAGGGATCTGGCTTCTTGGGGTTCAACGGTCGGTGAAGGGAAGGATCTGGCTTCTTGGGGTTCAACGGTCGGTGAGGGGAAGAATCTGTTTTCTTGTGTTTCGACGGTCGGTGAAGGGAAGGATCTAGCTTCTTGGGGTTCGACGGTCGGTGAGGGGAATAATTTGTTTTCTTGTGGTTCGACGGTCGGTGGAGGGAAGGATCTGGCTTTTTGGGGTTCGACGGTCGGTGAGGGTATGATGGTTGTTGGTTCGACGGTCGGTGCAGGGGTTGATGGAGATGGTGGGGGTCACGGTCGGTTGGGAAGGGATCTGATCTGGTATTCGACGGTCGGTGCGGCGAGGGACCTTTTTGGGTTCAACGGTCGGTGCGGACGGTGTGATGGATCTGGTGTTTGAGGTCCGACGGTCGGTGTGGGTATGATGGTTGTTGGTTCGACGGTCGGTGCACGGGGGGGGATTCAGGGGTCCGACGGTCGGTTGGTTGAAGGTCACGGTTGAGGGAAAGGTTAAGGAAGGTGTTGTTTACGTGTGCATGGGTTGATGGAAGGTGGATGGAACTTGTTTGGATGAGATTTCACAGGGATGAGTTGTGTTTGGTGGATGTTTTCGGTCGGGAAAATGCTGAATGTGGGTAGTTGAAGATGAAGGTAGTAAAAGGGAGATGGGTTCACGGTTGGAGAGTGGACATTGGGTTTCAGTCAGGGAGGCTTGAGTGGATATGTAGTATTCATTTCAGGTTGGGTGCAGAGGGATTCAGGGGTTGTGTGCAAGTGAGAATAGCTAGCAAAAATGAGCTACATGACATAAATGAAGAATGTTACCTGTGGAGCTCAAGGTGGAGCAGTTGAAGTGAATGCTATTCCTCAGCAAGGCTCCTGTCTCCTTCTTGTTCCCTTCTCTCTGTTTCCCTTGTGATGGCTATGCTCTTAGAAGTTTATGGTGATGAAGGATTGATAAAGACGATGATCACGGTGGAGAATGGGTGGAGGTGCTGTTTTTGGTGATGAAGGTGGTGAAAATGGTTTACGGTTGAGCTTTTGAGCGATCCTTCCCCCCCCCCCCCCCAAACTCCCGGCTCTCGATGGCCTCCCTTTCAAATTCTCCTCCCCTCTCAAATACTTACTTTCCTCCTTTTGTATCATTCTCGTATCCAAGTTTTCCCCCTTTTTTTCCCTCTTTTCTGTTGACATTTCCTTCTTTTTCTCTTTACGTAAACCACTCCCTACATTGAGCCCCCCATTCCTTTCTGCTGCCCTCCCTTTTCTTTTTTACGTGAGATCCAAAAAAGAAAAAGACGTGTGTGCAGGGATTGCGTGTGAGGGGAGTGAAAGTGTGTGCAGAGAGTGAAGCGTGAGTGTGTGCAGGTGAGGAAAAAAAGGTGAGTGTGACTATTTTGTTTTTTTTTTTTTGTATATTTATTTTTTTTACTTTTTCTTTACTTACTTTTTTTTTTTAGCCCGGTCAAAATTGGGTGTTCACAAGGAATAAATGGTAATTACTTGATTAGTAAAACCCTTTGTTATCTAGACAATCAAAAGTGTAAGAAGAAATTCAAGTTAAAATCAAAACAAACAAATAAAGAAAAACAATGAACAATCAAACAAAGAATAGATAATCAATGAGAGAGAGACTAGGGTGCAAGGTTCACTTGAATCTAATTATTCATATTTTCTTTCATTTATGATGTAAGGTAATTCTTTTGCCAATATTTTCTTGCTATTGAATCCCAATGGTCATGGATGAAACAATATTCTATTCTTAAATTAAATCACATATTTGGTCATTTAGTTGAATTAATTAGGAATGCATTAAACTTCAGTTCAAGAGATGAATTAACATACCTGTCAATTCTATTGGTAGGAAAAATTGATGTTTGGTCATTCACCAATCTAATCCTAGGCTTACCATATAGATTCACTCATTGAATGCGGATGGTCACCGGTCAAACAATGAATTAACGCATGCCAAAAGTGATCAAGTTATGACAAGAATGCAAGCAATATGAAAAACCCTAAAGAAATTACCTTAATCAAATTAGAAATCAAACCTAAACAATTAGGAAAACAAGATCCCCCATAGCCCTAGCTATGGGTTTAGCTACTTATGTTCAATACAAACAAACTCATATCAAGATACAAACCCATGGAAAGAAAACCCAAAGAAAAGGGAAACTAGAAAGAAAGAGAAATCAAAAACCCCTTTAATGGAGATTATGATCTTCAAGCCTTCAAGAATCAAATCCTCATTTGAAGTCGTTCTCCAAGATCTGCTACCGCAAAGCAACTCTCTCAGGGTTAGGGATTTTCTGTGTAATGTGCTCTGTGTCTTTCTGTCTCTGTCTGTGTTGAATTTGGCGTAACTTTTTCCATTTATTGAAAATCACGTGTTCTGATACGTAACTAGCGCCTAGGCGCTCAGTTCTGAGTGCTTGGGCGTTCAGCCACTTAAGTCCAGACACGCTGCCATCTCCTGCGCGCTCAGGCGCTCCTCATCCAGCGCTCAGGTGCTCCACTCTCAGCTCTTAGGTGCTGAACGCTGATGAAAATTTCACTTTTTCTTGCTCCTTTGAATGTCCAATCTTCTCCAGGTGTAATTACCTAACAAAAACACACAAAATACGTAATAAAAACACAATCAAACAATACTAAAAATATAATAAAACTTATGAACAAAATTCAATAAAAATAAATGAAAAGAATATGAAAAACCAAGGAATTGAATTATAAAAATATGACATGTTAACGGTTCATCAAGTCTCCCAAATTTTTGTTTTATGATTAAAAATCAATTTGGGGAGGGTATTAAACGATTGAGGACCGATAATGCTAAGGACTACTTTAATCAGACTCTTGTGCATTTTTTCCAGAAAGAAAGAATAATCCATGAATCATCCTGTGTTTATACTCCACAACAAAATGGGTTGGCAAAACGAAAAAATGGTCATCTTCTTGAAAAAACTCAAGCCCTATTGTTTCAAAGAAATGTCCCTAAGTCATTCTGGGGGGAAGCTGTTCTGATAGCTACTCATATTATAAATCGCTTGCCCACTAAAGTCTTGGGGTTCAAGAGTTCTATGGATGTCCTCTCCACTTTTTATCCTGATCTACACACTTTCAATAATCTTGTCCCTAAAATTTTTGGATGTGTATCTTTTGTCTATGTTCACAGTCCAAACAGGGGGAAACTTGATCCGAGGACTCTAAAATGTATCTTTGTGGGCTATTCTTCGACCCAAAAAGGGTACAAGTGTTGTCATCCTCCAACCAGAAAATTCTATGTCTCCAGAGATGTTACATTCAGCGAAGAAGAGTCCTATTTTTCCCATCCTTATCTTCAGGGGGAGAAGTCAATGAAGGAAGATTTCCTTTTTGACTTGTCCTTACTTCTTGTGTCTAATGGTCCTTCTCATGACCTTCCTGTTGTCCCTAATCCTCCTCCTGAAGTCACTGTTGAACCTGTGTCTAAAACCATTCTTGACCCAGTGGCTGAGTTTGCTATTGAGAATATAAGGTATGGCAAAGGCAAGGTGTTCACAAGAAGGAAGATGGCTGTTCCTGAACCTGTGCAGGCCCAAGAGTTCAACTCGGAGCTTTCGAATGAGGTAATAGTATCTAACGCTTTATTGCAAGATGAAACTGAATTTCATTTGGATAGTAGTGACCAAATTCTTCCTATTGCCATCAGAAAAGGAACCAGAGAGTGCACAAAAAGGCCACTATACCTTCTTTCACACTTCTTGTCCTTTGAGAATTTTTCACCCTCCAATAAAGTCTTCCTTTAAAGCCTAGATACCATTGCCATCCCTACCACCCTACCCGAGGCCTTGTCCAATGGAAAATGGAAACAAGCCATTAATGAGGAGATGGAGGCATTGGAAAAGAATAAAACCTGGGAGCTAGTGCAGTTATCGGCAGGAAAGAAAAGTGTGGGCTGTAAATGGGTGTATATTGTGAAATATAGAGCAGATGGATCCATAGAGAGGTATAAGGCACGATTAGTTGCCAAAGGATATACCCAAACTTATGGAATTGATTACCAGGAGACTTTTGCACCAGTTGCAAAGATGAACACAGTTCGGGTATTGTTGGCATTGGCAGCTAATTATGGTTGGGATTTATAGCAGTTTGATGTCAAGAATGCTTTCTTACAATGAGATTTCGAAGAAGAAGTCTACACGGAGGTCCCACCAGGATATAGGAGGAATTTGCATGCCAATACTGTGTGTAAGTTGAAAAAGGCATTATATGGCCTCAAGCAATCACCGCGAGTATAGTTTGGAAGGTTTGCTAGAATTATGTTGGCTATGGGGTACAAACAAAGCCAAGGGGATCACACGTTATTTGTTAAACACTCTCCTTCAGGGGGAGTCACAGCTCTCTTCGTGTATGTTGATGACATAATAATAATAGGAGATGATGCTAAAGAGAAGCATATTTTGAGTCAGTGCTTAGCCAAGGAACTGGAAATTAAAACATTAGGAAGGTTTAAATACTTTCTTGGAATTGAGGTTGCTTATTCTAGGAAAGGAATATTCATCTCTCAACAAAAATATGTTATGGATCTCCTAAAAGAAACAAGTCATACAGCATGCAAACCGGTAAGTACTCCTATAGATCCCAATATGAAACTTGGACAGACGAGAAGATGATCTTTGCTTGACAGAGAAATGTATCAGCGTCTGGTGGGAAGACTTATTTATCTATCTCATACACGGCCAGATATTGCATATGCAGTTAGTGTGATTAGTCAATTCATGCACATTCCAAAATAATCTCATTTACGAGCAGCATATCGAGTATTGCAGTACCTTAAGGGAACACTAGGAAAAGACATTCTATTGAAGAGAAATGGAGGTGTGGTACTCGAGGCATACACTGATGCGGATTATGCTGGATCACCAGTGGCCAGAAGATCAACTACAAGATATTGCACTTTTCTTGGTGGAAATCTGGTGACTTGGAGAAGTAAAAAATAGAATGTGGTAGCACGATCCAGTGCGGAGGCAGAATTTAGAGCTATGGCTCAAGGGGTGTGTGAGCTACTATGGTTAAAGATTATTCTTGAAGATCTGAAGATCAAGTGGGATGGTCTGATGAGACTTTATTGTGATAACAAGTCTGCAATCAAGTATTGCTCATAATCTGGTATAACATGATCGAACAAAACATATTGAGGTTGACAGACATTTTATCAAAGAAAAACTAGAGAGTGGTTTAATTTGTACACCCTATGTATCTACACAAGGTCAGCTTGCTGATGTACTTACAAAAGGTTTGAATAGTCCAGCATTTCAGACGATTGTATCGAAGCTGGGAATGGAGAATGCATATTCACCAGCTTGAGGGAGAGTGTTGGACAGTGGTGTTGGACGGTGGCCTCTGTAGATGGTGTTCCCACAGTTTTTTGTGTAGATATTGTTTTTAGTGTTCAATTAATTTGTTGCTTATTTTCTAGGTACTAGTTTTTAATGTATAGCAGCTGCCTCTATATAATCTTCATTGTAAACATGTTGTTGGTGATGAGCAAAAATATAGTGTTCATATTCTTCAAATTCTAAGAATTATCATTGACCAGTAACTGCATAAATTTTGAAATGTATGGTAATATTTCTAAAGACATTCATGTGCTGCTATCTTAAACTCTTTGTATCATTTTTGTACTGCAGTTGTCATTTTTGTGATTGTGACTTTTTGCCACTAAGGGTGTGTTTGGGAGTCAGGATTAGAAGGGAAAGGGAAGGGAGGGAGGGGTTTGGAGTGAAAAAACCTTTGTTTGGGAGTTTTGAAAATAAAGGGGAAGGGAAAAGGGGATTATGGGATGCCCTCCAATGCCCCCATTTTCAGTTCCCCCAAATTGGGGGGTTTGGGTTTAAAATTACCCACGTCTCCTTCGCTCGTCTTCCAGAGCCGCCTATTGTCTCCGGTGAACTGGGCCCCGATCATGACTTTTTCATCTACAGCCGTCACTTCAACCCCACCGTCTTGAACCTCGGCCGTCAGATGGCCGCCATCTCCTCCGTTCTGCTGCAGCTGTGTAGCAGCGGCGGACACGTGGTGGCTTCCAGTGCCCTGTACGGTGGGTGTGGTCGGAAGAGGGGGAAGATGAAAGAGGGGAAGCGTTTAACCGTCAAGGATGTCGTCTCCGGGGTTCACGGGCGGTGGAGCCTCGGATTTCTTCGCCGGAGCAGCAGCTTTTCCCAACCGATCCATGGCAGCGGCAACACCCAACATGAACAACCCCGCCACCTCTGCAACCACCGCCACCACCCACAACCTTCACCCTTCTCATCCTCTATACCGAACCCAGCAGCAACACCCCGCAATTTTGCTCGACCCTTCCTCTCACATCCCACAACAACGCCAAACACCCAGCAGCTTTTCATTTATTTTGTTTTGTTTTTCACTTTAACATTTTTTATAAAATATTAATTATATTAATTTTTTTAATAAAGGGTAAAATGGTAAAAATATATTTTAAACTCTCCATTTCCTTTCCTTCGTATATTCCACACTCCCAAACAAGGAGGAGGATAAACCTCTCATTTTCCTTCCATTCCTTTCCCTTTAAACCCTTCCCCTTCCTTTCCCTCCAAACTTCCAAACACACCCTAAGAAGTGAGCTTTTGCTGATATTATCAATTATTTTTTTACTTGTCTTATAGTTTAGTTTCTTAAACACATCATTCAATGTCTTCAACGCTGTTTTTAATGCATTTGACAACATTAATGTTATACTCATACTGTATTTTTCTACTTAGATTTCCGTTTATATATTGAATTCTGGAATTGAAACTTCGCCCTTTTTTTTATCATGGGTTTCTGCAGTTGATTGTCACTGCCAGTGAGGATTGTACATGTCGTATATGGGGAATTGATGGTGAACAGCTGCAAGTCATTAAGGAGCACATGTAAATTATAAACATGAATTCTTGATTATTGAGAATTAAATTGCTAATTGCTGATTTTTGGAATTTATGTGGCTCTAATCAAATAAGCATTGAAGATAATTGATTTTATCTGGACTTTTGACATTCTTTGAATTGAGTATCTAGAGGAAACAGCCATAATATGTTATCTTGAATCATCTGGACTTAATAAAAGTCGTTGATCTTATGTTTACCCTTAAAGACTTGACTCAAAAAATATCACTTGTTAATTGTTATTGATTGTTCTTGCTGCACTTTAATGTTGAAAATTGTCTTTTTTTGGGTGGTAGATAACTAGATATCTGTATGACATTTTGAATGAACCAAGGAATTCCATAATCTGAATGTTGGATTTTCCTACAAATAGATGTTTCAATTCTGTCCTTTCTAAAAGTAAAAATGATTGAGAGAGTGATATGGTCTAATACAAGCAAGACAAAAACAATGAAGTTTTCAATTTGTCTTATATCTTGCAATTCTACTGTGATACTGCTTCACAAAAGTCATAACCTTATTTGCATGTCTTTCAGATTCTCACTTTCTCACTAATTAAAGGAATAAGGGGAATAATGAAATATGTGCGTTCTTTGCTATGTACAGAGGAAGGGGTATATGGAGATGTTTGTACGACCCAAATTTGTCAATTCTCATAACTGCTGGGTTTGACTCTGCTATTAAAATGCATCGGCCTCATCCTTCTCTGTCCAGGGGCTTGGCAGCAGCACAAGGCTCCCCTGGGAGGACAGAGATGTTTTCCATTTTCATCCCTAATGTGTTGGAGCATATTGGACTCATGGACAGGTAGGATTATTAAATGTGATAAGCTCACTTAGGATGCCCACTAACATTACAGAATTTTGGACTGATTTCTGGATGCCTTTGTCCATATTCAGTTGTATTTACCAATTTTCATGTTGACTGGCCTTTTTGCCTCCGTATTTGCTGCAGCAAGAGTGAATACGTTCGTTGTTTGCGTTTTTCCTGTCAGGATACTCTTTATGTTGCTACCAATCATGGTTATCTCTACCATGCTAAATTATGTGGTACTGGAGGTGCTCACTGGAATCAACTTGTCCAGGTCAGCAACGGGGCACCAATTATCTGTATGGATTTATTATTGTCTAAGGACTCATTTGAACTTGACTGTGGTGCTGAGAATTGGATTGCTATTGGAGATGGTAAAGGAAATATGACAGTTATTGGAGTTAGTAACGATGATGGTACTCCTACAGTGAGGTTAAGCTTTACCTGGCCAGCTGAAGTGGAGAGACAGCTCTTGGGTACCTATTGGTGCAAATCTCTGGGATGTAGGTAGTGACCTTCTCTTATCTTTCAATAATAATGTCTAAATTATTGACAAGATACTTTGACCTTAAACCTTGGACAGATACATGATGCAAGTTGATGAGGTGTGAACCTATCCTTCTGTACTCACTGCCTGACAAGTGTCCTGGGCTCGCTATTAAAATGAGTCTAATTCATCAAAATTACCGATGTACTCCACACCATTATGAAACTTTAATCAGGGAAAAGAAATACAGTTATTGCTAATTTAGCTCTCATCATATCTCTCTTTTGGTTGACAGCCCATAAAATCATACTAGGTTTTGCTGTATAATCATCCTCCCATAGTTTCATCTTACCATGCATGTCATGTAGCGCTATCAAATGGGAGATCCTAGTACATTCTCTTCTATGGATTACCCCATACAGTTTTGCATATGTTTATGCTTAAATTATTCTTTTGTTTTTAATAACATATTATCATTCTCTGGTGACACAAAATTGTGTAGGTATGTCTTCACAGCTGATCCTAGAGGAACTTTGAAACTCTGGAGGTTGCCTGACCCTTCACAATCTAATCTTCAGAGGTCCATGAGGAGTAACAGTGTGTCACATATAGCGGAATTCATATCAGGTTATGGAATGCGGATAATGTGTTTGGATGCATGCATGGAGGAAGAGGTATTCATCTATCCATCTTCTGCCTTTTAACTTTTTATTCTTTTTGGGGTGAGTTGGTGGAATTTTGACGTGTTCGGTATTGGTTACTGATGTTGTGTGGTAGACTATAAGCTACTGGATAGAATCTGACTTTATGCTGCAATTAAAATAGCATTTTACAAAAGCTGCTTTTATGTAGAGGTGGACAGTGGACCTTGATATGACATTGTTCAATAACTAACTATGGGGAACAGGGATATGGGATATTTTTCATTTTGACTTTTAAGATGTTATCATTCAAGTATAACTAGCTTATAATTTAAAAATGGAAACTCATTTGGAACCCGATATCAATTTTTCTGCAGGTCCTAGCGTGTGGAGATCTACGTGGTAATATGGTTCTGTTCCCTTTGCTAAAGAATCTGGTGCTGGGCACATATGTTACTCAAGAAGTGAAGATACCCCCAGTTAATCATTTCAAAGGAGTTCATGGGATTTCAAGTGTGTCCAGTGTTTCTGTAACTAAGCTTGGTTACAATCAGATTGAGATATGCTCAGTGAGTTTAACTATTCATCCTTCTAATTGTAGTGATCCAGATTTCAACTATTTTCCAAACGAAAACATTAAGAGCACTGTTAATATTCAAACTCACAAGTACGAATATCGATGTGCTCTACTTTGATTCCAATTGTTGACTTTTATTCATGTTCAGACTGGAGCAGATGGTTGTATATGCTATCTGGAATATGATAAAGATATGCAGAATTTGCAATTTACGGGGATGAAACAAGTGAAAGAGTTGACTTTGATTGAATATGTTTCTGTGAATAACAACTCTGTTGATTCATTGTCAAGCAGCTATGCAGCTGGTTTTGCATCAGTAGACTTCATAATATGGAACTTAGCTAATGAGAATAAGGTACTTAAACTACTTTTTCTCTTTCCTGTACTCTGTTTAGTTAATATTTACATTATCTGTTGCTGCATACCATTACCACCTGTTAAAGCTGTGATGATTAAGTGCATATGCTATTAGCAGGTGGTGAAAATTCCATGTGGTGGATGGCGGCGTCCTCATTCCTATTATCTAGGTGATGTGCCAGAGATGAAGAACTGCTTTGCCTTTGTCAAGGTTTGCTTTCTGCTTTGAACTCTTTACTATTGAACAAATTTAGTAAGCAATTTACATTTCTTTAAGCTTTATCTGTCCTAAAGTACATGACATTTGCTCATTAGATCTTGCTGCTCAAACTCAAAGTTATGTATATCCTTGTTAAAAAATCTTTATAGTAACTGTAGTACTTTATATTTGAGATCATTTTATGGTTTGGCTCGTTGATTGGACTTGAATATGAGCTCGATAAGACTTTCACGGCTTCAAGGCCTCACCTTTTTTATTGGTTGAGCCTAACAATGAGTATGGTGGACCGGGTGAAGTTAAATAAAAAGCCTGTTGAATCTGATTGCCTTATTGATTTGTGCGTAGTCTTTAGGTGGTGTTTGGTTTGTTTTTTGTTTTCATTTTCAGTAATAATTACAAAAATGCCACCTTGTTTTCATCATTTCCTTCACAAAATCTTGAAAACAGAAAACAAAGTGAAAACAAGGTAACATTTTTGTAATTATCACTGAAAACATATCAACTGAAAATGAAAACAGAAAACAAACCAAACACCACCTTATTAGATTTCAAAATTTTCCAAACCATATCTATTGGGATCAGAAAGGAACATTTTGTCCGATTGTTTAGCTTCTCTTTGTTCTATTGCTTTAATAATGTGGATGTTGGTAAAGCTTAAAATTGGTGTTGAAATTTAGTGTTGAAATTGTAGCACTAATTTTAGCACTTTTTCAAGCTTTTCCAACACCCACTTTATTAGAAACTAGGCCTATTGTGTCCTGGGTAATTGATTTTTGTTATCACAATCATATTTTTCTGAATAGCCCTAACAAATAATGCCAATTATTACAGGATGAAATGATACATATACATAGACACTGGATTCATGATAGAGATGGGAAGATATACCCTCAGAGTTTGCATATGCAATTCCATGGGAGAGAGATACATTCTTTGTGCTTTATCTCTGAAGATATGCTTCTTGGAGATAGTTATAAGCATACCTTATTTTCTAAATCAAGTTGGATTGCAACTGGGTGTGAAGATGGAACTGTGAGGTTAACTTGGTAAGACCATTATTGTCTGTTGTCTGTAGAACTGGCTTGAGTACCTTATTAACACCTAATGTGTCTGTTTGATTTAGGTATTCTCCAGGTACTGAAAATTGGTCCACGTCAAAATTGCTTGGTGAACATGTTGGAGGATCAGCTGTAAGATCAATTTGTTGTGTGTCAAAATTACACACCATTTCATCAGATATAGCTGATATATCTGATGGGACGGGTGAACTGAATGCTGCTGTTGAAGACAAGGATAATCCAACCTTACTGATATCAGTGGGTGCAAAGCGTGTCTTAACTTCTTGGCTACTGAAAAATAGGAGGCTGGACAACAAAAACAACTTCCTAACTGATCATCAGTATAATTCAAAAGGAGCTGATGCTCAATTTTTGTCAAGTTTGTCCTCGTCAATGACTTTCCAGTGGCTTTCCACTGATATGCCAGCCAAATATTCAATTACACACAAATATCCAGAAAATGGTGTGGACAATGGTGTTGCTGAAAATGTTTCTAATAATGCTACTGAAAGGGGAATGATGAACTTGATCAGAGATAAATATGAGGATGACTGGAGATATCTTGCAGTCACTGCTTTTCTTGTTAAATGTGCTGGTTCCAGGTGAGAGAAGATGCCTAATACTTGCTTTCTTGATTCTGTTTTTGGTTAAACTCAAACTAATTCCACTAAAAAAAAAAATCTGAAACTAACCTTCCGTTTTGTATATATCTTTCAGGATATCTGTCTGTTTTGTTGTTGTTGCTTGTTCAGATGCTACACTTATATTACGGGCTTTAATTTTGCCCTATCGCTTATGGTATTTACAATTACTCCTATCAAAGTCAATGCTAATCTTTTCTCTGCTTTCTTATTTTTCTTGTTACATGTTACATGTCTCCTTTCCTTTTACCTAATGGCAGGTTTGACGTTGCTTTTCTGGTTCCTTTATTGGCACCTGTTTTGTCATTGCAGCATATTATCTTTCCCATATGTAGGCGTTATAAAGGTTTGTATGCTCTTCTAGTGATTGCTGGCAAGAGTTGTGGACCACCTAATCCCTTCCTTTCTCATGCATGTGGAAGTTTCTTTATAATTAGCCCATATTATTTCTAAGTTTGTCTCTTCAACATGTTTTGGATGTCGTTACCTGTTGCCTGCTAATCACAATCAATGGTAAAATGACTTGATGCATGATGCACTGGCATCAAGAAAGCCCAAGTTCAAAGATGAAATTGTCTCAATGTTTTGGTTTACGTATGATAATGGGGTGCTTTTTAATAGTCCACAGGCCCCTCTCGATTATAGTTACACAGGTTCATTAGGATAACAAGTTATTACTTTAGTTAATTTGATATTTAGAGCTAAGAATATTTCAATAATTCTCATTCCCAGGTTATTGGCTGTATTTGGGATTGGGTTGATACTTAGGTGTTACTGGGTCTTGTTTTAATGTGGGTGTTTTTGTTATGGATTTGGTAGTAGTTGGAGTTTTAATCCTGAGAGTTTGGATTTATTCTGTCTCTTAAGGATAAGTTATAGGAAGCTTATTAATAGGTTTGCAATGCTTTCTTTCAAAAAAATGATCAGTTTTTGGGTTCTTAGATGTGCTTTTGTCTTTTTTAGAATCTTCCAACTAAACTGCTAACAATGGTAAAGTTGTATGTAATGAAATTATTTAGATAGTGGTAATTTGAAGTATTTTGTGTCATGCTCAGTATATGAAATGACAAAAATTATTTGTTAAGATGACTACACTGATAGGAACCACTTTTCTGTTATAGAAATTGGGAATCAAAACCAGAAATACAGAAAACTGAAACGGGAATTACAGATACTAAGAAAGAAAATGAAAATGGATAGATACAGCAGGTACTTCAAGGGACCTGCAACCTCCCACTCCAAACCTTTCCTTACCAAAACTGAAGCCCCCCTCACTTTTTCATCCTTCTCTCTTAAAGTCCTCCCACTATCAACTTACCCATTCACATCCTACCACGTGGACGGGTAGTTACAATTAGAATTCCTTTCCTTCCCTTGCTGACTCATGCTCTCCCCTCTAACCGTGTGGTTGCATAGGACAGATTCCCTGCTTTCTCTCCTATCATTCTTAAAGTACACCCTTGTCATGGGTGGATACCTATCAATACTCCCCTCCAAAAGATTCACCTTGTCCTCAAGGTGAAGGGTTGGGGAAATATAATAGCTTAAGGGACTCCCGCCGTGATCCCATTGCTTGAAGCATGAAAGCCAAGAGTTGTGTTCCTTGGAACCCACTTTGGCACTGCCAACTTCCACCCCACATTGCTTGCCACAAGCAGCTACAGTCTTCAATAACTCCTCAGAAATTGGCAGAATGCAAACCACATCATCCTGCAGTAAACCATCTGCATTGCCATGGAGCTTAGTACCACACATTCAGCCATTTAGGAAGTTAATTTGAGGTTCCACTTCCACTCCAACAGCATAGTTGACTTCAGCCACAAGAGGAGTTGAGCTTGCAATCAAAGATGATCCTAGATTCAAAATAGCAGCACAACCTCCATCACCAACACCCTGTTCCACCTTGGGATTTCCATTGCTTGCAACTGAAAATTGTTCATGAAGAGGAATCTGATTTCCCTAAGCCCTTCTAACCAATCCAACCTCAAATCCACGTCTATTCCACCTGGGTCAAATAAGAAGAAATCATGGACTATATCAATGTCTTGCAACCGCATCGACAGTCCCTTCTTTCTGCCTTTTATTCTCCATCCATCCTTCTCTTTATTATAATTCTTGTGATAATCTTAACTTCCACCACTTGCCAGTACAAGAACATGTGGATCCCAGCTTCTAGTGAGGTCATGCAGCCTTCAATTTTGTCCACCAAGTAGATGCATACAATAGCATTATAAAGAATTGTGCATTTGGTGAACTTATCCATATGATCAACACTTGTGTAATCACAATTATCATTGCTGGATTGAAATGGAGATAACCTAAACAGTAGTTTATCAAACATTCTGCAGTAGGGCCATCATACATAAGCTGAAGCCATCATACATAAGCTGAACCCATATTGGAGAGTATGCCCATTTCTGTAATGGGTCATTATATGTGTAGGTTCCACTCTACAAGTCTACAACAGCATGGGTTGTAAACCCAATGAACGCAACCCAACTTGAAGGTGCAGGAGATTCATTGAAGGACAATATGCAATTGGGTAAACTGGTAGCTAAGTTGACCATCTTCGTACCCATTTGTATCCACAGCTCCCAGGTCGGGAGCTTTGATACCAATTGATAGGAACCTCTTCTCTATTAAAGAAATTGGGAATCAAACCCAGAAATACAGAAAACTAAAATGGAAATTACAGATACTAAGAAAATGGATAGATACAGCAGGTACTTCAAGGGACCTGCAACCTCCCACTCTAAACCTTTCCTTACCAAAACCGAATCCCCCCTCACTTTATCATCCTTCCCTCTTAAAGTCCTCTCACTAACAATTTGGCCATTCACATCCTGCCACGTGGACAGGTAGTTACAATTAGAATTCTCTTCCTTCCCTTGCTGACTCATGCTCTCCCCTCTAACCGTGTGATTGCAAGGGACAGATTCCCTGCTTTCTCTCCTATCATTCTTATAGTACACCCTTGTCATGGGTGAATACCTATCACTACACTGTTCCTTTCTCATTTACATTTTTAATCTACACACTAGAATAATTTTAGAGGTCCTTCCTCATTTATGTTGTGTGTCTATGATCTATTTTCCTGCTTTAATTTTATTCATCTTATGTCTGAACTTTCTTTTGCAGAAAACATCCAAGCTGGAAATGTTTATGTTGTGATTAGTGGGTCTACTGATGGGAGCGTTGCTTTTTGGGACCTAACTGACAGCGTTGAAGCTTTTATGCAGCGGGTTTCAGTTTGTAATGTAGAGAAGTGTTTTGACTGTCAAAAACGTCCACGCACAGGGAGAGGAAGTCAGGGTGGTAGATGGTGGAGATCTTTAAGCAGTGGCTTGTCAAAGAAAAGACAAGACAGCGGTCTGGTCACCTCAAAAGCCAAAGACAAGACCAAAAGCATCAGTTATGCTACACGTGGGACCTCTTCAATGCCTAATGATTCTGAAGACAGCAAGATGGTTTGTTCTCAAGCCATGCATACAGCTTCCTCTGAGTCAGAAATTAAGACTGATAATTCGTCCGTTGAAATATGTGAAATACAGCCTCTATGTCTTTTGCAAAATATTCACCAATCTGGTGTCAACTGTCTCCATGTTTCTGAGATAAAGGGTGGCCAAAATTCTGATAGTTGTCATGTGTACAGTATAATTAGTGGGGGTGATGATCAAGCACTTCATCATCTTATAGTCGAATTATCACTTAAATCAAGAAATTTAGATAATGGTATTATGATTCCAGATATAACACATTTGGTCTCTGAACCTGAATATGAAAAGGATGTCAATTTTCAAAGTTGGAGCAAGAATTATGGGATCAGATGCTTATATCATGAAAAAATTCCCTCGGCCCACAGCTCTTCTGTGAAAGGTAAAGCCGTATAATTATACTTCTCAATATCTATCTACATTTTTTCATTTTATAAAGAATAGTGCATTTTTTGTTTGATCCAATGCTTCCTTGGTCTTCCCGACTAAATTTTTTTCCGTTACTTCATCTAGCATCTTGTCTCACTGAGAATCTTAAACCTATAATTCCCTTTATAATTGTTCTTGTTTATGAGAATACTTGTCTGTTGCCGATTTGCTAAGAGATTTGCATCCGCTTTTCATTTGCTAAATATTATAATATTTATGGTCCTTGCAAACCATATCCATTTGAACCACTTTTTCAAGTTGAAGACAATAACCAGAAATGCATAGAAACATCTGAACTTCTAATATTTGTTTTCAAGAAGTTTGATCTGTGACGCATCACAATCACCTTTTATTTTATGAAGGTGTCTGGACAGATGGATCTTGGGTGTTTTCAACTGGACTTGATCAGCGGGTCCGATGCTGGCATCTTCACGAGAGTAAACTAATTGAGCATGCACATCTAATAGTTAGTGTGCCAGAGCCAGAAGCGTTATCTGCTAGAGCTTGTGGCAGGTCATTGTTATATATGAGAGGATGACCAGATTGGGTGGTATATCATATTGTTCTTTCTCTGAACTCTAGCTTGTGTCTTATGCAGGAACCATTATCAGATTGCTGTTGCTGGAAGAGGGATGCAAATAGTTGACTTCTCAGGATCCTGACATGAGATTGATGACTGGTGATGAAGTGATTGTTGTTGTTTAATTTTATTTTTTTACATCAGAATAATTTATGGAGGTGCAATTTTCCTAACCTTGTTCCAATGAAATGGTAATCTCTCTAGTCTCAGCAAAATGGTCTGTGATTGCTCCGTGTAACTTGTGCAAATTACAGTTTTAAAATAATCATGTTTAGCATTTATAGATATAAAACTCAAGCGCTAAATGACATATTGGTAGATTGACTGGTTAAATTTTCTGTTTTTCATTTAAGTAGCATATTATTGTTAACAGGGTCAGCAAGGTGATCCCAAAGATTCGCTAAGGGACCTTTATCAGCTATAATCCACCCCGCCCAAAAAAAATGGAGAACATAGCAACCTGTCCTTTCTTTACATTTTTAACATTAAGTTTTACAAATGCCACTGGATCAACACAAGTCCCAAGGGATCAAAGCTACCTCTTGGATAGAGGGTGATGGCCTGTCAAGGGTACTCAGCAATGCGGTAACCTTCTGCTGAACCTATAAGGATGACTTGACTTGCCCATATGGCTGCTAATTGCTCTAGACATTTAGTTGAGCTTGGGTTTCTAAGATCAACCGCCCTCACTGAAGATTTATGCATTGAACCACACGATCTTACCAAACTAGACATCGTTTTTACAAACGAAGCTCTGGGTCTGTTAATCTTGCAGTATTTTATCATTATACCTTAAGCACCTGAAAAAGATCGAAGGTTCTTGACGTGGTCTGGGCCATATTATGGATTTCCAATGAATGGATAGAGTAAAATTGGTGTGGCAACCACACTATCTTGCCTTGGTGTGGATGCCAGTTGCTAACTCTGTTGTATAGGAAAGCACCTTGTGCGCGAATGGGGAGGATGATGCCATGGTTTTCAGAGTTTGAAGCTGAGTGGGTGATGAACGTAGGGGAGCCTTGTAGCCTATCCTTATTTGAGTAGGTGGAAAAATATAGATAAAGTAGAGTGCAGAAAAATATTTTGAGATTCACTCATTGTTGCTTGATAGAGAACAAAACAATCACTGTTTTAACTAATTTTCATGTTATATAAATGAACATCACTTTCAGCATTCTCAAATTTTTATTTTCCTCAGGTATTATTAACAAGTGCAGGCTAATAGTGATTTTTGAGCCCCGCAGCTCATATCCTAGTGGATATTAACCTGATTTGTTGATTAGGTGATGGCAAAGTTTTAAGTATCTCCAACTTCAAAAAAATATATATCTCGCTCACTTTCTCAGCCTCAACATGTGGAATTCCAAAAATTTGAGTTGCATGTTTGCACTTCTTTTAAAATGAACGTACATTTTTCTGCTGGAATCAATACTAAACATAATACAGCCAAATTTGAGTTTGGTGTCTTAGTAAACCAATCTTGTATGATAGAAAGTGTAAGTGGATACTTATTTTAAGTTTTAAATCCAAGGCTGGCTTTGTTGTAATTTTGCCCCTACTCTACGAGTGGCTGCAAAACATAATATCGGCTATTCACGTTAAGAACTAGATATAAGTGTAGCGAGAGACTGACAGATTTACCTCCCAAAAAAAAAAGTATAGTGAGAAAATCGTTAACATTTGAAGATTCATAAGGACAATCTGACATACTAGTAACAGTAATATTTGTTGGCGAATTCTACAATGCATCGTGCTGTGAGTTATGGTGCACGGTACACTGTTTACTTCACCTGTGATTACAAGTTTTTTTTTTTTTGGCTTTTGACCAGTTTTAAATATATAATAAAAAAAAACCTTCTACTTTTATGATTTAACCTTTTAAGTTTTATTTTTTTGCATTTAAATCCTTCATACAGGAAAAAAAAAAAAAGAATACTGCAACACAAGCTCGGATCAGATTTGGCAGTTTAAGATCCCACTGGCATGTTATTTAATTTCACTGATATTGATCAGATTTGGCTATTATAGATCTGATTTGCACTCTGGAGCAGTCCAATGCTGGAATCTATCCTGTCGGTGTCACAAACCCAAAAGAAACTGGAAAGTAGCATTAAATTGAAGGGCTGTTACTTTTTGTCCCACATCAGGGTGAACATAGAATAGCATAGGATGGCGAGTTCCAATAATTGTAGGTGGACCGTACTAAGAATAGGTTTGTTATGGTTAAAATTGATTTTGATTTACCAATTATACAAGGCTAATATATGTGATAGGTAGGCCTTTTTGAAATGTTAAGCATATAAAAGTTCAAGTCAATCCCACCGAAATCTTGTCGGTAAGATCCAATCAACTTATATTTAAATATGTGATGATTCGATAAATACATGTTTGATACAATTTATTAATGGTCATTGATTATTTGGCGTCGTTATAACTAATGGTTATTAATAGTTTCATGCTATAATAATTAAATATAACATAATCATAATGTTCAAAATCTTAAATGACTTGAACAAAAAATATTCAAAGAGTTAATTCTCTAAAATCTTATATAATTCAGTCTGATAGCTTAGGTCAAACATGTTTTATTTTTTACCTAGACACTTAAACCTACTTACTTTATATATGATCCTACCAATTTCTTGATTTGCTTAGGTACTCGATCTCGTTGTTGACTTCCCTATGAGTGTGTTTGGAATGTAAAAAAATGATAAATGATTTCATTTGTAAATCAAACTTAATTAAATCTTGTGTTTAAAATGTTAAAAAATAGAAAATAATTTGATTTTTAAAATTTCATAGATTTCATTTTTTTATTTTTTAAATTCTATTAAATTTGATAGAATTTGTTAGGATTTGAAATAAATAGATTATTTTACCCTTAATAACTATCTCTAACAACATCCATAAATGTTAAATATAAAATAATAAAATTAAATCAAATCAATTCTCATTTTAATGAATTTTAAACACAAAATTTAATTTCTAAATCAATTCAAATCCTATTTTTTTTAAAAATTCCAAACACAAAATTTGATTTCTAAATCAAATCAATTCAATTCAAATCAAATCAATTCAAATCATTTCTTATTTTTATTCATTTCAAACACACTCTATAAGTATCCAGTGAATCCTTTTTACCTATTGACCTAGGTCTCGGTCAATACTCGAAATAGTAGGGTCTGTGAATTTTTGTCATTGACGATGTAAAGGAGGGGTAGCAAGGGATGACTAATTCGACGGGGACATCGATAATGATGGTGGAGAAGATTTCGATGAACAAGGCGAAAAGTTGAACCCAGTTGGTGCTTGATATAGAAAACTAAGAATCAGAAATGGAGTTTGACAAGAACTTTCTGGTAGAACCGAGAATACACAAAGACATGACTTGCAATTGTGCAAGAAAATCATGCAAGGAAAGAATGAATCAAGTAGAGAATCGAGAGAAGATGAAAATGATTTGAAGAAATGCTTCAATTGAATGAATCAAAGAGAACAACAGTATTTATACAAGTGCAAGTGAAACTAACAGCTAACAAAATAACTAACTTCTTAGAAAGCTAACTAATCACCATAACTAACTAAAACTAATTTAAGCTAGCTAAACTTAAGTTACAAAGCAAAGCCTTATTTGTTTTTCTCGGGTAATACCCCCCAGCAAGCTGGAGGCCCACAAATGTTGAGGAGTCCCAGCTTGGAATGAACATCTGTGAAGGCATAAGAAGGAAGGGGTTTAGTCAATATGTCAGCCAACTGCATGGCTGAGGAGACTGGGAGCAATTTGAGCAAGCCTTTGGTGGAGTGTTCTCTGACAATGTGACAATCTAATTCAATGTGCTTGGTTCTCTCGTGAAAAACTGGATTAGCCGCGATGTGCATAGCGGATTGATTGTCACAATAAAGCAATGCTGGTGAAATGAATGAAACATGTAAATCCTACAAGAGATAAGACAGCCATTGCAAATCACAGGTGGTGGTAGCCATGGCTCTATACTCAGCCTCACAGGAACTTCTAGAAACCGTGGTTTGCTTTTTTGATCTCCAAGAAATAAGGGAAGTGCCAAGGAAAATACAATAGCCCGTTATGGATCTTCTAGTGTCGGGGCAAGTGGCCCAATCACTATCACTATAAGCCTTCAGTTGAAGTGTGGAATCAGCTGGGAAATGTAACCCAAGACCAGGGCAGCCCTTAAGATATCTTAACACCCTTAAGGCTGCAGCATGATAGGAAGTAGTGGGTTTGGCTAAAAATTGTGAAAGTTGTTGTACTGCAAAGGTGATGTCAGGGCGAGTTGCTGTTAAATACAACAATCGGCCAACAAGTCTTCTGTAAGCTTGTACATCTTCAAATGGAGTGGTATCATCGTGGTGCAGTCTCAGTTTGGTGTCCATAGGTGAATTAGCAGGCTTGCAAGCTAACAGTCCAGCATCTGAAATAAGCTCCAAAGTGTACTTCCTTTGATTCACAACTATTCCAGTAGAGTTCCTTGCTACCTCAAGACCCAAGAAAAACTTCAAATTGCCTAGATCCTTGATCTTGAAAGTGGAGTCCAGTGTTGTCTTTATGTTGCTAATTTCAGTGCTATCATTTCCAGCTAATATCACATCATCTACATAAACAAGCAAAGCTGTGAAGGAGGACTCAGTTTTCTTGACAAACAGTGAGTAATCACTCTTGGATTGTGAATATCCGGAAGTGATTAGAAAACAAGACAGCTAGGCAAACCATTATCGGCTGGCCTGCTTAAGACCATAGAGAGATTTTTGCAATTTGTAAACTTGTCCTGAATGAGTACTTGAAAGACCAGGAGGCATGTTCATGTATACATCTTCCACTAAGTCTCCATGAAGAAACGCATTATTCACATCCAATTGCTTTAGAAACCAGCCATGAATGGAAGCTAAAGACAAGATGAGCCTTACTATTGTCATTTTTGCAACTGGAGAAAATGTATCGAGGTAATCAATGCCTTCAGTCTGTGTGTAACCTTTAGCCACGAGTCGTGCTTTATATCTCTCAATTGAACCATCGGCCTTGTACTTGATCTTAAAGACCTATTTGCATCCAATGGGAGTTTTACCCTTTGGAAGATCAGTCAATATCCATGTTGGATTTGCTGCCAGAGCTTGCAATTCGGCTTGTATAGCTTATCTCCAACAATCATGTTTGATGGCTTGGTTATAAGTTGATGGCTCAACCTCAGTAGACATAGACAACACAGAAGCTTTATAAGAAGGAGACAAAGCATAATATGATAAATAAGAGTCAATAGGATAATGAACATTATTAAAAGAATTAATAGGAGAAGAGATACTAGTAGAGGAATTGGCAGCAGTTGTGGTGGCTGCTATTCTGCAATGATAATCCTGTAGGTAAGAGGGTGCCTTCCTTGCTCTACTAGATCTTCTTGGTTGTTCTTCTTGTAAATTAGGTGATGCGGAAGATGATGATTTTGTTGTAGTAGGTGAAGTGTGGTTAGATGGAGTGGAATATGAAGGTTCATGGAAATTTGTTGCAGAATGTGATGGTGGTTGGGGACATACTGCAGCTTCTGATGAAGGTGGATTGGTAGGAATTTTTGCGGATTGTGGTGACAGCACATCTCCATATGTTGCAGGGTTATGCATATCAAGAATGGGAAAAGGGAAAGTGATGGGAGATGTAGAAGATTGAGATAGGGGAAAGATGGTTTCATGGAAAGTTACATTTCGTGATACCATTAATTCTCTTGTTTTCAAATTTAAAACGATGTAACCTTTGGTCCCAGACTTGTAGCCTAGAAAAATGCATTTGCAAACCTTAGGATCCAACTTAATCTTGGGTGCAGGAGCTACATTAGCAAAGGACAAGCACCCAAAGACCTTGAGATGAGTTAAATATGGTAATTTTTGAAAAAGCCTCTCATGTGGTGAATGTTTATGCAAAAGAGGAGTTGGAAGTAAATTAATGATGTGAACAGCATGTATCACAGCATATGACCAGTAAACTTTAGGTAGAAAACTTTGAATCATCAGAGCTCTAGCTACATTTAAAATGTGTTGGTGCTTTCTTTCCACAACTCCATTTTGTTGTGGAGTGTAGATGCAAGAAGTTTGATGAATAGTCCCATTTTTAGCATAAAAATCATTCATGAGGAATTCGGGACCATTATCACTTCTAATAGTTTTAATTTTTGCATTGAATTGCCTTTCAATCAAAGCAACAAAATTTTTTAAAGATTGTGAAATTTCTCCTTTATGTTTCATTAACAAAGTCCAAGTGTATCTAGAAAAGTCATCTACAATGGTTAAAAAATATTTGTGTCCATGGATGGATGGTGTTGGGAAGGGACCCCATATATCAACATGAATCAAATCAAAACACTTTATTGACTTTGAAGTACTTACAGAGAATGATAATTTTCTTTGTTTAGCTAAATAACATATATCACAAATGTAACTTTTACTAGAGGTAACATAGGGTATACATGAATGTAAGGCATCGATACAATCAATGGATGGGTGAGCTAACCTAAAGTGCCAAATGCTAGGTGGAGGTATGGTTATGAAATTTACAACTACAGAATTACAACTGTCCAAAGAATTAGTATGGCAAAGAGGCATCCTCAAAACATACAGTCCATTTTGCACCTTAGTTGTACCAATCCTCTTCAAGGAAATTTTATCGTGAATGATACAAGAATTGGAATCAAAAGACAGTGTGTAAGGCAAGAGTAAGGTCAGTTTTGTGATAGATATGAGATTATATGAAAAACTTGGTATGTAAAGCACATTGTGCAGAACAAAAGTTTGTGAAAAATGTATTGTACCCAAGTAGTAAGCCAATATTTCATTATCATTAGGAAGTTTAACTCTAATAGGTCTAATCTTATAGTAGAAAGTAAAATAGGAAATGCAAGAACATATATGGTCTGTAGCTCCACTATCTAGTATCCAAGTAGAAACAGTAAAGGGAGAATAAGGTATACCTAGATCAAGTTGTGCAGGTGATACACCAGATGTTGAAGACATGATGGTGCTTACATGATTTGATGAATGAATAGTGGGTTGAGATTGTTAGAGTAGCTTTACTAAGCCTTCATACAGCTCAGCAGTCAAACCAAACACAGCATTGGAACCTTCTTCCTTCAGGACATTACTCCCTTGATCCATTTCATCCTTATCATCATTATCATTATTAGAGGCCACTGAATTGACCTGTCTCTGATTCTTGAACTTAAAATTGGGTGGAAATCCATGTTTCCTGTAACAGCTATCAACAGTATGACCATTCTTTCCACAATAGGTACAAACCTTCCCATTATTTGCACCTCTACCAGCATTGTATTTTACAAATTCACCATTGCCTTTTCCATAGCCACGGCCATATCCATCTCCTCTTCCTACAGCAGCAATTAGTTTTGGCTCTGCATCATAGCCAACTAATTGCCTTTCCTGTTGAACTACCAGAGAAAAGACTTTGTCTATTGAAGGGAGTGGATCCATTAACATGATTTGGGTTTTTACAGTGCTGAAAGTATCATTCAACCCTTTCAAAAACCTAATAACCTGATCTTGAGTTCTAAAATTCTCAGCATCTACAAGAGCATTACATGAGCACTTCACAGCACAAGTGCATTTAGGAAGAGGCCTATAATCCTCTAATTCATCCCATAGAATTCTTAATTCAGTGAAGTAATTAGTGACTGAAAGCTCACCTTGTTTGAGGGCTATGATCGCATCTTCAATATCAGAGATTCTGAATAAATCTCCTTGAGAAAACCTAACCTTCAATTTCTTCCAAGCTTCATGAGCACTGGTAGCTGACAGAATGCTTCGTGCAATTTGAGGTGAAACTGACCTCAGTATCCATGATTGAACAAGATTATTGGCCTTTTGCCACATTGGAAAAGTAGCATATGACTTTGAAGGAATCGAAATGGTACCGTCCACAAAACCTAATTTGTTCTTCGCGATAAGGCTCATCTTCATAGATCTAACCCATTGATGATAATTTCGATCATCCAGAACAGGAGAATCAAGAACCAGTGATGGATTCTCCGATGCATGAACAAAATATGGAGAATCTTGAGGATCCTCTTTCGAACCTCCAAAAAATTGATTCGTATTGCTTGATCTTGAAATCGTTTCACTATCGCACACAACGTGAGCGAGCTCGATAATCGAGCTCGATACCATGTAGAAAACTAAGAATCGAAATGGAGTTTGACAAGAACTTTCTCGTAGAACCCGAGAATACACAAAGACTTGCAATTGTGCAAGAGTCAGCAAGGAAAGAATGAACTGAAGCAGAGAATCAGAGAATATGAAAATGATTTGAAAGAAATGCTTCAATTGAATGAATCAAAGAGAACAACAGTATTTATACAAGTGCAAGTGAAACTAACAGCTAACAAAATAACTAACTTCGGTTAGAGCTAACTAATCTCCATAACTAACTAAAACTAATTTAAGCTAGCTAAACTTAAGTTACAAAGCAGAGCCTTATTTGTTTTTCTCGGGTAATACTTGACTCATTTGGAATGAGATTGAGAAGTGCCGTCTACAGTAAGAGGTGGAGGAATCAGAGATTAGTGGCTGATGGAGCACAGGCTGATGAGTGGTCTTTGGAGCTATAAGAGCTTGGCAATGGTTTGTTGCCGGCGGAAAATGTCACCGGGTAATAATGTTTTCCATATTCTATTTTTTTTGTATATCTAAATTTCAATTTCTATCTATTAAACTGTGAGTGTCAATGGTAAGATTTGTAGATGATTTAAAGTGTAGATAGCAAATAAAATTAAATTTTGTTCAGACCATTCTTATAAACATTAGGCTATGTTTGGTACACATAATAGTATAGTATAAGATAAGATGATAGGATAGTATAAAGTATGATAGTATAATAAATAGGATAAGACATAATCTTATCTTTTGTTTAATAACAAAAGGATAAATTAGTGATTATATAATATTTTTATTTAAGACCAAAATGTCCTTTAGCATAAAAGTTAAAATAATTAGAAAACAATAATAAAAAGCCTTATGGTGGTGGAGGTGGTGGTGGTGGTGGTGGTGGTGGTGGTGGTGGCGGCGGCGGCGGCGGTGGTGGTGCGGGCGATGGTGATAGTGGCGGTGGTGGTGGTGGTGGTGGTGGTGGTGGTGGCGGCGACGGTCGTGCGATAATGGCAAGGGTGGTGGTGGTGGTGGTGGTGAATGGTGGTGGTGGCGTGCGGTGTGCCGATGGTGGCGGCTATGGTGGTGGTGATGAAGGTGGCGCGGCGGTGGTGGTGGCGGCGACGGTCTTGATGGTGGTAGTGGTGGTGGTGGTGGCGGCGACGGCGGCGATGTTGATGGTGGGTGGTGGTGGTAGTGATGACGGTGGCGGCGATGGTGGAGCTGGTGGTGGTGGTGGTGGTGGTGGTGGTGGTGGAGAGAGGAGTGATAAAAATGAAATTGAGGATAAAATTAGAATAAAAATCTTTATCAGTGTCTTATCACGTATAGAGGATAGAGTTATCACCTTAGAATTAAAATGACTTTTTCATTATACTATCAGTTGAATGCACCAAACATCAAATAAGACCTGATAGTATTAGCTTATACTATCATGTCTTCTTTATACGATGCACCAAACGTAGCCTTAAATTTTACATTATAACCTGTTTAACAAGTTACTGTAATAATTTCAGATCATTAATGTAAAATTCTTTATAATCAATGGCTATATACACCTTAATTTAGAAGGTGTATCCATACACCTTAATTTAGAAGGTGTGTGGAAGACACAGCCAATGTTGTTTCATAAACATAGTCAATTACGGGAATCTCACAAACTTTAAAGTGAGTCATAGATGTGATACAAAAAGTGAGAGAAAAGACAAAAAAAAAAAAAATAAGGGTTGCAATTAAAAGTTTGTGAATCTGTGAGTGACTTCTTTCTGTGTAAATATCATTACTATACTAGTAATGCTGGTAATGATTTACATACATTGAGTAAATTGATTTCTAGTTACAATTAATGATTTACATAAATTGAGTCATTGAGTACCAAATAATTTTTTTTTTCAAACATTATAGAATGATTTAAATTAATGACAACAGATTTTAGCTAATCAGGTTGGTTATTTGCATAGACACATGTCATAAGATAAAAGATAATGATGCTTTAAGGAGACTTAAACATCTGAATTATTTGAATCCCGCGGTTTTAGAAACATGTCGAGGTATTATCTGTAAGCATGCTTGATAGTTACTTTTCTATGTAGTTCTTATCAAGTGTATGCAAATATAAGAAGCTTCCTTACAATTCATAATTATTTTTGACACCATTTAGGCCTAGACATTGCTTTTTTCAGGAATATCATTGCTTCTGGTGTTTAAGTTTTTTCTATGACCGCTTAGGTTGCAAATAGTTTATTTGGTAGTTTAAAGTTTTGTGTGCCTGTGTTGACTATTTATGCCTCAAAAAATTTGATATCATATTGAGTTCATTAATACACCTTTGTTAGCATGTCTCTTCTCAGTAGATGGTTGGTCATTAAAGCCTTGTTAGAGGCCCTCAAAATATTTTAAAATTTTTAGACCATATAATTTCATAATTATTATTTTTATAATTTATATAATAATTATATTTATTTATAATAAATTAAGTCTCATAGCTTTCTTAATTTAATGTCTAATAAATCTCATTATCTGTTTTCTTGGTTTGTGAAAATATTTGTGGTGGGTGCAATGTGTGTCGTTTGTG
This sequence comes from Ormosia semicastrata, assembly GCA_029884595.1. Taxonomy (NCBI): domain Eukaryota; kingdom Viridiplantae; phylum Streptophyta; class Magnoliopsida; order Fabales; family Fabaceae; genus Ormosia; species Ormosia semicastrata. Next base: position 81,874 of record JAQQTO010000055.1, on the reverse strand, counting down.
TGTGTAACGTGCGTTATCCTTAGAAACAATGTGATTGTGCGTCATCAGGGCACGCAACAATGAACAACCTTTTTTTCGTAAAGTAATTAAAATGTTGTTGTCAATTTGTATATAATGTTTTTCACATTTAATTAGCATTTGAATTTTTGTAAGTAAAAACAACATTTGGAGAACTGCCTTCACATTTTGACCACCAAGAAATTGAACTTTATATTATGTCTGTTCCTAGTGCATGCATGCGTCTTTATATTTGAAAAAAATGAGAATGTTCACATTGGAAAAAAAAAATTTGGGTTTCTCTATTGTCGTCTTGTCAAAGAGATGACTTGATAACCAAATAGGGAAGTTTGTACTGGGTAAGAGTTATGTGAATTTATTATTATTATTATTGAGATTATTAATATGAAATGGTGTTAAGTTCCAGTCTTTACTTAAGATTACAGGGCTATTTCCTCCCTTGTTATGTTGTTATGGATTGAATCTCAGATTCTTTTTTCTTTCTATTTATTGTTTTTACTACTAGAGGCTTGGTTCTACTATATTTTACATGTTGCAATTTCTCAACTCAATGAAATGCTTTTATGGGTTTAATTGCTACTCTTGCTAATATCAACTTTAGTTTGGTTTTGTGCAATGTGACTTTGATATTTGTCTTCTTATACAAGTTAATTTAGATGGACCGAGAGGAGGTACGCAGCTTATGATATGTGGATATAATTCTTTTTTTATTGTTTATTACTACATTTTTTGGACACCAAATAATTTCCATAATTTGCAATCCTAATTTGCAATAGGTGCCTTATATCATCTAATGCATTTTTAATTCAATATTTATTAGCTTGTTGTACATAGACAATATCAATATTTATGAGCTTGTTGCGTTAATTATATCATCTAATTCATTCATATGATCTGAAAAAATATAGAATTAATAAGTGTTAAATCTTAAAATTAAGTAATAATAATATAAAATAACAATATCAAAACAATCAAGATTTCATCATCATTTATTACTAGGAGTTTAGCAATACATACTAAAAGAACAATCACAAAAATCATCTCATTGTTAAACTCCATTGCAATTCTCTTCTTTGTGATCTGCTCTATGTGCAATGCTCTCCAATTCGGTATCCCCTCAATTAGGTTCTCCTCCTAACACCTGCGGTGCTGGGTCTTTAAATAATTTTGGTTTTTCTTTATTGATTTCCACTCTAACCATGAGCGTTGTTTCTCTTAGGTAACGTGTTCACTTTGCGCCTCACACTTTGTTCCAGCCACTGACTTCCTTCGGTGCACCATCTCTAACCTTTACATAAATTAGGCTTTGGTTCCAATTTGTTGTACACCATGGGCTCCACTTAATTATGTATTTGAACTTGTTATTGGGCCATAGATTAACTAAGAATTACTCTATTATCTACCCTCACAAGCCCTATACATTTGATTCTTCAAATTACTACCCTTTGACATCAAGCTTTGATCGTGGGATCCTCCTACCTTAAGACTTTAATTTTCCTTCACTCGTGGGCTTCATTTGGACCAAGCATGCACAAAAACTTGACCGCCCCACATTTGATTACGTATTAATTTAGGTGATATTACTGAAGTGAACGTATCGAACAAGTAATAAAGAGTGAGTAAAATATTATTTTCATAAAGAATTAGTTTACTAAGTATCACTTCTCTAATATTAATATTATCTAGGCAACTAATAATTAAGAGTAATTCAAAGCAATTAAAGACACAAAATTATAAAAGACAAAAGCAGACAATACATGAAATTAAGAGGAAAAAAAAGAACAAAGCACACGAATGTAAAACACATTAAGATGTAAACACACGAAATTAAAACACTAAGAATCTAACTTTACTTAATTCAATAATCTATAATAGACAATAGAGTAATTTTGAGACATTCATTCTAATTAATTTCTAGTTATTCAATTGATGAGGAGAATTCTTTAATTAATTATAACTCAATTTCTTGGCGAGTTAATTCTTTTTAATTATCAAAGTCAGTCAATTCATTGATCTAAACCCCAACTCTTAAAGGTATGACCTTCACTCTATGAATTTTTATGGAAAATATCATAATTCTCCCACATATATAACCTATAACCTCTATTCTTAGATGATTATAAATCATGACACTTATTATTTATGGTCTAAGTCATATGCAAACCTTCTGATTCTACACACATCTCACTAGATTAATTTATGAGTGACCAAATTCATAAAAGTATTAAGAACCATAATAAGCACTCAAATTGAATAGAAAAGAAATTAATTAAAAATTTAATTTTAATACATGTCGATTGAATCAAGTTACATCTTCACTCTAAAAAAACACAAATTTAGCTACTCATGACAACATAGAAGAAGAGATAGGAAGAGGAAAGAGAATTCATCATGATAAAACTATAGAGAAGAAACCAAAGCACATTCAATGATGATTTGATCTCCAACTCCATGACAGCTCCTCCTCTTCTTCTAGGGCTCGTCCCCTTGCTACCTTTGAGCCTTCAAAACTCTATTTTTCATATATTTTCTGAACCAAAAGAGAGCTCTTTTGCTAAATTCATTTTCCCCCCTTTTATAGAAAAATTGACAATTTTTCGTATCTTACTTGCATAGTTTTTCTCACCTTCAATTTGACTGAATCTGCCCTCGATCTCAACAGAGAAGTTGTAGGATTTCTATTAGCTTTTCAATACCGCAAACGACGCATCGATCAGATATCTGTAATCCAAAATATGACTCAATTATTGAGGAATAGTGAGGATGTTGCGAGAATTTGAATTTTACTCTAAATCAAATCTCTTTAACCCTGTGTTTAGAAATTTTTTCATTAATGGAACAGAAAGGAATATGTAAGGATGGATCAGAAAAGAAAGGAAAAGAATGGAACAAAATTACCATTCTCTTTGTTTGGAAGTTTCATTAACGGAATGGAACGGAACTTCATTACTCATGTATTCCCTCCATTCCACCTCAATTTTGGGAGGAACAAAAGTTGAGCATTTGAGGGGAAAATGGGAGAAATGGTTCCTCATGTGTTTCGTTCCCTTCCCATGTATTTTAAAACTCTCAAACAAGGAAAGTTATTTCCTTTCTCCTCATTCCCTTTTCGTTCCTTTCATTATCTATCATCCAAACATAGTGTAAGAATCATTATCCAATCTCTGATCTAAGATTTTACATTCAATTAGAACTCTAATTAGCATTTAAGAATATGATAAGAATCGTTCAAATATTTATCTTTAGAAATTTTTTTTATTTTTGCACAAAATTTGATTATTTATCTTGAAAATTTAAATATGCTTAGGTGAAGAGATAATTATTTAAAAATAATTAAAAATAAGCAAAAATTAAATAAAAATAAATTAAAAATTCCTAATACATAAACCCAAAAAATAAATATATTTTACGCACATGCATCAATATTGTAACAAATAGCTGCTGCACCTCAGTCTTACGCATACCAACTTTAGAGAGCACTCCTCATTGTATATCCTGTAATTTACCACATAATTTCTTTGGCTCATCTAAAAAGATCATAATAACAGTGTTATAAAATCACTTGAATTATTTATTTTTGGATGAAATGCCTATTTTAATTTTAAAAATATGTAAAATTAGACAATTATCAATATTTTCGTGCTATATAGCATTGTTATTTTACTTCAGTATCTTATTTGCAATTTATACAACTAGGAACCTATAAAGTTTTGATTTTATGCGTGAATTTGAATTCTTCAAAAGCTAAAGTCACATATCACATGTGCATTCTACCATATACCCCATATATATCTTAAAAACATAAAATCAACAAAAGATTTAAAAAATGAATTGTTTTTTTTCCATTTCTATCAAAATATATGAATAAAACAAGCACAAGGTGTAGTATATATTTCAAAAAAAAGAAGAAGTTGTTTGTGGAGTAAAAAGTTTTATGTGTTGGGGGGAAAACCACATCCCCCACCTTCAATCTTATTTGGAGAATATCACATCTCTTTCTACACAAACATGCATATATACAAGTAATTGGGATCACAAACAAATCACGCACAAAGGTTTCACATGATTCAGCCCAATATGTCTACATTCACATATAAGAAGAGTCAAATGTACTATCAAACAATCTAGCGTGCAAGCATACAAAACAATCTCTCTCACACTCTCATTCTTGTTCCTATAATCCTTATAATTCCCCCAATACAAATATTTATAGCCTACCAAATCTTGCTTAAGAAGTAACCATTTGTAGTTTTTTATTATAAACAAATCTCTTTTAAATTTCTCAAATATCTTTAACATATTTGTTGTATATTTTCAAATCTTTAACATATCTTTACAGATCTACCATATCTTTCGTATATTTGCAAATCTTTTATATTTTCATAAAGTAAGAAACTAGCAATAAAAATCTTTAATGAAATTTGAGTCAAACTCAACATTATGAACTTAGAATGTCATGATGCTAATTAACTTTTGTCTTTGATCTTTTAACTGATTTAATACTGCATTATGTTATTTCAATCATGCGGCAATCTTAGTATTGTTAACTTCGTGATGTTTGACATGCTTGTGTAATGTTTAATATGATCTCGCTTAAATCTACATCAACCAACGGAAAGAAAACAATAATGGAAATACTGAGATGAGTAGCACAAGTTAAATAAGAACCCAGATTAACTTGATGAATAGATTAATTTTGAAATATAAACTCAAAGAAAAAAATACAAACTAAAGGTTGAATCTATGGACTAATTACTGGGAATGAAAGAAATCTAGTCTTTGTAATTCGTTTCCTGTTGTCGAGAGAAGTATGGACAATGTAGTGTTCAGGACCTTTTGCAGAATGTTACTAAAACCTCTTATTAACATAAACAAAATAACTATTACAAACACAAGATTGTGACACATTTACTATGTTTCCTTCAAGATTAGCCCATGTGTCTCTAACGGTTACTTGTAGCTTATTATGCACTTCCTTCATTATGCATGTTCTCCACATTGATCACTGCTAGTACTCCTAATTTTAGTGGGCGCATATTAGCATGCATTATGATATTGCGGAAAATAACTGCCATTTCATCGGAAGCTTATCATATGTCCAACACTTGTTCAAATAATTGTCTTTCTTCTAGAATGTAATCACGCGTTAGATAACTACCTGTTTCTACTTCCTGATGATAATTGCCACACTTTTATACTGAATCTAAGGTGTTGCATAACCTCTTTAAGTTAATTCCTAGAGTTTTTTCGACAATATCAATATTATCTCTATGCATCCAATGTGAGTCCACTCTAGGACTAGTATGTCGATAACTTTAGTATTGTCAATTACATTTTTTTTTTTGGTCTCAATAGCATCAATACTGTCAATAATATCTTCATTACTATCCTTTTGCTCTTAGTAGCCTCAATACTACTAATCTTTTATTAGCCATTGAGTTGCCTACTAACTTTCTTCATATAAAACTTTCTTGCGACTCTAATATTTTTAGGCAACTTTAGTGTTGGTTCTTTAATATTTTCTTTGACAACCTAAGTATTGTCAGTCAATTCATACAGCACCAGTATTATCAATTAGTCATTTTCGATAGCAATAGTACTACCATGTGTCATACTGCCATGTGGTCTCCATGTGCATTTATTAGCTAAAATTTTATCTAGATGTCAACAAATGTCCTAAGTATTACCTTTGAATGCACCAATGAAACAACAATGCTTATGATATATTTTAGTCCATGGCCTCGAGAACCCATTGTGACATTTATTCTCTTTTAATTCCGATAGACAGTTTGACTGCATTCATTCTTAGCTCTTGCCTTCCAACCAATGGCAGAGCCAAGTGCTCCTCTATAAATTGGAATCTACATTCTTCCTTTTTTGTGCTCCAACCTCAATTAGGGCTGTAATGAGTTGTGTCAGTTTGTGAACCTATTCACAAGTAGGTTTATTAATAACTTAATGAATTAAAATGATGGGGATCCTCTCCTGTTGGCCAAAATAGGAGAGGATCTTGTTTTCTTAAAAGGGGAACCATTTTTCCCTCTCCTCCCATCCTCTAACTTCCATTTTTTTCCTTTTAGGAAAATAGGATTCTCTCCTGTTTTTGTCTATAGAAGAGGATTCTCATCCGCATTAAAATTTGTAGTTAATTTGTTAAATGAGTCGGGCTTAAATTTTCACTTATTTGACTAATTAGTTCGTGAATTGACTTGGTACATACACACATACACTTCTTTGACTTATTAATTCGTGAACTGATTAACTTATTAACACTTTTAATTCAATATATATTACGTCTTACTATATTACCTTTAAACTAAGTATATAAAAGAAAAATTATCGATTTACAAGTTAGAGCATAATTTATTAAAACTAAAAAGCTTAGTTAATATATGCATTGACAGAGTCACATATTGTTGAAGGTGTACATAGACACCGTATTGAACACAATTAGAAGACAAGTATTTATTGATTATTATGATATTTCACTTGTATTGACACAAAATTTAAAAACAAAAAGTAGAAATTTAAAAATGTAGGCTAACAAAATCTTATAATGTCTAAGGACCCGATACTAGTTTGTATCCAACACTAGTATGACAAACATTTTGAAGTATCCATGCTTTTTAGACCATAAGAGTTCAAGAATAATATATATCTTTGAATATAAGAATTAGGCTCTAAAGGAACCTCTAGAAAACTGCTTGTAAATATTATAGATATTTACTAGAGATATTTACTAATATTTTTCACGTGCCTTGTAAGTATCATGATATTTTTGAAGTTAGTTAGGGAAAGCTTCTAGAACCTCCTCTCAACAACCACACACTTGGCTAGATCTCCACCCTCCATGAACCTTCATTAAAGAGGTGGAGCAATTATAAATTAGTAAGGCCCTATTAGGCTAAATTATAGAGAATTTCACACTTGGCTTCCAAAGTGATTTTCCCTTTACAGGCTCCCATAAACCTTAGTCTCTTGGCTTCGCCGTTGAATAAAAGGCCTGATATTAGCTCATTAAACTCAAATAGCTTGTGAGTTTAAGAGGAGTTGAGCTTGAGCCAAGAAAATGAGTTTGATTTTTTATTGAGTCGAGCTTGAGCTTGGCATAACATGGTTTTGCTTGACTCATTTCCAATCCTAGCCTTAACCGTATTTCTATTAGTATTGTGTAATCTTATTCCACAAAGAAATAAGCATGTTGACAAACTTGATTGCTGGTTGACATCCTAGATGTAATTGTAGCCTTGCGCATTGTTGTTAATCAGTTGAGATCGATACCTATGTCAGTTATAATGGGGCTGCATTAATTGATTCCATGTCTTAGGTAATCTTTGAGTTCAATTTAAATGGAGATTTTAAGAATTTTTTTTATGAGAAAAGACTTGATTAGATTATAATAAAGCTTTGGGAAGATTTGAATACCCAACAATGCGATCAATATTCCTTCAAATCCGTAAAAACAAAGGATCTCTTGTTTCTATGAACTTTTAGATCTTGTTTATGTGTTGATTTTTTACTTTTTAGTACTTTCTTCCCATGTTATGCTGTGTATAAGTTGGATCTAGGGGTGAAAACAGGTCAGACCAAACTTTGCCTTAAACAAGTCTGACTTGTATCTCAATTATAAGGCTTGAGTTTAGCCTGTGAGCTTGAAATAGGCTAATTTTTAAGGTATGACTTGACCTTTTTAAAGTTTATCCTAGCCTAAAAACCTATTTAAAGATCTACTTTGCAATAAGGTCTTTAAATAGGCTAACAAATCTATCTTTAAATAGGCTAATAAGCCATTACATACACTAACAAGCCTAAGTCTTAAAATAGGCCAATGGGCCTAGGCCTTTAAATAGGTCAATAAGTGTATGATTTTTAAAATATTATATTAAAATCTAATATTCTAATTTAATAACATAAGTCTCACAAGCCAGTATATATTTTTATTATAACTTAATACTCACCCCCTAATTTTATAGATGTTCACCATTTTCTTATTCTAATTTTTGGTCGATGTGAGACTTTGAGATATACCAAGTTACAAAATTATTGGAAGCATATAGTTGTAAAATATGTAGATCGATCTTATGCTCCCCTAATTGCAATATATGCATATGACTATCTAAATGCAAATGAAGGAGTATTTTTCTTCGAGGCAGAAATTATCTACACATAATGAATAAATTAAATTATCCCTTACACTTGATGAAAGCCAAATAAAATCAATCTATTAAAAAATCTACAGAAGAGACTGTATGCATACTTTCTTTTGCGGTTGTTTGATGATGTACAACTCTTGACAATTGGATAATGTCTAATCAATATATATGTGAAGGATATAACTAAAAATCTCTCAAGTAAAGCCCCTCCCCCCCCCCCACCAAAAAAAATCCACCTTGCGAAGCCTACGGGGGGAAAACACATTGTACATTAGAACAGAAATGTCGAACACATGCATATGTTCATTTCATAAACTTGGCACTAGTATACTGGAATATGAACAACTTCTAAAAGTTGTCCTTATTATGGTTGGTTTGCCCCTGCTAGAGAACCAGATTTCATGACAACAAACTAACTGAGATATACCTTGATTTGGGTGACCAGGCTATGATGAAGCAGCAAGTACATGTGATTGAATAAATGAGGAAGGGATTTGCATTCATCATCCATCTCGCCCACTCTATTTCCACTCCTAGTTGGATCTATAAAAAGGCAAATTCTTTTTTCTTTCTATTTATTGTTTTTACTAGTAGAGGCTTGGTTCCACTAGATTTTGCATGTTGCAATTTCTCAACACAATGAAATGCTTTTATGGGTTCAATTGCTACTCTTGTGAATATCAACTTTAGTTTTGTTTTGTGCAGCGTGACTTTGATATTTTTCTTCATATACATGTTAATGTAGATGGACCCAAGAGGAGGTACGCATCTTAAGATATAAGGATATAATTCTTTTTTCTGTTGTTTTTTACTACATGTTTTGGACATCAAATAATTTCCATAATTTGCAATCCTTATATGCAATAGGTGCCTTATATCATCTAATCCATTTTAATTCAATATTTATCAGGTTGTTGTACATAGAGGCAGTAAATAGGCCTGGATTGTGGGTTGACATCCTAGATGTAATTACAGTCTTTGCACATTGCTGTTAATCAGTTGAGATCGATACAAAAGTATATGTGTCTGTATTATTGTTGATTCTTTTACTCTAAAGTAACTTTACCTACTATTTTCATAGGATTTGGTTGCTAAGGATAAATTTCATGTCAGTTATAATGGGGTTGCATTAATGGATTCTGTCGTAGGTAAACTTTGGGTTCAATCTAAATGGAGATGTTAAGCAAACTTTTTTAAATAAAAAATGACTTGGTTAGCTTATAATTCAATTGTAAGTTTGAATGAGCAAACTTTGGTAAAACATCTACATTATTTTCTCTAGAATCTCTAAAAGTGGCAGCTCAACCATAAGGCCAATAAAGCCCTTGCTTGAGGCCACCAAATTTTTTTTCCAAAATTTTAGTCCCCTTAATTTAATTATCTTATATTTATAATTTATATAATGATTATATCTATTCATAATAAATTAAGTGTTGTAGCTTTCCTAATTTAATTTCTAATAAACATCATTCTCTGTTTTCTTGGTTTGTGAAAATATATGCTGATGGAGGTTAGGGATGATAATTTTACTATTTCCGCGAGTACCATAAGTAATACCCGTGATGGAGCGGTGTAATACCCACAAATTTCCCTATGATATAAATACTGTTTAGTATTATCCTCGTTTAATAAACGGGCAAGGGCGGGGTGGTTCCCCGTCACTGCAGATTCATAAAAATTTTATATAAATATTTTATATAAAATTATTAAAAAACTTAATTATATAAATTAAAATATTATAAAGTTATATAAATTAAAAGTATTTTAGGTGTTTGATATTATTTTTAAATTAAGTTGTGTTGGACAAATTTTAAAAAATTATAGTATTATACTTTTTTTTCATTTTTTATTTTTTTATTTTATTTTTTTGATTTTTTTTTTTTTTTTTTACAATTTATTGGGTACCGCATGAATATCTCATGGATACCCATTTATCACGGAAGAAAAAGATAAACGGATACCCATACGAATATGGGGGCGGGAATGGGGGCGAATATTATTCGCAGGGACGGGGCACGGGGGGCTACTACCCGTCCCCGCCCCGCCCCGTTGCCATCCCTAATGGAGGTGTAGAGGAGTGATGTGTGTGCACAACTTGTGTGTGTAGCATGCATTATTTATACATGCAATATAGTTTTAGTGGTCTTAACCTGTATCTTCTCCATCTTTTCCCACCTTTCTTTAGCTGTCAATGTTTATGTTCATTTGAGCTGCTTGTCATTTTTCCCACTACAATAGTGTGGGGAGATAACACACATTTTGTAAAATTATACATGCAATATGCATTATTTTTAGAGACAGTATAAGTAGAGCCGTCAAAATGGGTTAAGCTTGATGGTCGGCTAAATAAATCCGACAAAATGACGAGTTGACTAAGAAAATGCCAATCCGAAATTAAAAATAACTGAATGAGTCACCACATAATGGTTGGGCCAAATTTCTACTTTCGATTGAAAAAAAGATTTGAGTTGACAAAATATCAGCCCAAAACTTACATGGCCCGATGTGACCCACACTATAACAATTGAAAAATAGGACCGATGTAGATAAATTAACAACATTTTAAAACTAATTGAAAAATATAAATTATAAGTATATAAATTAACAACATTTAAAACGAAAGATAGGACCGAAGGGAGTACTATCATTTATGTAATCATTGTTGTATTTCACATATATTAGTACAAAAATTTAAAAACTCATTTAAAAATATAAATTATAAATATATAAAAGTATCCAAAAAGTATATGATAAAATATTTTCAAATACTGATATGACAATTATTTTAAAATATTAATACTTTTTAATATTTTTTATCTTTAATTAATCAACTATTCTCAGGAATATTGTTATGATATTAATTCTCAAACAGTATTACAATTAAGAAGTACTCTTAATAATTATCTTTTTCAAAAATTGAACTCTTTTTAAGATAGTGCAACTCGATTACTATTGCACTTAAGTGACTTAACCCTTGTTGGTAACTTTCTAGATCTCGAAATATATATATATTTTTAATGAAGACATTAATAGGATTTTGTTCAAGGGCAGTCCGAAGAGATTGAGTCCTTTAAGACATCACCAAGATCCTCTCACTATCTTCTACTCATAGTTTTTTTTTTTTTTCCTTTCAGACTTCTCTCTAGAGCTCTTTACTGCCATAGCCAAAACAGTGTTCATGGTTATTAAACACTGCGCAGACATATTGAAGAAATAGAATGGATGAAAACGAAAGAGAGCTCAAGACGAAGGCAAAGAATGGAAATATAGTTAATTTAAAAAAAAAATTAACAGAATGGCCCACATTGTGATGGAGCATTTTGATAAACTTTTTTTCCCCTCATGTCATGACTTACGAGAGATTAAATTTATAATCTATACGCTAATTCCAGTCGTGCTTACTATGTGCATTATGTCTAAGTAGCATCAGATGTTTTAAAAATTAAAAACCTTGCTACTCCTCCACCTCCCACCAATTGTAGAATTGGATTTTACAAAATATCGTGCTTGTCACAATCATATTTCTAACACAACCCACCCACTTTCTGGCTGGCTTTTCCTTTGCGAATTTATTTAATTAATGTTTCATGTTCTTCAACTCATATAAATTAATATTTTGCTAACGATACTTATTAAAGAAGTGCAAATAAATTTTTTTATATGAAAATAAAGTATTAAATATATTAAAAATTAAAAAAAATTATTTTTACTTTCTTAACATATACTCGAACAAAATCTTATAAATTACTCTTTTCGATTCATTTTAAGTATCACTTTGGTGCAAAACATAAGAATTAGGAAACACTTAATCAAGTTTTAATTGTAGAATTTTTTTACTAAGCTACTTTTATTTATTTTAATTATTTACTTCACTTTATTATGTTTATCTAATTTTTATGAGTAGTTGAGACTATTAAAATATAAAGATAAAGATAAAAAAGCAATTAATACTTTATTGATATTTAAAAACGTCACTTATAATAAACTAATTTTTTTCACTAAAATGACACTTAATTAGAATGCATTTGTTTGTATTTTTTTATAAAAAATACATTTTTCATTTCAAAAAATAATTATAAAATATGAGCATATGTTTGGATAAGATTTTGAATAAAAAGCATAATCTAAAAAATGGCAATTTTTTATTTTTTTTGAAAAGCTGAAATGAATTAATTTTTAAAATAATTAATTATGTATAAATGTAATAAAATAAAAAAAATAAAAAAATACTTATATCCAAACATAAAATAACTTCTACTTTTTATAAAAATTTCTAAAATCTAATTAATTATTTCTATTATCTTACAATAACTCTTTTTAAAAGTTTATCCAAATTCATGTTAGATCGGGGTATTAGATTAGAAAATGATAGTCTTACAGGTGTATTATTATTCACACTTTTATAAGAATTGTGATTAAGTGAAAGAAAATTATAAAAAAATAAATATAATAAATGATATTAAAGAATATGTAAAAAGAAGATATGCATCTTGTTTGTAATAAGAATATCGGAATTGATTAGATTATTCTTCTTTCTCTTTCAAGACAAGTAACAAATAAATGACAAGTTGTGTTTTGGCTGATCATAGGAAGTTGTGCTAACTTGTCTTGTAACCATTTATATATAGAAAATAAGTAATCTTCTTAATTTATCTTTCTAATAATCATTCTAATTATTAAATAAAAAAAGTATTAAATGCATTTTATGTTCACAAGATATTAGTTGTATTTAGTTTTTCATTTAATATTTTTTTATTAGGTAGTAAGAGAATTATTAAGAGGATGTTTTAAAGAATATAACAAAACTCTTTATATATATATATATAAGATCTTACTCAGGTGAGAGAAATGTTTATTATGAGAGATAGGAGGAGTGAGAGAGAGAGAGGATCAACTTATATCAGTGTAAGTCTTTTTTCTCTTACATTTATTTTCAACTGTTAGTTCTATTTTTATTTAATGATTACCTTTAATGAAATAATCTTAACCATTAGATGAAAATAGAACTAACGGTTGAAAATGAGTGTAAGAAAAAAAAAATTTACACTGATGTAAGTTGATCCCTCCTCGTATATATATATATATATATATATATATATATAAACATTTATATATTATTATTACTATTCTATAAGATAAAGGCACGTTTTCACATTTATGGTGCTTTCATCCAGGATATCAGATCTCTTATTTCTGGCTTTGCATTGAAAAGTTGTCACCGGCTCATAACCAGCTTGAGAGTTAGGAAACCACAAAGGAAGAATTCTTATATATACGGAAAAATATTGCTTTAGGTGGATCTTATATCTTTGATAGTTATATTGGATCCACATAACAAGTACGAAATGCAGAGATCTAATAGTTATAACGTGTGTGGAGGAAGAAAAAGTGATATAAGAATCCCTTCCCCACAAAGGATGTGTTACCTCAATTTTTTATAATAAGAATGTAAGTTAAAATTTTAAAGAAATAATTTTTATGAGAGAAATTACATAATTTTTATATTTTTAGGATTGAACAGAAATTAATTTTATAAATCGTTTAAATAAGTCAAATTTATAAGAATATATCGTAGTCTTAAAAAAAAAGAGGTTGAGAGTGAGAAGAATTGAACACTTAAATGCAGATTATTTAGAGCTCCAAACGCGGACGCAGTGGGACTCTGTATCTCTGTCCACAGATTGTAAAGTTCAGTCCTTGAGGTGTTCTTAACTGCTTTTATTTTTTCTCTTTACTACAGGAAGAACAAAAGAAAAAAGGGAGGAAAAACACATAACCCATAATGAAAAGCACGCGGTGCCCTTCTTCTCTTCCCTTTCCTCTTATTCTTTTTTGCTTTTGGATAAGAGACGCGCACTTGGTCCGTTACACATGAAAGAAGGGAATATCTTCAATTACGCACTCTTAATAGAAATAGCATCTGTAATGTTCAAAGAGCAAATAACAACAGATCTTCATGACATTTTATTTGAAGAATTAATAAGATAATATTTTAGTGCTACCAAAAACTGGCTAAAATATTGCTTATCGGAATGTTTAAGGATATGCTTAAGTTGATTAATTGTATTCTAGATATCAAAAATTGTCGGGCCGGTGCAAAAAAAATATAAAAATAAGATTAATTATGGAAGATAAACGTCCTTCCTAGTTGAGTACATTTCTCATAATTTATGGCTTCAGATTGACAAAGAAACATGGAGATAATGATGCATTTCTAAGCCGTTAGAAATAGAGTAGTGAATGAATTAAACAAAAAACCATCCGTGCACCATCATATTACAAGTTTAATTTGAATATTTACAATTGGTTTTATTTTATTTTTATATATATATATTTTTAATTTTGTTAAATATTCAAATATAAGGTAATGTGTTTCTTAACAATTAGAGAAGAGTAATTTTTTTAAAAAGTATTAAATATTAAATAATAATGTAAACAAAGCAGCATAGTCGTGACAGTTTATTAAGAATGGAGCATGAAGGCTTGGCTGGACTTTTACGAGTAATTTTTAGTTAAGTATAATTTATTATAAATATTCATATCATTATTTTATATATACAAAATTGTGAAATTTATGTTTTATATTGATAACTCAATTGATTAGAGATAGAAACATATAAAGAGACTAGGAGTTTGATCTTCGCAAATATTTTTTATCTTAATGTCTCTTTTCTTATTTTTCCAATCTTTTTCCAAGTCTCATTAAGGGATCAATTAAAGATTTCTCCATAGGATTCTTCCACCAAACCTATGAGATTAGTGCATTACCAAAAAAAAAATTGTGAGATTTATAATAAAATTTTATTAATTTTTAGAAATAATTTTACACATGTAAAATAAAATTTTAAATATTTAACAAAATATATAAAAGATTATACTTGCATATGAATCTCTTAATCAGACTGATTATGCCGTGTAGTTTGAAGACGCGTGGTTGACTCTGAATGGTGAAGAGCCTTAACACAGAAATCATGGCACCAACCGCGTACAACCGGTATGTGCCAGTCTGCCCAACCTTTGGGCCTTCACTGACAGCAATGCCAGCCCTATATTACTTATAAACTTTCCTTTTAAAATTTACTTTTTATTTACTTTTTTTTTCGTTCTTATTCTTATTTTGAAAAACAATTATGGGAAGCGCACTTGACTGGCTTTGACCCATACATGGCCAATGGGTTGGTTGAGTTCTAATATGCTCAAAAACTATTACTTGTTTACTCATCTCACTATTCATTTTGGTTGGTCAACAACATCCTACTTACCACCACTCAAATGACAATCATGCAGGTTATAAGATGTTTCCACTTGCAAGAATGTGTCAGTTATGAATGATGTCCCTCATCAGTTCATCAGAGATCCTAGTTATTATTCATAGCTTAAGTTTGACTAAAACCATTATTAGCAATTTAGCATATACATTTTCTCATGAAATACATATTCTATATTACAATGATTTTAAATTATCCTAACCAAATCTCTTAATTATTAAATAAAAAATATTAAATATTTTTATGTTGGAAGATGCTAAACGCTAAAGCATTTTCAGACTTCTATTCATTGATGTGTGAAACTTTTAGCCTACGTTGAGATGAGGAGAGAAAATGGGAAGAGAGAAAATGAGAGGAGAAAAAATGGGAAGGGAGAAAATGGATAAAAAAATAGATAGAAAAGTAGAGAGAAATTTTAGTTGTTTAGATGAAGAGAAAATGAGAAGAAAGAAAACATAGGAAAGATTAAAGAATATTTTTTTACAAAAATCAAAAATGAAAAAAGAAACAAATAATTTTTTTATACATATTTTAACCCACCAAACCCACCCCCTGCTGGTCCCCACCCTCCCTACCCGCTTTTTGCTTTTCTTTCTTCTCCACCCGTTCCCTCTGCACCCCTTTCTTCCCCACCCACCCCTTTCTTCCTCACCCACATGCACCTCCTCCCTTTCTTCCTCGCCACCACCCCTTCCCCCATCCTTTTATCCAACCGAGAGGAAAGGACGCGTGCCGCTCGACGCTGATCGAAGTCGCATCGCCCGGATCCAAGCCGCTGTCAACCGTGTTCATCGAATCGTGAGTTGCGCCACCTAACAACCAGATCCGCAAGCCCAGATTCGCTTGAACCGAACGAGCAGCGCTCGGTCCGGTTTCTACTCGATCCCGTCATTGAACAACTGACGAACCCACCACCCGGTCGCCGCACTTTCCCGTTCTGCTGTTGTTTTTCTCTTCATTTTCTTTCTTGTTCCGCCACCGTTCACCACTTCGTTTCTAACAAAGACAAAGTTTTTTTTAACTATTTAGTTTTGATTTCTTTAGTTTCAGACGTTCATGGTAGAGAAAAATGTCATGGGCTGAGATGTAATTTTTATGGTGTCAGCCTTCATCTCCTCATTTTCTTCGCTCATCTGGGAAGAAAAGTTTTGTATGGGACCCACCGTTAATTTTTTCTCTCTTCCCTGTTTTCTCTCCTCATCCAAACGAGAGAAGTTGTCAAAATCAACTCCTTTTCTCTTCCCCTGTTTTCTTTCTTCTCATTTTCTCTTCAACCAAACAAAGGGTTAGTGAGATGTACGTGTGAAATTTTAATTAAACAAACCAAAATAAAAATATTTAGTAATAAAGACTCAACCACTCATACAGTCAAGCTTTCCAATAGTATTATCATATTTTTAAGATATTAAATACATATTTTTTTATTTAATATCTTTTTAGTTGAATATTACGAGGATTATTAAGAAAATATCTTAGAATGATATAGTAAGATTTTTTATATTATTCACTCATCTTATCATCTTTATGTTGTTAGCTAAACTTATAACTAAACAACTTTGTCAATGGTAGAAATATATCAAGTAGCTCGTCGAAGACCTATATCCTGACTTGACTTAGTCCATTTAATAAAAATGTCAGGTCAATTTTTTTAAAAAAGTCTATTTAGTTAAATGGATTAAGTTTTAAGTTTCAAGCTTTTGAAAAGTCTTTTAGACTTAACAAACTGACTTATTTAATTATATATATATATATATATATATATATATATATTGGTTTCTCAGAGTATCATCTTCACTCAATATGTAAGAAACTAATTTTTTAGATACGATTAGGTCTAAGCGGAGATGTCATTTTCACACACATGAATTTCGATATCTAACTTAATACCACACGCTTAAGAGATCCAAACTCCTTTCACTTTCGATAAAATGCGTTGGTTAATTATATATATTATTACTTTATATATTATGACATTTAAATATTTATATAATAATATGATTAATTATATAAAATAATATAATATTTTTAAAAATTTAGACCTATTGACCTATTTAAAAATAAGCATATTAATTTATTTAAAAATTATTTTACAAAGTAAACTTTTATATAAATTTTTAGATCTAATCAGACCTTAACAAATAACTTATATCAAGTAAATAAGTCTTATTCAAACTTTACATTCAAAAGGTAAATTAAGTCCATTTAAAACAAAATTTGACTTCATCTAAGTTGACCTATTTTTATCCCTATTTGCCAACACTTCACGTTGATCAGGTTAACTAGGTTCATTTTAAAGCTCTGCCTTTTTTTTTCTTTGAAAAGCCAAAGTGGCAGCTGCTATTGTTTTCCAACTAACCCCGCTGCCTGGTGATCAATCAATATATTATATACAGCATCATCCAGGTTCCGTTTTTTGTTTGGTGTATTCATCCAAGTCATAGCTCTATAATTCCAACAGGAGGTTAATCCGATCAAAATATTAAATTATTGGGTCAATGATTTAATCATGGATTAAGTAAGTGAATTGAAAAATCAAGATAAAAAATATTTTTAAAATATATTATGTAAAAAAACTACTTTATATAAAAATTTTATATTAAAAAATAGTAAATATAAAATACTCTATGAATAAAAACACTTCTAAACTAGTTGTAATAATAGCCTACGATAATAATATAAATTAAAAAATATGGTATACTCAACAAGAACGAGTAATCTAATAGTAGAATATATTTGATGATTAGGCCTACTAAGTTATCTATAAGGTTCTTTATAAGTGTTTTTTTGAACCTAGAGACATTTCCTGACTTTGAGACTAGACAGTCATTTTTTATTCTAATTTTTTTGGCAAAGTAAAAAAAGTATATTATTTGGTCATTATAAGTTTAAGGAAAATAAGTCTATACATTTCTTAATTCTTTCGTCTTCCTAAAAAATCACCAAGTTGATTGGACTGTTGTGATTTTTTTTAATATATACTTATTTCCCATTTTCCACATGCATGACACAAGAAGAAGCAAATCATTCAGTAAGACAACTTGATAAGCAAAATTTACATCACTTTTATATTCTTACATTAATATTAATATGTGAAATCAGACCTTTGAAGTATAGCTTGGCAATTTATATACTTCTTGTTGTATTTTTGCACTGGTTACTATGTCACACGTATATACAATTTTCATCAAATTGAAAAGGCAATAAAAAGAGAATCTGGCCATGGCCAAAGATGAAGGAGAATGGCTGCCGGTTTTGTACCACCGACACTCTCTGTTGCCCAGAGGGAAGTTAAACAATTTTTAATTGGGGGTGTTAAATATCTATCACATATATACTTTATAAATTTGGGTTTTGCTAGTTAAGAATTAAAAAAAATAAAAATGTAATTTTTTAAATTTTTAATATATTAAATATTTTATTTTTATCTAAAATTTTCTATTTTATCTTTCTTAACAAGTGTCATAAGTAAAATATATAAAACTTTCAAAGAAAAGACAAATTTTATCTATTTTGAGAGGTTACATACAATTTTATACACTGTAATTAAAATAAATTATTTAGATGACCCAAGCTGCACCAAATAATACTTAAAAATTCTTATAACAATGCTCTCAAATAATTTAGTAACTAAGAGTGTGTTTGGAAAAGTTAAAAAAATAGATTATGCTGATAATCGATTATATGTATAATCAATTATTGTAAAAATTAATTATAATCAGAATATATTTTTGTTTGGGTATATTTGTTGAAAAGTAATTTTAAGATAATCTATTTCGTTTGGATGGTGTGAAAAAAATTATTTTTATATAGTAAATTACGAAAGAAGGTATAAAGTTATTTTGTTTATAATATTTGGTGGAGAGTCATTGAGGTCATTATGGAAAATGTTTCTCTCATTAAAGCATAGTTAAAATAATTTATCTAAAAATAAAAGCTTTTTATGAAAACAGTCCATACTATGAGTTTGTACTAAAATAATTTTTTTATAAAAATAAAAACTTTTTTACAAATTAATCTAGATACCCAAACATAACTGATTTTTTATAAAACAACTTTTTTTTCATAAAAACAGCTGAATGGAAAAAAATTATTATTTTTTAAACAAGCTCTAAGAGCATGTTTGGGAAAGATTAATTCTTTCCCAAACAGTTATTTTTGGAGGATTAAGCTGTTTTATGAAATAATTATTATGTTTGGGTAAAAAGATTATTTTTTTAAAAAAAATTTACACGAAATTCAATGAAAAAAGTTTTTTACAACTAATAAACATAAGCTGAAGATTGAAGTTTATGATTTTAGCTTATAAATTATTTCTTACATTTTGATATGTAAATACTATTTTGTCCTCAATCAAATAATTTTTTTAATCATTCTATACTTATTTTAGTAATTTAATGTATAAAAGTAATTTTTTTATATCATCCAAACGAATCATATTAATTTAAAATCACTTTACAAATTTAATGATCTAAACATAAAATGAATCAATTATAATCGATTATAATAATCAATTATAATCGATTGTAATAATAATCGATTATAATCGATTATAACAATAATCGATTATTAAGCATAATTTATAATTTTTAACTTTTCTCAAACAAGTCATAATTAGTCAGATTTAATTCAATAATATATTTTTTAATTTATTGATATGTATGATTAGAATTTTTTTACATAAACTTAAAATATCTAAATTAAGTATATTTAACCAACTACATTCATTAACAATAAATAACTGTTATAATTAATTAATAATTAATTATTAAAATTTATCATAATTAATAATATAATTAATTTAATATAAATAAATACTCCAAATTTATACAACAATCTTTCTAATGATTATGCGGTCTTACCTGTTATTATATTTTTAGTGGAGTGATAATGTCTGACATCAAAATCCTTAGCCACAGCTGGTGGCCGGTTAGGGTTGGTGAGGGACCGGGAGTATCCAGTCACTGGTATTTTCTCTCTCTCACCAACCCCTTGAAATCTCATCCCTTGATTTGGGCGTCAAATCTAACACCAGCACTGCAGGTTTCGGCGACCGGTCAAGTCATGATGGGGCGTTGATGAGTATAAATAGAGGGTTTTAGGTTGAGAGACAGTGTCCTTCACCAGTCATTCGGAGTTCCGCAAGGTCGTCCCTGGTCTCCGGTCTGGTTCGAGTTCTAAACTTCCATTCCATTGAACTTGACCCCCCACTCGCTCCAGGTTCATTACCCTTTCTCTTCTCGTACCATTTTCTTTGTTTATCTACCTTGTTTTGCTGTTCTGTTCTGTATATGCTTTAATTTCTCAATAGCATCCAATCCATCTGTCTATGTTCAATGTCTTCTTTTTTCTGCTTCGCTTCACCATGTCGGTAGGTAGCATTAAATGGTTGTTGTTATCTTGTCCTAAATAGGCCGTGGCGGTTACAGATCTGAATTTTATTTATTTATATTTTTTCCTTTTTGGATTTTGCTCCATCGGTTTGTTATTTGCTTCTGACTGCACTGCTGTCGCTTCGTGTCTTTTTGAAAAAAGATAATATTTTTGGTATAATTAAAATACGTATACTGTATATATATCGTAAATTTATGTGAGAAAAATATCAAATTAAATTGTATATTAGTGTAATTTTTTTACGAAATATCACATAAATTTATAAATGAATTGAATAAAAATTAAAATATTTTGGTTGGACGAATAACACAGTAGTTTCGAAAATCTAAGGATCTGTTAAGGTTTGGAAGTTGAACTACCCAATCCGGCAATCCCAAACCCATGCTCATTTCGTTTCGGTTTCTGCTGAGCTGAAACTTGGCCTTTTGTTTGTGGGATAGATCTGATCTGATGCTTTTCCCGGAATAATCCCTTCTAACTGTTTCTCTCTCTCTCGATCTTGTTTTCCAAATTTCGGGTTACCTGATGCCGATTTACAAGTGATTTCTGTGGGGGACTTGGGGCTGATTTTCTCTAACCACCTTAATTTTTCATCCCAATTTTTTAAACTGAAACTGGTATTTTTGAGGCATATTGTGCTTTCATGCCTCTTGAAATGCCAAGATTAGATTCTGTCCAACTTTATATCTGGTGCCCAGGGAAGGGAATCCTGATATACTTTGTTATCGTCTTGGCTGCATTTGTTTTGTCAGAGTGAGGACCAAAAACTTTTAAAAAGCAAAAGATGAGTTATTTTAATCAATATCTTGGCAGGCATAAAGTTCCCAGAGATTTTCTTAGTTTATTTTTGGGATACGTGGCTTTATCCCTTTGTAATATAATCTCATCTTGGATCTCAGTTATATCTTCTATGGATGAGCACTGAGTAAACTCGTTTTTTTCCCAATATTTAATTATGCATTTGGTTTTCAAGCTTTTGTGCTTTGTAAAGTAATATTAAACATTTTATTTGCTGTTTTGTGTAGCTTGAGAAATGGCAGAGACCTTTCTATTCACTTCTGAATCTGTCAATGAGGGTCACCCTGACAAGCTGTGCGACCAGATCTCTGATGCAGTGCTCGATGCCTGCCTTGAACAGGATCCTGACAGCAAGGTTGCCTGTGAGACATGCACCAAGACTAACATGGTCATGGTCTTTGGAGAGATTACAACCAAGGCCAATGTAGACTATGAGAAGATTGTCCGGGACACATGCCGTAACATTGGATTTGTCTCTGATGATGTGGGTCTTGATGCTGACAAATGCAAGGTCTTGGTCAACATTGAGCAGCAGAGCCCTGATATTGCCCAGGGTGTGCACGGCCACTTTACCAAGCGCCCAGAGGAGGTTGGTGCTGGTGACCAGGGTCACATGTTTGGGTATGCCACTGATGAAACCCCTGAATATATGCCTTTGAGTCATGTCCTTGCAACCAAACTAGGAGCTAAGCTTACCGAGGTAAGGAAGAATGGCACCTGCGCTTGGCTGAGACCAGATGGTAAGACACAAGTAACCGTTGAGTACTACAATGAAAATGGTGCTATGGTTCCAGTTCGTGTCCACACTGTCCTCATTTCTACCCAGCATGATGAGACTGTCACTAATGATCACATTGCTGCTGATCTTAAAGAGCATGTTATCAAGCCTGTCATTCCTGAGAAGTACCTAGACGAGAAGACCATCTTCCACCTTAACCCTTCTGGCCGCTTTGTTATTGGTGGCCCTCATGGTGATGCTGGTCTCACTGGAAGAAAGATTATCATTGATACTTATGGTGGCTGGGGTGCCCACGGAGGTGGTGCTTTCTCAGGCAAGGACCCTACTAAGGTTGACAGAAGCGGTGCCTATGTTGTAAGGCAGGCGGCAAAGAGTGTTGTGGCAAATGGGCTTGCCCGCAGGTGTCTTGTTCAAGTTTCTTATGCCATTGGTGTTCCTGAGCCCTTGTCAGTCTTTGTTGACACTTATGGAACTGGAAAGATTCCTGACAAGGAGATTCTTCAAATTGTGAAGGAGAATTTCGACTTCAGACCTGGAATGATCACCATTAACTTGGACCTTAAGAGGGGTGGCCATAGGTTTCTCAAGACAGCTGCCTACGGACACTTCGGAAGGGATGATCCAGACTTCACCTGGGAAGTTGTGAAGCCACTCAAGTGGGAGAAGCCTCAAGCTTAAGAGGTGTGAATTGGTAATCCTGCCCTTTAATGGTTGTCTTACTAGGTGTGGATGAATAATTCGCGTGTTTAGTTGCTGCTGCTCCATCTATAGGTCTAATGCAATTGCAAATGTTCCCATCTCATACCTAAACTGCATTTTTTTTTGTTCTTTTTTACTTACAATTTAATTTTTGTTTATGCAATGTTACCGTGTTGGTGCAATGAACATGTATCAGAATTTTGTCCCAATTGATTGCTATTTGAAATGGTGAAAAAACTGTATGCAAAATATTTCATGTGAAAGTAAGTCCAAATTGGCAAAATCGGATATTTGTTTCCTTTGATTCTCACAATCATACCGAGTTTCCACATTAGCCAAGTTTTTATGGTCATTAGTAAAGCATTAAGAGAGAATTGCCTAAAATCAATTACCAAAGTAAGATGTGGGTATTGGAAAACAATTCACACAATGATGAGTGAGAAGCTTCATCATAGTTGAAAAACCTTCCAACTCGTTAAGTGGTAACCACAATATCAGATGTTCTTTCTCTCTTTATTTTTTCCTTCCCGTTGGTTGCTCCTGAAAAACGTTCCTTGATGTCTAGTTAAAAAAAATTAATAAAAAAGGTGAATATTTTTAAAATAAAAAAAATCGTTTACTTTATTTGGTACAAGTGAGTCAACATATAAATATAAAAGATCATGTTTAGAAAAACCTCTTCGTTACCGATTAAAAAAAAACCTTAGTTATTTTTAGCGTACTTCATGGAGATTAAAAAAAAACCTTTTAGTTATTTTTGGCGTACTTTATAGAAAAGCGAGGAAAAAGAAAAAGAAAATTGATAATTTGTTCAAATGATATTTCATAAAACGCTCCCGTGAATGCGGATGCACCATTACAACAGAATTTTTTTTTTAAATATTAGTCTTATATTTTTTTAGGGGCATATTATTATTTATATTTTTTAAAAAAATTGTGATTAAATAAAAATAATAATAATAAAATGTATAATTAATGATATAAAAAAGATGTAAAAAATAATATGAAAAAAATAATAAAAAAATCAGAGTTTTTTTTTTAATGGATCAGCCACCTCATTTGTACAAGACTTATGAAGAAAGTTTTCGTACCATATAGCAACACTTTAAAAAATGTGCGACTCATTTACTGCTTCAACAGTTCAATTCAACAAACCGGTCAATGTCATCTGCGTTGAACTCATCTTCAGGTGTATCTAAGAAATGGAATATATGGCTTGGTACCAAGCCTATAGATCTATTTCGCGTTTATTCAACGAGAATAAACTTATTTATGTGACGATGCTCAACAATCTCAATATTGATTATCCTAACAAATTATGAGATGATAGAATTTTTTTTTGGTACAGTAAGATATTTTCGACCTAGCTTTTGTATCGTACGAAATTAAGTCTCCTTAATGCGATCTTACCGATAAAATTTGTCATTTAAACTCAATTACATTCCGTTGAAAAATGGATGTCCAAAAAGTGGGCTGTTGACATATACAAATATACATTGTGTGTGACAAATTTCAAGTTCAATCTGATAAAAAAATTGCCGATGTCAAAATTAAAAATTACATTTGAATATAACTTGCTTCGCCCTTTTTTAAGCTCATTTTGTCGCACCGTAGTAAATTAGTGTGCTATACTGAAAGTCTCAAACAGTGAAACTCGAAAGACAGGATTCCTCCCTCCCCCCTTCTATTACGGGGAAAAAGTGTATAAAATTGTGGTAACAGAATAGATAAAAGAACATGACATTCATTTCAGAAGATTACAAAAAGATACTATATAAACAATATTTTATAAATACAAAAAATTACACTTATTTTGTATTAGTAAATTTATTTTTAAAATTTGAAGTGTCACATAAAAAAAATTTGTATACAAATTCACGTGCAATTCACTATCTCTTGTTCTCATTTATTGTTGTTATTCAAATAACATTATATATTATCAATGTATTATTCTAAGTAAAACGAGATTCAGTCTCTTAAATACGTGATCTTAAGTTTGATTTCGAAATCTATGTATATAAAAAAATAACGTTGAGAGAAGTCTATATTTAAGCATTTGATAATACTCTAAGAAATTAATCTTTTACTTATCAAGTGAGAGATACTCAAAAACAAAAATTAACATTATATATTAAACAAACAAGTGAAGATCATAAAACTTCACACTAAGGGCGAATCCAAAACCATCATCAGCTCATGGATTAATGAAACTAGTGCAATGCATATGAAGTTAAATACAATGATAGTCATCATTTATTTAAGAACAAAGCTTAGATCCATTGTTTTTATATTTATTTCATTAATTAAATTATAACATGTATATATTAATTATCTCTCTTCTATGCATTAGTGTTCTCTCTCTTACTCACTTTTTTTATAAAAATACACACATTATAATTTAATTAATAGAATAAATATAATGAATATAAGTAAATGAACTTAAATTTTGTCTTTTATTTAATTACCATTAAAGAACCTCGTTATTATTAATTAAATAAATAAATGAATTGTAACTTAAATGATATTTCCCATCCCCTCCTTAAACTATCTATCGTCATTTCTTTAATTACCATTTAAGTAACCTTGTTATTCTTAATAAAATAAATAAATAAATGAATTGTAATTCAAATAATATTTTCCATCCCATCAGAAGTGTTTGGAATTTAATTCCCGTCTCTTGAATCTGACAAAACCAGTCTCCCCAACTATCCATTGGCCAAAAAAAAATATTAATAAAAAAGAAAATGAATGAAGGTTACAAGTATTGCACTGTTGTATAAAGTATTCTACCAATTTAAACCAAATAAAAAAATTTCTACCAAATGGGAGTTTATGAAGAAAATACAAGCATTATCCACGCATAAATCTGACAAGATGCACATCAATAATAGACATTTAAATAACATTGCACAATTTAGCCAATACAAAAAAAACAGTCCTACAGGAAATCTCGGTCATACAGTCTATGAACGCATCCTATTACATTACCTATCAAATTTTATTAAGTTGTAAGTTAATGAAACTCAGCTTGTTCCGAACTCTAACGATTCCCACCTGAAGGGTCGGAACACATACAGAACTTCGGGTGAACTTTTAAACAGAAGGGCCACACAGACACAGACTGCTGCTATGGCCACCATTGACAGCATTGCAGGTCTGTATACCAAAGACCTGCCTACTGCAGTTCTACAAGACAACTTATGATCACAAAGTTTGCACTGCTTTTCGACACTTCTAACTTCAGCCTTTCCCATCTCAAAGCTAGTGGAGGACTCATTTTGCTTCTGGTTTTTATTGAACCCTGTCAAATTGCTGGGAATCTCAACCACCACATGAGCTCCTCTTTGTCTCCTATTAATTTTCTTCTGCACCAAGTGAATGTAAGTATAATGACCACGTAAACGTGCATAATCCTCAGGTGTGGAGCCCGTGCTGTCACGAGCACTCTTCCATGCTTCAATTCCCACCTGAATTAAAAATCCCAAGTTATCATAAAAAACTAAATAGCGCTCACCTAAACACAATACTCCTGGTTTCCAACTTGACAAGGAGAATAGTGAAATGATTTTGAAAAGAGTTGGGGGGAGGCGGGGGATTTGGAATATCATGGGCCACAATATGTGAAAAGAATTAAATGCAGTGAAGATCCAAATAGAACCTACAAGAAAATCTCACCCCTACTAACTCTATTCTCAATTTAAGATAGCAGAAATTTTACCACGCAAGGATCATTAGTTAACGCATCCAGCACATCTTCAGAACCATCTTTCCCAGCTGCTATATGGAGTGGTGTCAAACCAGCAGGACCAACAACATCAGGTCTAAACAAGAAGCTCTGATTCTCTCCATCAACCAGTGCCTTGTCTTCAGGTCCTAGTTTATTAGAAATATTCTCAGGAACGTATCTTAAAAGCAACTCCACCAACTGCCTGCTATTTCTCCTTACAGCTTTATGAAGGAGACCCATCTCTGAAAGTGCAAGATACAGGCAAGGGTGATCTCCTGTATTCACAGTTCCATCAAGCAGTAGGTTCAATAGTTTTTTCACTACTGCACACCAATCACGGTCCATAGAGAACTCCATGAGCCACTTGAATCGTTTAAATGGAAAGAGATCTGCACTAGGGTTCAAATGAACCATCCTAGATTTCAATTGGCTTCTGTGGAGAAGCCAACCCATTTCATGAATGAAATCCATCGCTTGATTTTTGGCTTTAATTTTTCCAGCACCTTCAATATCTGGATCAGTATCACTTAATTCTAGTAAAGGCTCAAGCACACAGATTTCAGAGCAAACATCCTCCTCCGCAACTATGAAAGGAATAAAGCTGCTGCTCCAACCCTGGTCCTCAATCTGGCGTATTTAAGAAAATAAGAAAATAAAAAGCTCAGCTACATAACATTAACGCGGGCCTGGTTGTCTTCAGTTAAGAATATGGCAAATTTGTAAGGATGCATATAAATGTCGACAAGAATCGGATGACACAACTTATGGATTAGGACATTGACAACACTCAAAGTAACCAGTGTGCATGAAATTGTATAAAAGTAAAAACTAAAAAGCATAAAATAAGTGATAACAGATATTTGTTATTTCACACTTAGCTTAAAACAGCAAAATATAAGTGGAATACAGTATCAAAGGACATATATCACATTCATGAATCCTTTATCATCTTACAATGTATAATAACATCCTTCTTAACCACCAAACATCCTGCCCTTCTTCAACTGACATGTGTATGCAGCAACAACTTCCACCTAATTTGATCCTCTTTACTAATACTCTGATTAATGTATCACACTATCACCATCAGTATTAATAACCAAGAAATCTGAAAGGGCAACAACCAAGAAGGCCGTTTAATTCAAACCACCAATACAAGATATATAATGATGACTCCCATTACACCCAAATGAAGGAATAACATCCCTTGCTCATCCTCAAAAACACAGACCTGGGGAGGGTCTTGTTCTTTTGCTAAAAATAATAAACTAAGCAGCCAAATATGTATATATTACCAATAGGTTTAGCACCATCAAGATTACAGTTCAAATAACCAATCTAATATATACAGTACTGGCTTTCTCCCCACCCAAAAGAAGAGATTGTGCACACTTCATTATACTTATGCATAAAATCCAAGAACAGAATGTAATGAGGATCAGTTCTTTAGCTGGTGTTATAAGAATGTAAATAGTCAAAAGTTTATAGGTTGCCATTACGTTTTTTTTTTCATGGTACAAAAAAAGTTTAGGGGGAAAGGATGTTGCCCTATTCCAAGGCCAGGGTATGCCACAAGCCTCAGCGAAACCACCAGCAGGAATCAAACAGGACCTTTTTTTCGAAGTTGTTCTATCCTACCAGTTGAGCCAAACCCTCATTGGCAGGTAGCAATTATGTTAAATTTTGAAAATTTGAACTCTATAATTTCTGAGAGCAAAGAAAGATCACCTCAATAAATCCTCTTCCATTCATAACAGGGACAGAACATGAAAACTGGATGCAGTGAAGCTCATCAAGCTCCTTGGAGCATTGATCCATTGACTCATGAGCATCTTCACAGACCAGATAATTCCCTTCTACAGCACACAATAACCTGAAAGAATGGGTTTAAGGGTCATATGCTATACCAATAAAAAGTACAGATATTTCAATCAAATCATGGAACCTAAAGGTTAGGTCCAAGACATTTTCAAATTTTGCATTTAACTTTCAACCTGCGAAGTTTTTGCATTTCACAGAGCAACAGGTAGAGAATACCTAGTGGCAGGGCGAATCAGGTTGATACCCTTAACAGAAAATTGAGCTGTCTTTGATGCTGGAACAGCAATTGGACTAACACTCAAAATCTTACTAAAATTGTTACTTCTGAAAGGTAAGGATGTATCTATAACAACCTGACCTGCAGCAGAAAAGTTGCAGTAAGATACCCAGTCATATAAATAAATAAATACTACTACTTCTGATTGATGTAGTTACTCCATACACAAACCATAATAATGACGACGACAATGTGGACAACATTAGAAGCCCATTAACATTACATCAACATTCAATCAAGTCCATCAAATAAAGTTATATATGTGGCAAAGGCTTGAGTTAGATGTGGATACAGTAAGCGCTTGACATAGACAACTTGTCATTAAAAGACTTTTAAACAGTTAACGTACTTGATTGCGCAAAATAAGAGTTGATGGACTAAATTGAATACTGAAATAAAATTTTGACTCCTGTTATCTTGACCCTAGTAAAAACAATGACAGAAACATGGTGAGAGACCATTGAAAATGAAGGCTATCTGATGCTGCACCCTGATGTGAATCCATCCAGTTCTCCAAAAAGCATCATCTGAGACATCCAGAAGCCTATTCAAACTGGAAGTCAGATCATAGCAAATCTGTAAAAAAACAACCAAACCTTGTAAGGTCAAGAGTGGCCTGATAGCAGAAATAACCACCCACGCACACGTGCTAGTAGTTTTAGTAGGACAAAGCTTACTTTCTCCCAAACAGCCTCGGCCTGACGCAGATAGATAGTCAAAACAATACAACCTGGCCGTATGTAGCTCTCAATATCAGTAGGACTGCGGGATAACCAGTCAAGAATCTGGAATTCAAACCCTTAGCGTTATTAAATTTCAAAGGAAACAAATAAACAACACTTACTCTTAGCTGTTTTAAAAAGCTTAAAGTACCTGTGCTCTAAGTACAAGAGGAAAATCATTCGGTTCCTTACCAAAGAGTTTAAAAACAATTCGATCTGTGCGACTCTGAATGGTGAAAACAAACAAATTAGCAGTTAAATGATGACAATTTCAAGATCTTATAAATTTACCATAAAAAGGCATAGTTCAACCTCAGCTAGCTAGTAAAGGAAATTAATTACCAACATTTATTGATTTATTCTTTTTGTGTTTTCCCACCTACAATGGGGGCATAAGAGAGTTGTTGAATCAAACACTGGAAGGAGCTAGAACCGGAATGCAATTTCATACATGAAAATAAGGCACTAAGTAGGTAATTGCAACACACACAATTTCTGCAAGCTAAAACAAGCAGCATCATGTTTGACACCTAAGGAAGGTCCGACATGGTCTTTCTCAACATAACTACTAGCCACTAGGGGCTCAACATCATATGAAATCCTCAAGTCAGATGAATGCTTTTACATCAGACACACAGCCATAACCAAACGTGCTATTTAAATCAGGACTGGTAAGGATGACCAAAATACTCATCTCTAAAGCTCCTTCCTCGGCACAAAATACCATGCCAGGTTCCCAATTTGTCTCAATTCTCACATTTAGCCCACCTTTCCCCCATTTCCTCACTAGGTCTGAAGACCTCCCTTATGTCAATCAGGAAAAAAAAAATTCGTCAGGGAATTCTATCCACCCACCCATCCCCTCTCGTGCACCTTTCATCAGATACTCCTAAAAAATATGCAAAATGGTGAAGTGCTTAAGCCATGTTACTCTTTGGCTTCTTGTTGAGCATGACTAAATGGAGCTGTTCACTGTCATGCCACCAACCTTGCATGACATATTAAGACAGCACCAAAAAGTCTAAGAACCACAACCAAAAACACTCTGGTAATTTCTGCAAAACATCCTCAATTTCTATAGAAAGTCACATAATCCTAATCATGGGGATTAGTATTTGCATGTGAGTGTAAGGACTGTGTACATAAGCACAAGTACAATAGCCAATCCAGAATAAAGCTGCAAGACAAGCATACCTGAGCTTCTCCACTAGAACTAGAAGGGGACTGTGCAGATGCAGAATCTGAATTTCCACTTGTTTGAGGTGGACTTGACTGATGAGAATCTTGTTGTGTCCATGGGTAATCAAGAGAGCTAGTACCAAGATTTGCAGAGACAGGCAACCTTTCTATATCTTCTATGCCATCATCTGAGTCAATATATATGTCATTCAAATCAAAATTATTCATCTTGGTCTGTCCAGCAGTACTGTCTCTGGCTTCTGAGTAAGCAGGAGGGCTATTTGAAACGTTGGGCTTTGTAGAAGACAAGGTTTGTTGATCAGCAGCCCCAGCATCATGTGCATGCATCCCTTGATGTTGAATTTCAGTTATAGAAACTGTTTGATGCTGTCTTATAACAGTTGGAGAGCCTTGAGAACCATTTGAGAATAAAGTAGAAACCATCTCAGGCTTCCCAGATGAACTCCCTTCTTTCAACAAATTCTCCGGTCCCCGCAAAAGGTTAGACAAGTTCTCTCCCCCTTGTTCACCATTCTGACTAGCAAGACTCCTTAAAAGATGAGTTAGCAGATCCTGATCTGTGGTCTGATCTGACCTGTCAGCTATAGTTCATAAAAAATGTCATTGTCCATCCCTAAATTACCTCAGTCATAGCAGAAATACCAATTAGATAAACAGATAAGAGAAGATTCTAAAGAAACAAAACTAATTACAAATAAATATATATACGCACATAAGTATATACACACACACACATGATCCTTTTGAGTCTTCAAGCCAAAATTTTTGCCAACACTGGTTTCCTCCATTTGATATTAAACCAAAATCACTTAGCCACAAGATTACTTGATCTCGCTAGCATTCAAGAGTACTTCAATTTGTCATAGTCATGGCCAGAGCTACTACCATTTTCAACCCATTGTTATCTTTCAATTATTACAAAGTCTTCTCTATGTGGCATCCTTTCCATTACAGTTGTCCTTTACCTGGTACTAAGACATATTTGGAGGCACCTCAATTCATCTATTCTAAGCCATTTGCAAATTCAGTTGATCAGTCAGTCTTCAAGCAATTTCTTTACTGGTCATTCAGACCTTGCCAAAAATGAATAATATTTTACTCCATACTCTGTCCCTCAAGATACCGACAGATGCTTATGAATGGAAACTAGTCGTGTGATAAGCTCAAGGCCAACTAAGTAATGTCAACTAACACATAAAAATCCAAGGTCAAACTTTTTTCCTTGCCTTTTTTTAAGTTCTAACCTGTTAGGTGCAGCTTCTCACTCTTGAAAACTGAAAGACTCTATATCTCAACCATTCAGGCCATTTCACTGCCCTTAAAGCCCAACATTCAGCCCCCATAATAGCAGCAATGATGATAAATCAATCAATCTGCCCCTTCTCATGCTCATCCTATATCCTATCTGACCCATTATCTTCCATAGAAATTAAGTGAAAGCTAACAAACTTAAACAAATTCTTCAACGTGAAGTGAAATAGAAACTTGAGGAAGTAATATGTTGGCCAAGTAGTCAGAAACAATTCTGTGTGAAAATCCAGACCAATAACTGGACCGACAGGTTTACTTTAGGTTACTACGTATGAAAACTATCCCCCGTAGCTAACATGCCTACCGCTATATCTTTGACAAAATACAGTTTTCATAAACCGTATTTGCAAATGACCAAAGTACCTTCCTGCAGCTATTAATATAGCTTCCATTTATTAAAAAGAAAAGTTTAAACTAATATCATGCCTTTCATCATTTCAAACAAGAGTAACAAGCATCAATCAACACCATATAAAATAACCAAGCAGATCTTCTATGAAACCAACTCCTCTAGGCTCTTGTTACAGAGATAAGAAATACTTACAATGCATATTTGAAAGTATCTTCAATAAACTTATCAACAGATAACTACTAGTCTGATCATCATTTAGTGAACTTCCATTAGGAACAGCATCCTGATTTGTTTTCCTCCTTCGTTTATTATGGCCTGCCAATCGTCTTCGACAGCTTCTCTTTCCTTCATCAAACTCTTGAAGCATGTGAAACCTGTTGATGTAGTAAAAGAATGTCATGAAATAGAATGATTTGAACTTTAAAATTAAATAAACGCTTGCACGAAGGATTAATGATATTCTGCTGAATTTTGATATACTATTGTAATTATTTTCACTTCTACCGATTGACTAGAAAGAAAATTCAAAACAAGCACGAACAAGAACTTGCCTACTACATTGTTGGCAGAAGCGCTGCATTGCATTTCCCACAAGAGCCTTACTGGCCTTGGAGTGCATTTCACAAACTTTATGACGCCTGTGATAATCTTTAGCATTGCTGAGATCTGCGCCACAGTCCTCCACCTGACATACGGCTCGATTCGAAGTGCCTCCTCCAGCTACTCTGCTTTTCTTGCCGTTCATTCCTTCCCAGCTTGCAATTGGAGCACCATGCCCACCACCTAGCTTTAAGCTAAGGCTACCCTCTTCCTCATTCAAACCGACTTCATCCTCTAGCACAATAACCCTCCTCTTCTTGTCCCCTTCCTTGTTCCCCTCACGAATCCCGAGATCTACCTCATCAGAGCAGGAAGATGAGCTGTTAGAGTTGGAGGAAACCCCAGGCACAGGGATCCCAGACCCAACAGGTAAAAATTGCCTATGTTCTGGCACCGGATTCAGCGGCCTAGCTATGAAAAGATCACCATCCCATTTCCAATCGTTCAAATCCCACTCCATGGACCTCTTCCCCACAGAGGAACCACCCATACCATAGAAATGAAAAGCTTCTGTGCCAAATCTAGCTTCCATGATCACAATTCACAACCAAGATGCCCCGATTTGATTTTTTTTTTTTAAGAAAAAAAAAGCTCTAACACAGTAATAACGAGTACTAAATTAAGTTACAGTATGAAATGAAGAGCAGGGAATCAGAATTAATCAGCCTCAGTTCTTCCCCAAAAGTCGAGAAAGAGCACACCAACGCAACCATGGTTCCAATTAAGCGAAATCTACATAACTAATAATGAGAGCTCAAGTACCTACCAAACCTTCCCTTCACACATAACTTGAAGTCAACTACACAAACATAAACACAAACACAAACACAGATGAAGTCAGGTACAGAGAAAGAAGCTGTTCATTTCCATGTAAAGAAATCAGACGAGGAATAAGAAATTAAGATTGAAGAAGAAGAATCTGAATCTGAACTAACTTGATGAAGCCAAGTAAAAGATGGCAGGCGGAAGTTAGAGAATTGAGAATTGAGTTGGATGCAGAGCAGAGCAGATCGACGGCGAGTGTATGTCGGAAGGTGCGCCAAGTACGAATACGATCGGTTCGGTGGAGGGCAAGGGGTGATGATGACTATGACAATGATGATGGTGATGGTGATGGGAATGCGAATGTGAATGGGGTTTCTTAGTGTGACAAGGAAAGGTTTATGACTTTATGGTAATGGTAATGGCAATGGTATGGTATGGTATGATATTCTACTATGGTTATGGTTATGGTACATACAAAAATAATAAATAATAATAATAAAGCGTAGGACAGGACAGGAGTAGGAAGGTGGTGGTGGGATTGGGAACAGTATGCCCACCCGCAAAGTGGTGGGTCACTACTGTGATTGTGTCTCTCTCAGAAATAGAGGCATAAACGGATTTAATTTATTAAATTAATTCACCAACTCGTTATTTTTTTACAGGTTAGATTTAAGTATTAAATTCATATTTTTTATTTCAATCTGCATAATTCGCTCCGCATAATTCGCGGGTTAAGCGGGACAAAAACAGTTGGCTTTTTTTTAAAAAAATAATAAATAATACTATAAATAAAAAATTAACTTTGATATCATATAATTTATATTTAAATATTTAATTAAATTATTTTAAAAATTATTTTTAAATATATGATTTATAATTTTTTATTATTATCATTTATTATTTTTTTATAATTTTTTTATTTTTTATATTATTTTTTTATATTTTAGGCGATTAACCCGTTAATTCATTTATTTTTTTTATTTTATCTTTTATGCGGACTAATCCATCAATCCACTTTAAAACGACTTCTCCAACTTATTTATTAAAATAAGTTAATCCACTTCATCCTATATTTTAATGAGTTAAGACAAGTCAAAACAAGATAGACAGGTTAGCCTATTTTTTCAGCTCTACTCTACGTAAGGCCTTTCCTTGCGTTACGATGGGGGCACAAACAAGAGAGATGCCCTTGCTTTCCCAATCCTGTTTTTAGGATTATGTCAGGTCAATTTGTAAATTTACAAAATTTTAATTTAATTTAATCTATAAAATATGAATTTGATTGCGCTGAAAAATATCTCTTATCCACAGTTTATGTGATAAGTAGCGAATTTAAAATTGTTTAATTTAAGGAGTACTCAATTCACTTACTTTTAAAAAAAAAAAATAAAAGAAAGTCATTTAGTTACTTCATTAAAAATATTATCTAATTGTTATATTTTGAAATTTAATAAATAATAAAAATGTTCACGTATAAATAATATACTTGTTCTCATTCTTACTCTTAAATTTTTAATATCTCAAAAAAAATTAAATTCTCAACTTTTTATTTTAAAAACGGCAGAGTTTTAAAAAATAAAAATTTAAGTATCCACATTATATATATAATGACATAGGTTTTAATTAGTTAGAATAATTTATTATTTATGAATATTAAAGTTTATTAATTTAATTTAGTTTATTTCAAATTTAAATTAATAAAATTTGTTAATTTATTTGAAATTTATTATATTTATGTAAGATTAATTATGTGAATTAATATGTAGTTTATTATATTTATATAAGACGTATTATATATAACATATTATATATAACAGATTTTATATTTCTTATTTTAATTTCTTATAAAAAAAATTTTTTTAAAATATATGTCAAATTCATGAATTTCTTCTAATCTAACCAACTTTTAAATAAGTGAAATTAAAAAAAATCACTCCAACTCAATTTAATTCACTATAATAAATAAATTAAATTAAAAAATACAGTAAAACCTACCTAGTACACTCAACGGACACCCCCAACTTGTTCCTCTGTGCTGTACTGTGCTGGGCAATGCTAGTCCTCTTCTCCTCTCTTCTCTGTGCCAGGGTCTGACCCGCGTTTCGTTAAGTAAACGTCACATTCTCCGTCCTCGTTTCGTTCAGATTTGAGAAACTCAGATCACCACTTGCCATCAATTCAAGCCAAGCACGTGTGACTGTCACCACACTACCCATATTTACTATAGTTTTCACTCACTTTATTACCAACAACACACCACAAAACTCTCTTCTCTTCATAGTGTCAATAATAATAATAATATTAATATATTTTGTACTCATACTATACATAAGATAAATTAAAAATATATATATTTAACTTTAAAATATAATATTTTAAATAATTTAAATGAATTTAATTAAATTATAATTAATAAATTTTATAATGAGACTAATTTAAAATTATAATTTTATTTTTATTAATCAATTCTTTTTATATTATAATAATCATATTATATACTCTTTTCAATAAATATATTTTATATGATCTCTTAAAAAAAATTAGTTTATATAGTTTTAGATAATTTTAATTTTTTATTTTATATTTTTTTAAATATTAATTTTATGTGTTTATTTATTTTTAAAAAAATTATTAATTAATTATATATTTTATCAATTTATTATTAAGAGTATATCAAGTTAATCTTTAATGTCAAATTATACTAACAAAATAATCTTAAATAGATAGATATTACAATGACAAATAAAAATAAAACCTATTAAAAATTGAAATGGTCAATAATAATAAAATCAAATGATACTCAGCATTCAAATATCCTATCATTTTATAACCTATATATTTAGTTTACAAATTTTAAGTAGAATAAATAAAATAACATATTAATTAAATTAATCAATTGACATATGACTTTTTAGATTCTTTAATCTCATTTTCTTTTACAAATCATATTTATTTTAATATGACACATAACTATAATTTACCCATTAAATATGTTCTATTAATGCTCTTATTGAGATTAATTTCTTTCATTACTTATTCACAAAATTATCTTAACTCCTGCAAATAATTTTACTCATAACATTAATTAAACTCTAATATTATATGATACAGGTTTTTAATTACATTTAAACGATTTTATTAAATAAACTTTATTATAAATCTAAACATTTTAATTAATTTTATCATGTTTATTTGTAAAGTTTTTTATTTCATATATGTAAATATTAATATATTTTCATTTAAAGTTTTCAATATCGGAAAATATAAATATAAAATATTTATATATTATATATTATATATTATATATATGAATGAATTTTTTTAAAAACACTTAATAATTTCTTAATTTTCTCATAATAAATTATATTTAATTAATTTTACTATATTTTCATGCAAAATTTTTACTTACGTGTAATGTTTATATTGAAGTTTTTAAATAATATAGAATAAATATATATAAATAAATATAGTAATTTAAAAATATAATTAATTAATTAAGATGACAATACATATATAACAAAGATAATATCGAGACGATTCTAAAATTTTAAAATTTTAAGATCAATCATCAATTAAAACAATTAATAACGTGATCAACTAAAAATATACGAGAATTTTTTTAATTTTTTTAAATATAAATTAATATGCAAATGTATATATGTCAATGTAATTAATATGTGATTATAATTTTTATATTTGTATATGTGGATAATAAATTTAATTTAGATCTGAAAATACTTGTACATATTCCTTTTAAATTATAATATAAAATGTCACATGATAACTATTAAGATCATATATTTGTCACGATAAATTTTTAAACATATTATTTCATGTTACTTTCATATTTAATTAAACATATTTTTTCTTTGTATTTTCGAATATATATTTTTTGAGATTTTTATTTTTTTATTAATTTATTATATATATTTTTGTACATGTAGTAGTGGCTACATCAATTTATATGTGAAAAAAATACTACACAAATAACACGTGGCAAAAATTTAACTATTATACTTATCATATATCATCAAACTAAAGCATTAATTTATTAACTTATAAGACATATGATAACTTTTTAAGTCATATATTTTTTTATATTATTATTATTATTATTATTATTATTATTAATCCTGTGTGGTATAACGTATCTATGTGTATTCGATTTTGGCAACAAAAACAAACAAATACTAGCATTTTCTCAAATAAAGCGACTTGCTATAAAACGCCGGGTTTTACCACTATGTTAGGGAGTTAATTCAATTTAAATCGGAAATTTAAAAAAATCGAACTAAAATATGAAAATTAAATTAAAATTGAATAAATTTATTTTTTTGTTTGATTTTCTAAAAATAGAATCAATTTTTAGTTTTGATTTCTTATTTTAAAAATAAAAATTGATCTAATTCAATTCAAATTTATTAACATTATATAATATATTTATTTGTTATTAAATTTATATTTTTACTTATAATAACTCTAATTTATCACACACTTTTATTATGTTATGTAATTAAATATTATTTTAGTCATGTAAAATAATTTTTTTTATTTTTTATTTCTTTTATTTCTTATTTTTTCTTTTTAAAAGGTTAAATTATTTTTAATTCATAATATTTTAGGCTTAAAAAGTTTTAATCAAAAACTGATTAAACCAATTAAATCTAAACCGAATGGTAAAAACCCTATCACTCAATGCCTTATATTTTATTTTTATTTTTTCACTTTTAAGCACGAATCCTGTCACACTTCAATTCATCTAATGGTCATTTGAGTGCTTATTAGCTAACCATAATAAAATTCTCAAATAAATTACAACATGTTTGATTCACATTTCTTTCACTGCAAATAGTGAAAATACACTTATCAAAATACCTTCACATGAAGAAAATGTGTTCCTCCTATGATTAAATGGTCACTTGTCCTTGACTCCTTCCAAGAAGCTTGTTTGTTTCACTATTTGAAAGAGATCAAATGTCTATTTAACTAAAGCAACAACCATGTATTTTGGGCAAAAGTGCATGTGGAAGCTTGTTTTTCCCATTGAAACAAATGTAAACAAAACAAAGTTAAAAATGTAAAACAAAAATAACATTAGTAATGATTGAATAACTTTTATGTGTATCTTTTCTATGGAAAAAAAAAACTTGGTTAAATTAAAGTTTTAGTTATTATATTTTTCACTCATTTTTAAATCATTCATTACATTTTTAAATATTTTCAAAATAGTTTCTGCCGTCAACTTCTATTATAATGCTGTTATAACACCTTGAGCTAGCTAACTAAATAAGTATTTCTTTGTTCAGTATGTACTCTTTTAGATATTTTTTTTATGTAAAAAAACCAATAAATGTTCTTACATTCTAGTAAATGTTCCTATAAGTGTTCCTTTCTCTTAAATAAGTGTTCTCTAGTTCACTATGTACACATATATATATATATTGTAAAATATCTAGTAAGAACTAAATTAACAGTGTTATAACAGAAATTAATAGTAAAAACTATTTTGAAAATATTTATAAGTATAAGAATTGATTTGAAAAAAAATAGATGTAAAATATAAGGACTAAAATTTTAATTTAACAAAAAAAACTTTTATGTGTATTTTAAAATTGAAATGGGAACAATTGCAAATGTATTAGATATCGTTTTCACCCATGTTATGTTAATATTTCCTTTCACCGGTGTCGTAGAGTGCAAAAGCTTTTCTTCTTTGTGTAAAGCAATCTTTTTGGCCTAAACGAGGAAAAGTTTTTTGTTTTCCACCTCCGACCTAATATGATCCCATTCTTTTTGTATAACTTTTCTTTTTAATTTATCCATAACGTTCTATTAGGTGTTTCGTTAAAGATAATATATTCTATATTTCCTTCTCATAATAGAGTGACATTATATATATGTAACCAACCAAAAGCTTTTATGAAAGAAGGTTCTAGAGCAATTAAGGTAGAGGGCCACAAATAGACCAAGCGTATTGTAATTTCTCTCAAAAGATCACAAGCAATACCTCATACTAATGGGTGCAAATATATATTGTATTAAGGTTAGATGTTGTTCGGATTAATTTGTGCACATTTTAATTTTTTTTTTCAATTTAATCAAAGACATATTATCTTTTCTAAAATTAAAAGATTCACAAAAATATTTTTAAATGCAAATATATATGCACAAAAAACTTACCGATTGAGAATTATCAGAATAACTTGCCATTTGATAGTTGCTTCGTGTGCGAGAAGAGAGGATGGCCTCCTATTCACCTCTCCTACCAAAAAAGTATATTTGTTCGTTTTTATCTTAAAATTCCTAGATAATTGGTGCAATTATATGAAAGAAAAACTGGTTCGTACTTATTATTGCATGGTATTACCATACGATTTTTGTTGTTTAATTATCTTAATGCTTTTTTTATTAACTAATTATCCTATTGCTTGCAGGTGCTTGCTTATTTATAGCTAATAAAAAACTCATTGGTAGTTAAGTTTTATGTGTATATTTAATTTTGTAAAAAAGAAAAACAGGAAGTAAGTACATACAATTGTCACCTAGAGATTTTACCTAAATTAATAAACAAAATATTTTTAACCTATTATATTACACTAAAATAAGTTTTTCATGTAACGTCCTCTTAGAGTAATATATTTTATACAATGATACTCGTGCTGAGTTTTGATTTAATGCAAGTTTTAACGTATCAGCTTATTTACGCCAAAATAAAATAAAAAATAAAAACACTCACATAGACACAATCTTGGGCTTTTTTTACCAATACATTATCAGTGACAAACTTATTTACCAAATTATTATTTTTTAAATTATTTATTAAATTATCACTATTTTTACTACGTTGAAATTTTTTATTATTTTTTGTTCCATATAGACTACGCCAAATGAGATGACGCTGTCAATTAAGATGCGCCAACATGCGTGGCGCATTCTACATGGATACGCCAACAAGCATGATGTTTTCCACGTGGAAACGCCACACCTGATGGCGTATCCACGTAGAAAACGCCACGCGTGTTGGGTGATCCACGTAGGATACGCCAAGAGTGTTGGCGTTTCCCATGTGGAAAAAAAATAAAAAAAATGTCACGTTAAATGTGCAGGGCACTTAACCTATTCTACGTGGATCTCTTGAAAAATAGCGCCTAGAGACATATACAATTTACATATATACTAAAGAGTGCACCATAATATTGAGAGACATCAATTTCAATTAGCTTATTTATAAACCAAGTATTTGCTTCTGATCTGCAAAGTAGTCGATGTAGGACTTTGGTGTTGGCAAGACAAAGCAACTAAGTAAGGCAACAAAGTACCTTTGTTCGATATGAGACTTTAGTGTTGGCAAGACAAAGCAACTAAGTAAGGTAACAAAATATTTTTGTTTGATGTGAGACTTTGGTGTTGACAATGTAAAATAACAAAGTAGCTAAGCAAATAAAATAGACTTTATCTTGAAAGAGAAAAACGAAAATGATAGAAACTTAAGGCAATTAAGGAGAAAACTCGATTATACTTTTGCTCCTTTTTTTAAGTTTTTAAATATTACGAACCACTTTCTCTTGAAATTTCTAAGTCTTTTTGGATCATCATTGGAAAACACTTGTCCTATATCTCTTATTCTAATCCGCTGTAGGCTGTGTGGGTGATGAAGGAAAAATTATTATGTTTTGTAATTAAGAGTAATATATATATTATGCTTTAAATTTTAGTATAAGATTATCACTTACTTTGGTTTGGTCAGTTACTTGTAAATTCCATAACAATGGATAAACTGATTTCATGGAAAAAAGAACTTTTAAAAACCTTACAGAAAAAAAGAACTTCTTTTAAAGAATTATGTCATTGGTTACAAGTTAAGTGAAATTGGCATCATCTTTCACATTTGATTTGATCTTAATATCATGGTTTCTTATTCTGTAAGCACCTAAAATTTTTTTGACTCAGATCTTGGAAAACACCAAAATTGCTTAGGCAAATTGAAAAATGCTTTGATTTATTGAAAAATGGCTTTTCCAAGTTGCTTAGCTGCTTTGTTGTTTTACCTTGCCACCACCAAAGTTTCACATCGAACAAATGTACTTTATTGTCTTACTTAATTATTTTGTCTTGCAAACACCAAAGTTTCACTTCGAACAAATGTACTTTATTGTCTTACTTAATTGCTTTGCCTTGTCAACACTAAAGTTCCATATCGACTACTTTACAGATCAGAAGTAAATACTTAGTTTATAAATAAGCTAATTGAAACTGATGTCTCTTAATAATATGGTGCACTTTTTAGTAGACATGTCAATTGTATGCGTCTCTGAG
Source organism: Ormosia semicastrata (assembly GCA_029884595.1). Lineage (NCBI taxonomy): Eukaryota > Viridiplantae > Streptophyta > Magnoliopsida > Fabales > Fabaceae > Ormosia > Ormosia semicastrata. Next base: position 39,717 of record JAQQTO010000055.1, on the reverse strand, counting down.
CGTCATTTCTCAATAGATCCATGTAGAATGGGTTAAGTATCCTGTACATGCAACGTGACATTTGTTTTATTTTTTTCTCCATGTGAGAAATGTCAACACGTGTGGCGCATCTTATGTGGATACGCTATAAAGCGTGGTGCATTCTACGTGGATACGCTATCACATGTGGTGTAACCACGTGTTATATGCCATCACGTGTGGCGTAACCCACGTGGGTTACGTCACACGTGATGGCATATCCACGTAGGATGCGCCACACGTGTTGACGTTTTCCTATTGAATACTCCATCTCCTCTAGCATATCTTACATAGAATAAAAAATAAAAAAAAAATTAGTGTGATCAAAATAGTGATAATTTGATAAATAATTTAAAAATAATGATAATTTGATAAATATTTTTACCGCTATGAACATATTGGTCAAAAAGTCCACAATCTTGTGCAGTGATACTATTGTGACTCACAAGTAAAATTAGGTCCACCCAAAAACCAGAGCTAGATAATCGAAAGTTGAAAAACGTTAGAGATGTTTCAGTGCATCTGCATGTACTAATAAAAATATGTCCGAACAATCAACAACCAACTATGTCATTGACTTTGACTTGCCTTCATTAAACAAAAGGCCAATCACAATGTCAAAGTCAAGGAGTCCGCTGGGTCAATTTGGACCCAGACCCAATATCCGAACCATAATTTTTTTTTTGTTACATCCATAAATAATATATTTAATTTTTTTTAAATAATTAAGAATGAGAGGAACCTATCCCATCCTAAGGATAAAGCATGTCACTGTCACAGGTACTTATATATTATTTACTTAAAAAAAATTACTTACAGCAAAAATTAAACCTAAACTTTGTAAGCAAAAACTTCAATGCTTATACCCTGAAACAACTCCATTAATAAACAAAGGCTTGTTTGTTTGTGGCTTATCCGGTGGAATTAAAAACATGAGTGCATCGTGCATTTTTTTTTAATTATTTATATCCTCTTAGTCATTTGACAAAGTTAGATCTTCTTTTATTTGCCTTAATTTTAATTTTTGTTCATATAATAAATTATCTATTCTTTCTAAATGATAGTTCATTCTTCTTATCTCTCTCTTTTTTTGTTCTTGATTAAGATTTTTTGTTTTTATATAATATCTTAGTCTTTTTCCTAATTCACAGAGAGTGCTTGTGGTGCATTGAATTTGTATTTCTAATTCCATTTGTATTTTTATATTTTTCATTATTTCTATTAGTACTTAGCTCTGATACCAATTTCTTGTGTCCTTAATTTTTAGTAATCTAATTTTATTTATTACTAAATTATTCATATTCTTTGTTTCAAATATTGAGATAAATCATTTACTTTTCTTTTCAATTTATTAACGTCATTTTCTTCGTTAGTCTTTTCTGATTCATTAAATCTAATTAGTTTTGGAATTTGTTCTTCTTTATATTTTAATAGTTTTGATTTGTCTGTAAAAATTTCTAACTCTGTTATTTCATTTTTTAGGATAATAAATTTTTTCTATGTCTGAAAATAAATATAATATATCTATTCTATCATTATTTTTAAAAGTAATACTATGATGTGAATTTATTAATGCATAACTAACACATTAAGTGATTGAAAATTTTTTATCTCCTGGTCTCATTAAATCTTTTCTTAAAAATTTGTGTTCTAATGTTAATGATTGTTTCAGTCTTTGAGTATTTAATGGTATTCCAATCTTTGATCTACTTCGAATTTTTCATTCTATCACTCCTAATATCTTGTCTTTCGAATCATTAATTCTATCGTCTTTTAGTATTAGTTTAATGGGCTAATTTATTTCTTCTTGAAAAGTTGATTTAATTAATACTTGTACAGCCCCTATATGAATATATCCTATTTTTCTTCTATCTTCCTCTTTCTTTATGTTTTTCTTCAATTCTATAAGTTTTTTCTTATTCAATAACTGAATACACATGTTTCCTTTAGCATCTTCTATATTCATTGGTGTTTCACTACTTAATTTACCATAATAAATAATATTTTTCTTTGGTTAAATCTTTTTAATATTCCACCAAGTATCTCTTTTCCTTTTATATTTGCATTTTTTTTGTTAAATTTAAGTCTTCTTTTTGTATTTTCTTAAAAAGAGATTTATTTATTAAAATACTTCCTTCATAATTTTCTTTTTCTTCAGATAGTATGTACATGTTCTATATCCTCCACTTTTTCTATCTCCATTTATATTATTTTTTTAGATAGGCTTTTATAGTATGAATACATAGATTAATTCTTGGAATTCTTATTTGTTTATCCTTTAAAGATATAATCAATTCTTCAGATCTAATTCCATATGGTTTTACTACTTCAAGAAAATCTATACCTAAAAGTAACTTAATATGTGATTGTTCTTCGACATATAGTTCAGTATAAATTTCTATTTCTGAGTTAAAATAGATTTCTACGCTTGTTTTTTCTTTGAATATCTTTTCCTCTTTATTAAATTTTACTATTGTTCTTGGTATTGTTTCTTCTATTTTACTCGTTAAATCTTTACTTACATAACTAAGACATGATCTAGTATCAATAAGTATAGGCATAATGATTTCATTTACTCTTCCTAGTACATGATATTGACAATAATTATTCAAGAGGAGTTGAATGAACATACCTGGTCTGAGTTTTTCAAAGTTTCCTTACTACTTTTGTTTGTTGTTCCAGAATTTCCTCAGGCCCACTGCTGCTTCCGTGATCGAATTAATTGAATTGTTTTAGTAATTTGAATAAGGTATAAAGATTGAGAAGATTGAGTAAAGATGAGGAATTTTATTGTTGAGTGATTATAAGTACAAGATACTGGACATACTCTCAAATGTCTGGTTAGATCTCATAAGAGACTTAGCAGAGTTTTTTGGGGAAAACTACTTTAACTGAGATTTCGATATGAAAATCTGCTCTGCCTCAGCATAAGAGGGTTTATTTATAATATAAAACAACCTAGGATAATTTACAAAAATATCCTTTACTACGTAAGTGCTTACATCAAAACATTAATAATTTACATAGTGATATAAGGGTTTACATCATTCTTCAATTATTGCTTCGTCCGACGATGCTTCCTCTTTACTTGTGTTGGCCACCTCTTTTCCTTTTACGCAAAGTTCACATGCGTGTTTCCCACTAGTTTTTTATCATTGTGCATAGGCCTTTGAGGACAGCTGACCTATATTTCATTAGTGGTCCTTGTAGTGCATAAAATGGAAATTTGAAACTTGTCAGGAGATTCATATCTTTCTCCTTTATTGCTTTACCACTCATTTTGCTAAGTAATAAAGTAGTAGGTCATTTGTATAGAGTTTTGATAAATGATTCTTTTCCAATGCTCTGGCACTATGAATAGATGCTTGCCAGTTGATTTGTCAATATCTGAGTAATTTGATCTTCTTCGTAGACTACTCCGGTTGGCTCATCCTTGAGTGGAAAATTATTGTTGCTAACTCCCACATAGACTAAATGCTTGGCCTGTTGCTTAGTAATGAAGTCCAGATACGTTGAGTAAAACTTCAGAAAAATACTTCGCTCCTTTTCTATATTATTTTTAAACATCTGAACTGCATCTTTGAAATTGTGAGGAAACAAATTAATTTCTTCTAGATTCAGACTTAAGTAAAGACAATCAATAAATCTATATTGGAACATGTTGAATGTTAATATTGGAGGTACTCCAGGGAGAATGATTGCTTTGATGCCAAATAACTTTCGATCAACCATGTAGAAACAATTAACTTTTTCTTTATCACTCCAATTTACTAGTCTTTTGAAATTTTCCCAGAAATTTTCTTCCGAGAACTGGACCTATAATTCATGCTCTTTTTTAGAAGTAATTTGAAAATTATCTAGAGAAGAAGGAATTTTCCCTAGGATTTTGAGTGGTGATTGCTTTACCAGTGAATATTTGGTTGCTTCCGAGAAAGTTCTTAGTCCAAGATAAATTTCTTTTTCTTTTTCTTTTTCTGAATATTCTTTTAGCGCTTTCTCTGCTTCTTCTTTGGTTGTGTAGGACTCCTTAGATCTTCTGGCAGTATGGTGCTGCTTTGAACCATTCATCATAGATTCTTAGAAATGGTCCATTGAATATCACGTATCACTTGTTGATATTTTTCTCTTCTTGTTGAAATGCTTCTTCAAGAAAGTTTTTCTGCTTTGAGTTGTAATTTCAAAACTTTAATGTCTGCTACATTGAGTTCTAGTTCTTTTAGCTTTTGACTTTTTAGTGCTTCTTTAAGCTCCAACTGTTGTTTAATCATTCCTAGTGTGCTTCACTCCATTCTCTTGATAAAATATCTGCAAGAACGTTCTTTTCACCTTTAATATGTGAAATTGAGTAATTGTATTCGGCAAGCTTCATTTGCCATATGATTAATCTTCCTTGCTTGTAAGTTCTTTTGTGATTAATATTTTTAAAACCTGTAACATAAGTAGAATCGATTCAGATAATAAATTCTTTATCAAGCACATAAATTTGATGTTTTCCCAACATTCGAATTAGTGCCAATGTTTCTTTTTCATGAGTAGGATAATTAATTTCACTATCTGAAAAAGTTTCAGATATGTATCGATATAGTAATTCTTTCTTTTGACCAGGGGGTTTTGCCTTCATTACACCACCCCGATGCTCATTAGATACGTCAGTTTTGATAATAATTAAGTCATTATCTGATGGATGATAAAGCTCGGGAAGATCCTAGCATAAGTACTTTAATTTAGTAATGATTGCTTCATCTTCCTCAGTCCAAGACCAGAGGGCATCCTTCTTTAGTTTTTGCTATAGTAATTTTCTTTCTGCAACAATATTATTTATGAAACATTCATTGGAAATATACATTAGTAAACTAAGGAATCTTTGTAAATCTTTTTTATCTTTTAGTTTAGTCAGAAAATTTTGAAGTTTTTCTAATACATGCTTTTGCATTATTATTTTTCCTTTTTCAATTTCTAGTCCTAAACAATTAATTCTATTTTGTGCTAGAACAACTTTCTTCTTGCTTAGGACTACTCTATGTTCTATGCATTTATTAAGTACTAATTCTACCTTTTTAAAATGGTCATTTAAATCTTTATTAGTAAAGACTAATATATCATCAATATAAATGAGACAAAAATCTTTAAAATCCTTAAGTATTGAATCCATTATTCGTTTAAAAATACCTGGTGATTGTTTCATTCCTATTGGAAGCAAATTCCATTCATATTGTCCTTGAGAAGAGCTGAATGCTGTTAATGCTTTGGATTCTTCTGTAAGTTGTATTTGATAAAAACCTAACTTATAATCAAAAGTACTGAACCAATTCATATTTCGTATTCTTTCAATAATTAAATCTTTCCTTGGAAGATAATATGCATCTCATTCCATTGCATCATTCATTTGTTTATAATTAATTACCATTCTTCTTTTATCTCTTTTTATTTCATTATGATTTTCAACATAAAATGCTAATAATGAGTGTTTACTTTTTGATGGTCTTATTAATCTCTTATCTTTCATTTCTTTAATATCTTTTGCAAATTCATCTCTGTCTTATTTTGTATAGATCATAGGCTTACATTTTATTTCTTTTGTTGGATCTTTTAGTTTTAATTCAATTAATTCCATATTTTTATTAATTTTTAAATCTAAAGGGTTTTCACTACATGTTTTTTTCTAAAAGTTCCTCAATATAAGCTGAGATTTTTCTTCCTAGTTCTAAATTAATCAGTATATGGTGAATTTTTTGGCATACTGCCTCAACTATCTCATCACGTTTCAACTTGCTAAACTCTGATTGTGTTTTAGAATAAATACAATCAGAAAAATAAATAATTGGGATTTCAATTATTTCTCTTGTTTGTTTTCCTTTAATATATGGTGTTTTGAGTGTAATATAGTATAAGTATTGGTAAAATGGTGAATATAATCACAAAAAATTATTTCCTATTATTATATCCAGACCTGTTTCTTGTTGGTATATGGTTGGTACCATAAATAATTTATTTTGAATTTTCAAAGTAGTTCTTTTTGATACTAAATATAAAGGATGTATTGATCCATCTGCAATTTGAATCTTTAATGATTTTTCTAATTTTTCTCATTTATCAAATAATGTTTTTGTTGTTATACAAATACTTGCACCTATATCTATATAAGCTTCAGTTTCTTTATTACTTTTCTCAATAATAATCTTAATATAAGTACTATTCAAATTCTATTTTTTTTAAATAATTCATCTTCTAAGTATTCGTATATACTTGTTTCAATATTACTTAGGTCTTCTTCTAATGGTTCTAGGTTATATATTTTATATACTTATTTTATTATTTTTAATTTTTCTTTAAAATATTTTTCTTTCTTCTATGGACATTCATTTGTATAGTATCCTTCAATATTGCATATTCAACATACATATTTCTTTTTTCCTTTCGGACAATATTTTCTTGGTGTTTGTCTTTTCTTTCTAAATATATAAGCCTTTTTTTATAAGCCTTTTTCTAGGGTAAGTTCTTCTTATTCTAGGTTTTTTCTTATAGTATCTCTTTCTTTTTGTAGCTTGATTACATCCATAATTTCCTGTGTTTTCTATTTCTGGTATATCACAACAGATTGCATTCCTTCCTCTATTTAGTTGTCTAATTATTTTTCTTTTTATGCATTGTTCTCTTAATTCATAATAAAGAATTTGTATAATTCCTCCTAGTGTATTAGCTGTTTCTTTTGGATGAGTTTGCCAAATACTTCTTATTTTTGTATTAAGTGGGTATGGTAATTTATCTATAAAAATATTCATATATACTTGTTTAGTGTTAGCATTTAATTGATAGTAATATTTTTGATATTCACAAATAAAATTATCAATCTCACACATATTACATATTTGCATTTTGTTTAAATGTGTTTTTGCCTTTTCGTGTAAGTACGTATTCAAAGGTATTATACCCTATAAATTCTTGATAAATTATCCCCATAATTAATCTAGCAAATTTCTGGTTATTCCTTACAGTTCTTGCATATTGTTGCCACGTTTCATCATTGATACTCATAATAAATTTTTGTACATTTCCTTCAGTTTTATAGATTAATAGATTCTTAATATCTAATTAATATCTAATAAGTTTAATCCGTTAAATCTTTCATCTGTTGCTATTAGTAAAGTCATTTCATTAGTCCATTGTAAAAGTACTTCTTCTTTATTTCTTGCACAGTCAATATTTAATCTAGTTCCTAATCTAATATTTTCATAATGAAGTTTAAATTCTTTTTTAATCTTAGTCCATCTACCATCTTTTCTAGCATATCCTTGGTTATACATAGTTTTTTTGTTCATATCTGTCCCAATATTCATTTGGTTTACCCCAGTATTCTTCCCATTTTCTCTTAGGTTTTGTAACACTTGATTCTCATTTTTTTCATAAATATTTCATCATATTCTCGATTCGATTAAAGTGCTATAGTTTAAAATTACTTCTTCATTTTCTTTATTTGTCTCAACTTGTTTTACTTCTTGTATTTGTCTACTTTCTTCTTCAATTATTTTTAATTGTTCTAATAATTGTTGAATTTCTTCAATATCATTTGATTTCTTTAATAAATCTATATATTCTTCTTTTATCCCTTCCATGAACTTATTGGTTTTAAGAGTTTCGAAGGTTCTTGTTCTATTGGTTTAATTAATTCTTTTGGTTCAATTTTTAATAAGTCTTCTAAATCTATTTTCATTATATATTTATTATTTTGTTCATCTTCTAATAGGCTTTCTAATTGTAGAAGGATCTCTTCAATTCGTTTAATATTTTCCTCATTTTCATCAAATTCTTTTCCTTATTTATTTTATTAAGTGTATCTCTTATATTATTTATTTCATTTATTCTATTTTGTATTATATCACATGTACAATTTGTAATTCTATTAATATTTTGTATTAAAACAATTATATTTTTATTAATTTTTTTCCATTAATTTAATTAATTCCTTACTCATTAATTCAATTTCTTATGATATTCTCATTATTTATAATTATTTTATTTTGGGAGCTACGGTGCCCTAGGGCACTAGAGATTCTTCCTTGTTTGTTTTACAAACAACTAGTTAATTGGGACATGTTAAGCCTATTGCGCTAGTCCTTCTTTTCCTTCTATTGGTGGGAAGCTATGAAGCACGGACACACCATTTATGAGGCGTATCCGCGTGTCGGATACGTGTCCGTGTCAGATACATAGGGATACCTATACGACACACGTGCCCTGCGTGTTAGAATGTATCCGATTAAAAAGATTTTTTTTAATTTAGACACGTCTCAGATACATTTAGATACATCTCGAACACACTTAGATACATCTCAGACACGTTTGGATACGTTTAGAACACAACTTGGACACAACTCATTAATATTTTTTTAAAACAAAATTAATTTTCATGATTAACGTTCAATTAGTAAACTTGTAACTCACTCAAGCCCAATCACATAACTAACATCTCAAGTCACTATTTTCATATACCGATATTTTAAGTTTTATCTTTTCACACACTAATATTTTCATCTACTCCTTCTACATTTACTCGTACCAAATCTTTCATTTCATCATCACCGAAGCTTGCGTTACACCAACATTCCCTCTAGTTAATTTTTTATGCACATGTACTCGTAATGGTTAGTTCTATTAGGAGAAGTTAATTTAAAAAAATTTTTAGAATATATCAATAGAAATTATGTTACATATTTTTTAGGAGGGTCTTACTAGGTAGCAAATATTGGCACATATGACATATATTAAGATATTATAAATCTTCAAGCTTATAGAAATGATATTAATAAATTATTAATCTTTTTACTTAAATTTTATAATTATATATATATATATGTGTGTCGTGTCTGTGTTCTACAATTTTTGAATTTGGTGTGTCTCCGTGTCCATGTCCGTGTCGTGTCCCGTGTCCGTGTCCGTATCTGTGCTTCATAGGTGGGAAGTTTACTGATATTCTCCAAAAACTCCAATAGTGTATGTTCTATTTATAACGTTTTGATGGACCGTTCTCGTTGTAATCTAGCTCAAACAACTCGTGTAACACGTGATTAGAATTTTTTCAATTTTTTTTTAAATAGTCAATTATAAAAGAAAAAAAGATATTAAAAAATATTAATGAAACTTAATTAAAATTTATAATTTTTTTATAACATTGTATTTTTTTCTTTTTTACATTTGACTATTTGAAAAAAATTTAAAAAAAATCCTAATACTACTAGTGCAGAATATGGATGCACCAATTAAATATAACTGTCCATTATTATATATAAACTAGATGATGGTTCAATCTCTTACCTAAAACCTAATGGGGAAGTCATTAAAGTGGCGAATGAAACGCAGGAAGGACCTCTGTTCATCTCTATCATTGACGAAAGACACTCACTATTATTCATTCTAGAATGATCTCTGTCGCGACCGATTTAATCGCGGCGAAATAGCAACTTAAACTAAAATTAATTAAGTTTAGGAGTCGCCACCAATTTTATTTTTTTTTATTAGGAAAAATTGGAAAACCCAAGAAAAATAGTCTTTGAAACTAGATTGAATTCGGGAGTCGGTTATGTGTAGGGAAGGATGGAAACTTAATCCCACAGCACCCCTAACACACCCATCCTAAGACGGTACCTTAAATTAATTATGCAAATTCTTAATAATTCTTGAAAATATTTGTTTTACCCTTTCGTAAAAAATATAAAATAAACAAATAAATTATGAAAATTTAATTTTTGGCTTGACAGAATTGAGTCCCGCTCCTACGTATCCTCAGGTGCAATGAGGAATTCAAAGTCACGTAGTTCTTTAAAAAATATTTCTGGGTTGGTTGATTTTATTATAAAAAATAACTTTAAAAATTTGAATCAACAATGTCATGCTCGCTTATTCAAATTAAGAATTAAATAGGTGAAGCTCGCGTCACGCTAGAGACGTCACCCATTGATTATCAAGTTTGTTACAAAATTTTTATTTAAAATTATCAATTAATGGCTGATTTTATTTTTAATTATTTAAAAAAATTTGATTTAACAAGTCGTCGCGACTCAGTTAATCAAATTAAGGATTGAATAGGTGAAGCTCAGCGTCCACGCTAGAGACGTCACCCATTATTCATCAAGTTTGTTACGAAATTTTTATTTAAGATTATCAATTAGCGATTTAACTTAAAAAATTGAAAACATGATAATAATTTAAATATAATATAAATAATAATAAATAATAATAATAATAATAATAATAATAATAATAATAATAATAATAATAATAATAATAATAATATAATAATAATAATAATAATGATAATGTAAACCATCAAGTTGTCGCAACTCGAGACGTTTACAAAATACAAGGGTTAGCAATTCATGCAAACTCGATAACCCATATTATTATTATTATTATTTTTTTAAAGAAATCAATTATTTTTGTTTTATTTTTACTTTTACCATTTTTTAGCCCAATGACCCTACTACTTAAAAAAGAAAAAAAAAAGCGATCGAAAAAAAAAATAATTGGGGCCTTACGAAAAGCAAAACGAAGAGGGGGTTTTCTTTTTGCTTTGGAACATTTTTTTTTTCTTACAGAGAGAACAGAGATGCGGCCGGTCACGGGAGGAGCACCAGAGAGGAGGGAGGAGCGGCTCCGACGACCCTAACGGTGGCGCGCTGGAGTTCGACGGGCTCGGATCCTGTGCGTGGGACGACCGGTGCAGCGCAGGTTCGCCTTTTCACGGTGATTCGCGCAACGAGCGGCGTGCGATGGTGCTGGGCTTTGATGGTCACCAGATCAGGTGGTTGGGCGGTGTGGTTCGACGGTGAAGGGGCAGCTGGTTGTGGAATGATGGAGGCTTGGTTTAATGGAGGATTTGGTGGTGGTTTCGTGACAGAGGGGTATTTGGCAGAGGAAGGTGATGACTTCGTGGCAGAGGGTGTTTTGCTAATTGCTGCAAAAATTTGCTATGGAGAGAATAATATGGCTATGTAGGCAGAAGTGTGTAAGTGAGGCTAGGTGAGAGTATGTCAGGTTCTTAGTATATGTTCGATGTATGGGTTAGGTGTTTTATAGGAGAGGATTAGGTGAGGTGTTTGAGTTAGAATGTGATTAGGAGTTTGTTTAGGATAAGTGATGGGAGGTTTAGGATAAGTTTGTTTAGGATGGGTTTGAGATAGGATGGGTTTATGTTAGGATAAGTTTGTGGTAGGATGAGTTTGAGTTAGTTTAGGATAGGTTGGTTTAGGATAAGTTTGTGGTAGGATGAGTAATGGTTAGTTTAGGATAGGTTGGTTTAGGATAAGTGATGAGTTTAAGTGTGAGGATAACTGATGGGTTGTGGGTTAACGGGTTATGGGTTAACGGGTTGGTTTATGGGTTACGGGTTAATGGGTTAATGGGCCAATGGGTTGAAAGATTATTATTTTTTATCTTTTTTTTTTATTTACAAAACGTCCCGGACAAAATTGGGTGTTCACAGTTGCCCCTCTTTACTTGTTTCTTACTAGATAAAAAGAATAACCGTAGTTTTTTCATTTTATCATGGTAAGGAACGAGTAAAGACATGAACTCGAATTTTGTTCGGGAGCGAAAAGAAACAAAACAATGCAAAGAGCGATGCGCTCAATGATAGAAACTTAAAAGACAGGAGCCGATGCGCTCAAAAGCAAAAGACAGGAGGCGATTGCCCTCAAGAGCAAAAACAGGAGCTGATGCGCTCAAAAGTAAAAGACAGGAGCCGATGCACTCAAAAGCAAAAGATGAAAATTTAAAATGCATGAAATGCATGGAGCCGATGCGCTCAACAGAACTTAAAATGACAATGGGCAACTGAGTCCCAGAATTTAAAAGTCAATGGGCAACTGAGTCCCAGAATTTAAATGACAATGGGCAACACTGAGTCCCGAAAATTAAAAGACAATGGGCAACTGTAACCCGAAATTTAAATGACAATGGGCAACAGAGTCCCAAAATTTAAAAGACAATGGGCAACAGAGTCCCAAAATTTAAATGACAATGGGCAACAGAGTCCCAAAATTAAAAAGACAATGGGCAACAGAGTCCCAGAATTTAAAAGACAATGGGCAACAGAGTCCCGAAATTAAAAAGACAATGGGCAACAGAGTCCCAAAATTTAAAAGACAATGGGCAACAGAGTCCCGAAATTTAAAACGACAATGGCAACAGAGTCCCAAATTTAAAAGACAATGGGCAACAGAGTCCCAAAATTTAAAAAGACAATGGGCAACAGAGTCCCAAAATTTAAATGACAATGGGCAACAGAGTCCCAAAATTTAAAAAGACAATGGGCAACTGAGTCCCGAAATTTAAAAGGCAATGGGCAACTGAGTCCCGAAATTTAAAAGACAATGGGCAACAGAGTCCCAAAATTTAAAAGACAATGGGCAACAGAGTCCCGAAATTAAAAAGACAATGGGCAACAGAGTCCCAAAATTTAAATGACAATGGGCAACTGAGTCCCAAAATTAAAAGACAATGGGCAACAGAGTCCCTAAAAAGATGACAATGGGCAACAGAGTCCCAAAATGAAAAAGACAATGGGCAACAGAGTCCCAAAATTTAAAAGACAATGGGCAACAGAGTCCCAAAATTTAAATGACAATGGGCAACAAAGTCCCGAAATTTAAAAGACAATGGGCAACGAGTCCCGAAATTAAACGACAATGGGCAACAGAGTCCCAAAATTTAAATGACAATGGGCAACAGAGTCCCAAAATTTAAAAAACAATGGGCAACAGAGTCCCAAAAGACAAATTTTAAAGACAATGAGCATCTTGACCCAAAAAGATCTCCTTCTTTTATTTTTTTTCTCTCTTTTCTTTTTTTCTTTTTTTTTTCCTTTTTTTTTTTTTTTTTTTTTTTTTCTTTCTCTTTTCTTTTTTTTCTTCTTTTTTTTTTTTCTTTCTTTTTTTCCATTTTTTTTTTTTTTTTTTTCTTTCCCTTTTTTTTTTCTTTCCCTTTTTTTTTTTTTTATTTTTTTTAAAATTTTATTTTAAAAAAAATCATTTGAACCAAGGACGACTTTAGAAAGCTTTGACCAATCAAACCCCTCGTTCACGTGCTTTAGCCCATTGGACCTGATAACTTCGGTCCTCATCCTTTCTTTCCTTTTTCTTCTTCTTTCTCTTTCCTTGTTTGCCACTCTCAACTCTCCTTTTGAGGAATGAAATGATCATCTCTTGTCATGAACCCTTGCTTGGCTGAGTCCTTGAGAGAAAATTTTACTCCAGTATTTAACTTTGTCTCTCATCTAATTGATTCTCTGCAACTGCTTGATTACTCATATCTTCTCTTTAATACTTCAAAAATTTTGCCCCAGTATGGCCAATTGAACAAAATTGCCCCAGTTTTTGGTTAAACCGCCCTTTCGAGTTTTCAATCTAACGGGCTCTTTTCCCTTTTTGCTTAGGTACCTCTTGTTTCTGGATTATCCCTGGGATATCATTTTTCCCTTTAATTGGAACTTCTAAGTTCTTTTCGATTTGAATTGTTCATCAGGCAATTGCCATTAGATGGTCAAATCATAATGCTGTACTCATGTTCACCTTACCTGAAGCATTACGTAACAGATAGACATGGATTCAAAAGTACAACAGAACAGGAATTGACTAAGTGAACAACTTCTAGATTGACCTTGGAAGTTTGACTACACCAAAGGGTATATATGGAAAAAGACACAAATGATGGTATGTGACTCAAAGAAGAGTTGCCTTGATATGGATTGGTTTGATCCTCATGAAAACAATCTTTAGTTGCTCACTAGACATTATGACTAAGGATTTTCTTCTACTGAACATCTACATCAAGTCAAATTGAACCAAGAAAAATTTGTCCCAGTTTAGGATAGAATAAGGCTAACACTCACTCTAGTGACCGAAAGATTTATCCCAGTGTTGGTCAACCGAACCAAGGAAAAGAAAAATTGCCCCAGTTTAGAGTCAAATCGAAAGCAGGGTAGACACTTGTCCTAGTGTAGGTTAAATTGAACTAGGAAAAAGAATGCCCCAGTGTAGGGGCCACTCGAACATGGCAGAAACTTGCCCTAGTGAAAGTCCCTTTTTTTTTCTTTTTTTCTTTTTTTTAAGAGCAATGAACTAGACACTTAGATGAGTGTAACATTTGTCTCAAAATTAAAGTTAACGAAATGACAACAACCCTTCATTGATCGAATGGACTTTTTGAGGCTTGTAACGTGGTCAAGGCTAGGGGTTATGAAAGGAAAGATATAAAGCTCAAACAAGTGTTTAAGGGTTGAATAAGATTAAGGATCCTTACACTTTCAAAATTGAACTTTGTCAACTCGCTTTTGCACTTTTAAACACATTTTTCTCTTATTGCTCTCAATTTCTCCTCATTTCCTTTCATTTTCTTTCATTCCCTTTGTCATGACCCATTTCATTTCACTTTCTTTCTTTTTTTTTCTTTCCTTCTCTTTTTTTGTTTCATTTTTTTCTTCTTCCTTTTTTTAGTTTTTTTTTACCTCTTGCCCATTTCACCTTTTCTTTTTTCATTATGCTTCAAAATAGTCACCATGACAATCAACATTTACTTTGTGTTATCCCCTAGTGTAGGGTGATCCTTATCCAGGGTTTATTGAAGAAACTTTCAAGCTCAAAAGGGTAACGAGGATAAAAATGATGAAATTTTGTAAAAGATAGAGAAAAATGGCCGATCTTCATTTTCAAATCATGATTGTTTATTTTCAAAACTTTAATTTTGAGACAAAAAGATAGTGCGCACCAAGTGATTACTTCTTTGCTCTTTTTTTTCCTTTTTGATTCTTTTTTCTTTTTTTTTTATTTTTTTATTTTTTTTTCTCTTTCAAAAGACACTTGCACTCGAGGACTTTATTGACATCTACCAAACTGGGGATTGCCAAGAATTGGATAAAAGGAAGACACTTTGCAGAAATGAAACATCATAAATGTCAAGAAAGATAATGTGATGGAAAAGAAAAGAAACAATGTACCCATGCAAATTTATTACATTAATGCTTCAAGAAAGTTATCATAAGTTCAAAACCCAAATGATTTTATTGATCGAACAAGCATAGGGTTGATACAATTAAACCATCGTTTTACGGTAACTACTTGATAAACAAATCAGAATACCAGTCGCTTAGAAATTCCCCAGTGTTGGAGGACTCTAAGGTATTGTTTATAAACCACCACTAAGTTGAACTTTCTGAGATTTCCTTGATCAACTATTCTAAGCATTTACCCCATTCATTCCACCATGATTAGGAATTGGGTTGTTGACAATATCGGGTCCAATCTCCTCTTGGATATCAAGCTTCCCATAAGCAATTAACTTCCTCACTGCTGTCTTAAAAGCTTCATAGTCTTCAATGGAATGCCCAGAAACATCCATGTGAAATTTACAAGTCAAATTTGGGTTATGCCAACTTGGGAATGGTGACTTCATAGGGCGCACAGGACTCCCCGAAATTAAATGGGCATCATAGAGCCTTTGAAATAACTCTGCATTTGAAATGGACAATCTTGGGAAAGGAGGTAGGCCTTGGGGACGAAAACGACCTTGATTTTGAAAGTTTGGCCGAGGTTGTGGGTAATTTTGTGGAGGTGCAGATGGACATTGGTTATAGGTTAGGCGGGTTGGAGCATATGGTTGAGGTACGGGAACATTGTTGATTTGGAGTAGTTGGGTTTGAGGTGCATTCATGGGAGAGGCGGTTAGGCCAGGTAGATGGGACGATGCAGAAGGGTAAGTATGGGGGTGGTCGGTATACAGGGTAGGATGACGAATATCGAGGCTGTGAAGGTTGTTGGTTTTGCAGATAACTCACTTCTAGCTCATTTTTCTTAGTGGGAAACCCCTTCTTGAAACTACCTTCATTATTGCCAATTGACAATTTGCCAGCCTTTACCGAATTTCAATCCTTTCTCCCAAAGAATTAATTCAAAGAAAGTCTTGGTAAGCAAGACCTACCATTGTCCAATATAGGGAGCTCTTAAAGTCCCCAAGAAGTATGAGCACATTTCTGTCAGAGTTAACGGCGGTTGTACTTGAGCTGCGAGAGTTCTCCACCTCTGGGCATATTGCTTGAATGTCTCCTCATTTTTCTTCTGTAGTGTTCCCAATTGCTCTCGGGTTGGGGCTGTATCTAGATTAAACCGATACTGTCCCATAAACAAGTTTGCCCAGTCATCCCAAGAGGAGATTTTCGAAAGGTCCTGTTGGATACACCACTCCAAAGCAGGCCCAGTCAAACTTTCATGAAAGAAGCTGACGAGAAACTTCCAGTCCTTAGACCAAATGGACATTTTGGTAATGTAAGTTTTTAGATGGAAAAAGGGGTTGGTGCTCCCATCATACTTGACAAATTCTGGGATTTTAAAATCCTTAGGGATGATGATGTTAGCAGTAGGGCACAATTCTTCTATCCCAAGAGGACCGTAGGTGCTAGGACCCTTGATCGCCTTGATTTGCTCCTCCATCTTTCCCATCCACTCTTCTTTCATCTTATCATTCTGAACAGTTATGTGCCCATTACCGGTAGGAAATCCAGTTGGCATCTGAATGGACATATGTGGTGGTTCCCACGTGAACTTGGTGTTACCATGGACCTCATTTTGAGTACCTTCCAATGAATGATATCCTTCTCCAATAGGAATTACTACTGATGTAGTGTTTGAGGTTCCTCTCACAAAAGGTATCTCAGTAGTGACCCCTGGGTTTGTCCTCATGGAAGTAATATTCAGTGGGTGCGAATGTGCCCCAGTTACTCCCGTACTTCCAGCTGCTCCCATCAAGGTGAGGGTCTCCCTCATGGCTAACAACATTTCCTCCATTCTTCTTTGAGACTCTGTCACCTCATTCATCCTTCCTTTCACTTCATCCATTTCCAAACTTAGGTTCCTGCCTTCATTTTCAGCTGCCATCACTGCAAGCAACTTTGTTTGAGCCCTTGTATTGTGAACACGGGTTTGATTGGTGTCTTCTTTCCTTAGTCGTGCAATGGTTGCTGAACACGGTAACATCATACAAAGAATGAGAGGAAATGAATGAGATTAATGTCATGCATAAGATGAAATGAAAACATTTTTTAAATGCTTGGAATGAAAATGCATGATTTATTTTTTTTTTTTTTTTTTAATGCTAAAGATGCCATGAAAATGCATGAAATTTTTTTTTTTTTATGAGAATGCATGATTTATTTTTTAATTTTTTTTAAAAATGCTAAGGATGCCATGAAAATGCATGATTTTTTTATGAGAATGCATGATTTATTTTTTTTTTTAAAAATGCTAAGGATGCCATGAAAATGCATGATTTTTTTTTTATTTTTTTTTTTAAGAATGCTATGAGTGTCATGAAAATGCATGATTATTTTACTTTTTTTTTTTAAGAATGCTAGGAATGCAAGATGATTTTTTTTTTTAAGAATGCTAGGAATGACATGAAAATGCAAGATAATGTATTTTTTTAAGTTTTAATGCAAGAATGGATGGCATGAAGAAAGAAGAAATACGCTCCCTTTGTGTCCTAATGGGATTGCCTTAAACTTGAGACTCTATCCTAAAGATCTAAGAGTCCTTCTGATCCGTGAGAACTTTCATTGGGTGGCTCTTCTGTTCTAAAGGTCTCTAGAGCCAAGTCCTATTTCAGAATGTTGACCACGAAATAGTGGGTAAACCACTAGGTGTGGGACATTCATGAAAAAGGCACACTCTAGATGAGGTTTTCACGATAACCAAACAGGAAGTACATCCAAAATGGCTACCACTACGCAACCTCTACTTAACTTAGGCTTCACTCAGACCCGGGTATAGGGCCCCACTCGAATGTGTGTGATAAACGTGTAAGTGCGGTGGGTGTAAGGAGCATATAAATAGTTACAATCTTAAGACTACCCATATCCTGCAAAACAAAGCAACAAACAAACTCCAAAAGTTTTCTACCCTAAAGTTTAGATAATAAAACACTTAACTAAAAAAAATCAAATAAAAAAATGAAAAAATGGTAAAACAAATACATAAAGATCACAATATTCGCATAACCAACTTGTATAGGCTTGACTCTCAAGTATCCCCAGTGGAGTCGCCATCTGTCGCGACCGATTTAATCAGCGGCGAAATAGCAACTTAAACTAAAATTAATTAAGTTTAGAGTCGCCACCAATTTTATTTTTTTTATTAGGAAAAATTGGAAAACCCAAGAAAAATAGTCTTTGAAACCAGATTGAATTCGAGTCGGTTATGTGTAGGGAAGGATGGAAACTTAATCCCACAAAGACTCTAACACACCCATCCTAAGACGGTACCTTAAATTAATTATGCAAATTCTTAATAATTCTTGAAAATATTTGTTTTACCCTTTCGTAAAAAATATAAAATAAACAAATAAATTATGAAAATTTAATTTTTGGCTTGACAGAATTGAGTCCCGCTCCTACGTATCCTCAGTGCAATGAGGAATTCAAAGTCACGTAGTTCTTTAAAAAATATTTACGGGTTGGTTGATTTTATTATAAAAAATAACTTTAAAAATTTGAATCAACAAGCCGTCATGCGCTCGCTTATTCAAATTAAGAATTAAATAGGTGAAGCTCGCGTCACGCTAGAGACGTCACCCATTGATTATCAAGTTTGTTACAAAATTTTTATTTAAAATTATCAATTAATGGCTGATTTTATTTTTAATTATTTAAAAAAATTTGATTTAACAAGTCGTCGCGACTCAGTTAATCAAATTAAGGATTGAATAGGTGAAGCTCGCGTCACGCTAGAGACGTCACCCATTATTCATCAAGTTTGTTACTGAAATTTTTATTTAAGATTATCAATTAGCGATTTAACTTAAAAAATTGAAAACATGATAATAATTTAAATATAATATAAATAATATAATAATAATAATAATAATAATAATAATAATAATAATAATAATAATAATAATAATAATAATAATAATAATATATATGATGATAATGTAAACCATCAAGTCATGTCGCAACTCAGACGTTTACAAAATACAAGGGTTAGCAATTTGTCATTCGTCAACTCGATAACCCATATTATTATTATTATTATTTTTTTAAAGAAATCAATTATTTTTGTTTTATTTTTACTTTTACCATTTTTTAGCCCAATGACCCTACTACTTAAAAAAAAAAAAAAAAGCGATCGAGAAAAAAAAAATAATTGGGGCCTTACGAAAAGCAAAACGAAGAGGGGGGGTTTTCTTTTTGCTTTGGAACATTTTTTTTTTTTTCTTACGGAGAGAACAGAGATGCGGCTGGTCACGGGGAGGAGCACCAGAGAGGAGGGAGGAGCGGCTCCGACGACCCTAACGGTGGCGCGCTGGAGTTCGACGGGCTCGGATCCTGTGCGATGGGACGACCGGTGCAGCGCAGGTTCGCCTTTTCACGGTGATTCGCGCAACGAGCGGCGTGCGATGGTGTTTGGCTTTGATGGTCACCGATCAAGTGGTTGGGCGGTGTGGTTCGACGGTGAAGGGGCAGGTGGTTGTGGAATGATGGAGGCTTGGTTTAATGGAGGATTTGGTGGTGGTTTCGTGACAGAGGGGTATTTGGCAGAGGAAGGTGATGACTTCGTGGCAGAGGGTGTTTTGCTAATTGCTGCAAAAATTTGCTATGGAGAGAATAATATGGCTATGTAGGCAGAAGTGTGTAAGTGAGGCTAGGCTGAGAGTATGTCAGGTTCTTAGTATATGTTCTGATGTATGGGTTAGGTGTTTTATAGGAGAGGATTAGGGTCGAGGTGTTTGAGTTAGAATGTGATTAGGAGTTTGTTTAGGATAAGTGATGGGAGGTTTAGGATAAGTTTGTTTAGGATGGGTTTGAGATAGGATGGGTTTATGTTAGGATAAGTTTGTGGTAGGATGAGTTTGAGTTAGTTTAGGATAGGTTGGTTTAGGATAAGTTTGTGGTAGGATGAGTAATGGTTAGTTTAGGATAGGTTGGTTTAGGATAAGTGATGAGTTTAAGTGTGAGGATAACGATGGGTTGTGGGTTAACGGGTTATGGGTTAACGGGTTGGTTTATGGGTTACGGGTTAATGGGTTAATGGGCCAATGGGTTGAAAGATTATTATTTTTTATCTTTTTTTTTTTACAAAACGCCCGAACAAAATTGTTCACAAATTTGTTATTTTACTTATTTTGAAGGAAACATTGAATTTATATTAGTGGAATTTCTTGTAAAAGAGAGAAGATTTAGCCATACATTTTTTTTTTCCAATTAGTTATTATAAAAATTGTAGGACTACTACAATTTAAAAATTTCCATCATCTCAAGCAGCAACCCCTTCGAGGATTCTCCATTCACCATATATAGAAAACTTTTTTGATGCCAGGAAAAACTTCTCTTTTCTCTCACCCTAGTTCATCTGCTATTAACGGCACTCATCGCTGCCGAAAGCACTATCACCTCTGCAAAATTTATTTAAATTTCAATTAAAAGCAAAGCCTTCGAATCGGGAACCAAAGCTAAAAAAGGGGAACTACTGTCTTTGTTTTCAATATAAACGAACATAATCGTATTGTACATGAATCAATGAAAATAACAGTTATATATGAAACCCAAGCAGAAGAATTATTTGAGGTACCTGTACATGTAGATGTCATGACCTGGTACCAAACGACGTTTGCAGAGAGAGCAAGCACGCAAGAAGAAAGGTAGTCTGCAACTACTGCTACTTTTGCTTTTTTTTTTCTATTTGTATGAGCTATAAAGGAAGCTCTGAGAAGGGAAAGAAAGAGAGGTAGAGTATGAGGAGGAAGAAGAGAGGGAGGGTGCAGGTAGGTGATGATGAAAACATTGGAGCTTGGGGGAGATAAAACAAGAACCTGAAACCAAGGAGTGAAGCTGGGCCGTTGATTTTTGTGAGAGTGATGTTCATCAATCATCATTAATGAGATTTGAAATCTAACGAATATTATTTTTAAAATTGTGGCATTTGTCATCCGTAATTTTTTTTTTTTTTTTTATTTTTTGCCAAATTTTTAATTATATTTATCAATTTTGCGGTGAAAAAAGTGTATTTTTTAATTTGCGGTAGATTTTTTCATCGCAAAGATTTTAACTTTTATTTTTATTTTTTATCCATATTTTTTGTTATATTTATTAATTTGTGGAAAATAGTCTGCCTTAAATTTATTTTTTAAATTGCTACAGATTATTTGTGACAAATTTTTTTGCCATAATTATTTAAATTTTTTTACCAAATTTTTAATTATATTTATCAATTTTACGGTTTATTTTTCCCCTGCAAATTTTTTTAAAATTTGTGGTGGATTATTCTCGCCACAAAGTTTTTAATTTTTTAAAATTTTTTTGGAATTTTTTAATTATATTTATTAATTTTATGGCGGATAGTTTCACGACAAATTTATTTTTTAAATTTGTTGCGGATTAATTTTTTTTTTTTTAAATTTTTTCTATTTTTTTATTTTTCTCCCAAATTTTTATTATATTTATTAATTTTGCGGCTAATAGTTCCGCCGCAAACCTTTTTTACAAAAAAAAAAAATCATGATGAAAGTGTTGCCAAAAAAAATTTAGGGGAAAAATCTACTGCAGAAATTTACTGCAAATAGATCCGTTGCAAAATTTCTCTCAAATTGAGATGATTTTTTATCTGCTGCAAAAATCCACCACAATTGCGGTAAATTTGAATTTGTCGCAAAAAATCCACCACAAAATAGTTGTTTTCTTGTAGTGAATAAAAAAAAGACCCATGTGAGCAAAATCAAAACTTTTTGAGTTTTGAGAGCGAGAATCACCTACCATTCTCAAAATCTTCCCACTATAAAAAAAGGTAAAAAAGAAGGTACTGGAAACGTGAAGTTATGTGCTTTCTGAAGGATTTTGAAATTGGTCACCGATTCTTTTTTTTAACTTCTTTTTACCCTTTTGTCACAACCCTTTTCTCCCTTTGTCATTGGGGTTGCGTGTGTGTGGTGATGAAATGTTTCAGATCAAGTTTTCCAGCTTAGTCCTCGCCAGCGCTAGGTTGTAGCACTTGTGGTGGTGCTTGCTGCTACTCGCATGGAGTTTTCCTGTTGTTGAATTTTCAGGCAACAGGACGAACATGGACTAAAATCCAAAAACCTAAATTTACCAAACAAAATAAATATAAAAAATAATTAAAATTGGAATTACTTGATATTGTTGGTCAATTTTTTGGAGCATGAATGCTCTGCAGCCATTTAAGTGCATTGTAGAATTCTCCGGTGTGACACATCTTTGTTAGCAACCATGGAATTCACATACCCAGTGAAATCCAAAGATAAAAATCCTCCTGTAGGATGAGAATACAATAAATTCTCCATGTGGTAACAAATGCCACAAACCTTCTTGTTATACCACTATTCATGGATTAAGGGAGCACACTTCCGACCACAATGCTTTATCCCAACAAAATCAATTCAATAAACCTTGTTTCAAAAAACACATTTTGGTAAGAAATAGAGGCTTCCTCTTAGAAGACTTAGCGAAAACCATGTGAATAAAAGGAGATGTTTCCTTTTATTATTATCATTTTACATACAAATTTTATGGTGATGGAATGATTCTCGTCTAGGGTTTGGACAGATTCCTAAGTTCTTATAAGTAACTTATGATCATTCATATCCATTGCTTAAACCAAGGGAGATGTTAGCAATGGATGAAAATCATTTATCTCCATTGTGTGTTCCCTTATTTGTCCCACTTAAATGTTGTTATTTTGGAAAATATTATACACATCATTATTTTAAAATTATTAAACCTTTGACGCCATTATCATCCATTGCATCTTAATTCTCTTTCTACACTTTCATTCTCATCAAGCATATTTTTTTCCAGTTTTCACCAATGACAAGGAACAATCTCAATCTTGACAAGCGACTGCATAAACTATTTTGAGAGAATAAAAAAAAGAGTTAACGAGGATCTAAATCTATGTAGGGATTGTCTATGGAACACCATCACTAACAAGCAGATTGGGAGCCCCACCACTGCCAGCATTGCCCTCCTCCACGACTGCCTCCTTAACAGCTGCGATGCCTCCGTCTTTTTCTCTTCCATTACAACAAGGCCAGGCACGAGGTCAACATCAACTTTTCCCTCCCTGGTGACTGCTTCAGCGTCATACTACCAAAATTGCCCTCGATCTCGAGGTTGATGGATGGGCTAACCTAAGTTGGCCCATGCCATATTATTTATAAAAAAAAAGAAGTCACAAGACTTCTATTTGCACAATAAGTCAATTTGGCTATTAAAAAGCCACGCCTCAATTTTCTGTTCACTGTTCTTCATTTTTCTTTGTGGAGAAGCAGAAGCGCAGCGCCATGGAGAGGAGAAAATTCTTTCAGATCTGATTTTACGTGCTCATATCGAGTGATCATTTGTGGTCTGATCTTGATGATTTTTTAGTATGTTGTTCCTTGCATCGTGAACATCTACTTGTACATTCAGAATTTTATTTCTCCATCTCTATTTGTTGGGCTGTTTGTACCCCTTTGTGGGTTTTGAGCTTTGTTGCTTTGTTGATTTCCACTTTGTTGGTGGTGAATAGGAGCCGTTGTGATATCCTTGTTTATTGGGAGACACTTTGCTGTACTCATTGATCTGTTATAGTAGAGTTTTTTTTGGACTAGGTCCCGTGATTTTTACTTCTCACATTGAGGAAGTTTTTCACGTTAAAATTGTTGTGTGTTCTCTTTACCTATTTATTTTTGTGCATTCTTGAATATATATTTTGGTAGATATTTTTGGTTGACTGTATATTTTGCTCCTCATAGGTTCTTTCAAGTGAGAAAGATTTTATTGTACATTTGTGTGTTGTTACTTTCGCTGTGCACACACCCCATTTTTCTTTCCTAACAACTGGTATCAGAGTAATTTATTGGTTTGTTTACTTGATTGAATGATGAAGCTAAATTACAGTAGAATGATTAGTTTGAATGACACAAATTACCACAAGTGAAAAGGAAAGATGAAAAATTTATTATTTGTGAAAAAATTACATGTACCAGTGTTTTTTTATGAAAAGCCTGAGGCTAAATCTGATGAAGATTGGGCTTTTGAGCATGAGATGGTTTGTGGATTTATTTGGTAATAGGTAGATGATAATGTTTTGAATCATATTGTTAATGACTCACATACCAGAATTTTGTAGGAGAAGCTTGAGACCTTGTATGCCTCCAAGTCTGGAAATAATAAATTATTTTTGTTGAAGCAGACTATGAACTTGAGTTACAAAGATGGTAGTTCTATTTCTGATCACTTGAGTAATTTTCAAGGATGCTTTGACCAGTTGTCTGGCATGGGTGTGAAATTTGAAGATGAAATTTTGGGACTTTGGTTGCTTAATACTCTACCTAATTCTTGAAAAAATCTCAGAGTCACTTTGACCAGTTCTGCTCCTGGAGGTGTTGTGACCATGAATTATGTAAAAATTACTGTTTTGAATGAAGAAGTCAGATGATGAACTCAGCAGGCGCCCTCTTTACAGTCAGAGGTTTTGGTTACTGAAAACAGGGGGAGAAGCATTAAGAGGGATCAGGGACAAGGCAATAGAGGCAAAAGCAAGAGTAGAAGCAAATCAAGGTCTAAATACAAAAAACTTGAGTGTGATTATTGTGGTGAAAATAGGCATGTCCAAAGGTTCTGCTACCGATGGAAAAAGGAGAACAAATGTAACAAGGGCAAGCAACAAAAGAAGGATAACGATAATGATGATCGTGTTACCACCACTACTGGAGGAAATCTTGTGATTATCTGTAATGAGAATTTGATTAATGTTGCTTGTGATGAGACCAGCTGGGTTGTTGACAGTAGTGCTTGTTTTCATGTAACATCTAGGAAGGTTTTCTTCACATCTTATACTCCTGGTGATTATGGGGTTTTGAAGATGGGTAATGATGGTATGTCAAAGGTGAGTGACATTGGTAATGTTTGTTTGGTAACCAGTAATGGGACAAAGTTGACTTTGAAGAATGTCAGACATGCACCAGACATCTGTTTGCATCTGATTTCTACTAGTGTTCTTAATGATGGTGGCTATTTTAGTACACTTGGTGGTGGACAGTGGAAACTCTCCAAGGGTTCTTTGGTTGTGGCACATGACAAGAAGTGTTCAGGTTTGTACTAGACCAAGGCTTCAGTTTCTGTTAATGCTGTTAATATAGCTGAGTGTGATAATCAGTTAGAGTTATGGCACAAGAGACTTAGCCACATTAGTGAGAAGGGACTTGATACTTTTGCCAAAAGGAATATACTTTCAGGTTTGAAGGGTACAAGTTTGGAAAAGTGTACTCATTGTTTGACTGGGAAGCAGAATAAAGTCTCTTTCAAGAGTCATCCTCCTTCTAGGAAATCAGAGGTGCTTGAGTTGGTACATTCAAATCTTTATGGTCCAATGATGACTAAAACATTTAGTAGTACACTTTACTTTATGACTTTTATTGATGATCATTCAAGGAAACTTTGGGTTTATGCCTTGAAGACTAAAGACCAGGTACTCAGTGTCTTTAAGCAGTTTTAGGCTTCTGTTGAAAGAGAAACAGGGAAGAAACTGAAATGTGTTTACACCAATAATAATGGTGAATATTATGGACCATTTGATGAGTACTGCAAGCAGCAGAGTATTAGACACCAAAAGACGCCTCCTAAGACAACTCAACTTAATGGCCTGGCAGAAAGGATGAACAGGACATTGATGGAGAGAGTTAGATGTTTGCTTTCTGAAGTAAAGTTGCTTGGATCTTTTTGCGGTGAGACTTTGTATACTACTGCACATGTTATTAATTTATCTCCTACTGTTGCTTTACAAGCTGATGTTCTTAACAGGGTGATCGGCGATGTCGCACTCACCTCAAAATAGACTAGGATTTACAATGGAATATAGTATAGTGTATAACCTAGGTCATCTCCCAAGGACCAATTCGGATTTCTCAAGTATGTTAGCAGTTATCAATAAGTAAGGGGGGTTTTGTTCAATTCAATAACAGAAAATGAATTCAAGTTTAAAGAAAATTCAATTAAGGAAACACCAATCCAAGGTCTTCAATTCAAGTGGCAGAATTAATCATTATTCAAAGAGAATAGAATTCTGTTGCATTTACCTCTGTTAATTCGAATTCAACTAGATAATCATCTAGAATTTCATCAACTAAAACAGAATCACAATCGCAGTTCTTGATTAAGATTGATTTAGGAACAAATTCGGATTAACATAGATTATCAATCGATGATCTATTCTCCATTAGATTCAGATTAATCAACCCTAATTCTAACTTCAATTTTGAAATCCAAATCAGAAATCAATTGAAGAAGGAGAAGAAGGAAGAACACAAACAGAATTTACAAATAAGCAAGAGAACTCAAAACTCTAACCACAATCATTGAATTCCTTGGATTGATTGGAGCTTTAGCCTTCCATGGCCATTACGAAAATGCAGAGAAAAGAGAAAAATGAAAACAGAGAAGCTGAAAAGAGAGAAAAGGTTTTTGCCCCAAATCTGTTACAACTGAATAAAATCCAAATCAAAAAAAGGTGAATTCGGAATCTGCCTTGACCTATTTGTAACTAAAAAATCTTGTGTAATTCCTAATCTACCCCTGGCCCATACTGTAGCCCTCTGAAACAGCTTTTCATAGACATATCATTTGCCTTAATTGGGCTTAAATTGAGAG
Organism: Ormosia semicastrata; assembly: GCA_029884595.1. NCBI lineage: Eukaryota > Viridiplantae > Streptophyta > Magnoliopsida > Fabales > Fabaceae > Ormosia > Ormosia semicastrata. Next base: position 13,016 of record JAQQTO010000055.1, on the reverse strand, counting down.
AATTAGGCCCAAATCATTGAGGAAAGGTCCAATCTTTGTGACAGCAACAGCGTCCTAACTTTGAGGCCCAATTTTCACCTTGAATCCAGCTGAATTAGAAAAATTGCATCAGACGTGAAATTGTAGATCTTCGTCTCAGATTTCAGGGGACTCCAAGATCATCCAAATATGATATTCGTAGCCCAAGTTATGGCCTGTACAAGACAGAAAGGTCAAAATGAGTTAAAATCCAAAAATTAATGAAATTTTTACAATTAAGCTCAATGAAGACCAATCATCTAAAACTCATCTTCAAACATAATATTGGGCACAATTATCATCAATTAGGCCAAATATAAAGCAATAATGAATGCCTAAAATTTGATTGATCAAATTCCCCCACACTTGAACCTTTGCACTCCTGGGCAAAATTTAAAATTGAACCAAAAGGGTTTTCATCACAAGCACACAAAAACAACATACCTTCCAATGAATTGCAAGAATGCAAGGTAGTGATCAAGATTCAAACATCCAAAGTATCAAGGAGTCAAGACAAACATGAATATATCTCTTAACATCTTAAGCAAGCAAGAAGACAAATCGAATCAAATGATGAACCAAAAGTGATAAGATCCTCACTAGGCATACTCTACTCTCAAGTGTTTAAGATTGTATTTACACTCAAGGCACCCATGAAAGCAAGTACTACCATAAGCTTGACAAGTCTCTAATTTTCACCTCTTGAAACACATGCAAATAAAGATCAAAAGGACTTTATTCAAGGTTGTAATGGGGCCAAGGTAAGGGAAGGAACAATATGGATATGGAAAGTTAAGCACCCAAGAGAATAAAAGAGCAATGAGAGGAACTCAAATGACAAGTAATGCAAATTCTCTTACTTTGATCACCTTTCCTTTTGCCTTTCACAACCTTTCTAGAACCATTTTTTTTTTCATTTTTTTGTTTTTTACTTATTTCTTCCTTTTCTTTTTTTTTTTTTTTGGGGCTTTCTCTTTCTTTTTCTTAATTCTATTTTTTTTTATATTTCTTCTTCTTCTTTTTTATTATTTTCATCAAACATATTACACATTGCAAATCAATTACACAACCCCCACACTTGAACTTCTACCCACAAGCCAACAGAGCTCCTCCAATGAAATGAACCAATGCTCTCCTATTCCCTAAGGTGAAGGTAAAAACATGGTTTTTCACATAAGGTACAAAATGAGCTAAAACAAAGAATAGGCAAGTAGGCTCAAGGGGGTTAAACAAAGGGAAATGATGCAAGGTTGGCTATTTGGCCAAAGTAGCTAAACAAAGAAAGAAGGCCTCAATCATCTCAATACATGCATGTGAACAAGGAGCTTCAACAAGAATCAAGTCAAGTTCTAGAGCACCAACAATCATGGTGAGATCACACAAGAAAAGAAAAGAGAATGGCATAATGCAATCCATCCATTATAAGGTCCAAAATCTCACCAAGGACAAGCCTATCACAAATGATGCAACACTTTAATTCTCAATGCCAGCTTGCTAAACCAAAAATGCAAGAAAAATATTTATATCATGTCAAGAAACCTCTAACCAAGAATGATGAAATTATTCACAACTTTGTACAAACCAAGATATTCAATGAAAGGCATGCAAAAATGGATCAAAACAGAATTAAAACAAACAAAAACAGAATTAAAAATAGCAAAATGAAAACGAAAAGAAATAAAACAAAAACAAAAAATAGAACAGAAAATAACAAAAATAGAAAACAACAAAACGAAATTGATAGAAGAAAATAGCGGAAAACAGTTGAGAAATAGAAAATAGCGAGAAACAAGACATGACAAGAGAAAATAGAAAACAAAGCAGAAAACAACATGACAAAAAATAAAAATAGAAAACAAAAACGAGCGAGAAAATAACAAAATGAGAAAAAAGGAAAACAGAAAGCAAAGACAAAATTCCCCTCCCCACACTTAAATCACATATTGTCCTCAATGGCAAAACAAATCAAAAGACAAGTGAAATAAAAGAGCAAAGGAAGAAAACACCCTTATCATGGTGGGAAGATTTGCACTTGGGGAAAGGTGGGCTTTGCCAAGGAGAGTTCCTCTACAGGTGCTGGGCTTGCAGGGCTCTCAAGAAAGGGCTTAAGACGGTGGTCATTAACCTTGAAACTCTTATCGGTGGCTTCATTTGAAATCTCCACTGCACCATAAGGGAAGATACTAGTGACAACAAAAGGACCATCCCACCTAGAACGGAGCTTTCCGGGCATGAGTTTAAGGCGAGAATTGAACAAAAGCACCTTTTGACCAATGAAGAACTCCTTCCTAGAAATCAACTTATCATGGAAATGCTTAGTCTTTTCCTTATAGATCCTTGAATTCTCATAAGCCTCCAAGCGTAGTTCTTCCAGTTGTTGCAATTGAAGTTTCCTCTCTGAACTGGCTTGGTCAAATGCTAAGTTACAACTCTTCACTGCCCAGTATGCACGATGCTCTATTTCCACCGGAACTTGACATGGTTTACCAAAGACAACCCTGAAAGGAGACATCCCTATAGGTGTCTTGTAAGCGGTACGATGAGCCCAAAGAGCATCTTCTAACCGGTGGCTCCAATCTTTCCTATTTGGCTGCACCATCTTCTCCAAAATCCGTTTTATCTCTCTGTTAGAAATCTCAGCCTGCCTGTTAGTTTGGGGATGATATGCAGTAGACACTCTATGCACGACCCCATACTTCCGAAACAAAGCCTCCAAAGTTCGGTTACAGAAATGAGTCCCTTGGTCATTAATGATAGCGCGAGGCACTCCAAACCTGCAAAATATGTTAGACCTGACAAAATCCACAACAACTCGAGCATCATTAGTCCTGGTGGCCTTAGTCTCCACCCATTTAGAAACATAATCAACTGCAAGCACACTATAAGAGAAACCAAAAGAAACAGGGAAAGGGCCCATAAAATCGATACCCCAAACATCAAAAACCTCGCAAAACAGAATGGGGCTGGCGGGGGCATCTCTGTCGGCGAGTGATAGCCACTCTGCTCTCTGCACTTTTCACAAATCTTGAAGACTGATAGGCATCTCTCGAAAATGGTAGGCCGGTAGAATCCGAGAATCCAAGCACCTTCCTAGCGGTCCGCCGTGGTCCAAAGTGACCTCCAACCCCGGAGAGGCATGGCGAGAAATGAAGAACGATTTGGATCTCATGGTCGGTATGCATCTGCGAATCACCAGTCACTACAAAACTTCCACAAATATGGATCATCCCATACATAATATTTAGCATCACTCTTCGATTTAGCTTTACGTGATCTAGATGCATGAAGAGGAAAAACAGATGCAACCAAGTAATTAACTAAATCGAAAACCAGGGAGAAAGTGGGGTATCATGTACCGCATGCAGTACGCTCATCTGGGAAGTCATCTTTGATAGGAGAAGGGTCAACAACTCCTTCTATCCTGCTCAAATGATCCGCCACCAAGTTACTGCGCCACTCCTATCTCTAATCTCCAAATCAAACTCCTGGAGAAGCAGCATCCATCTAATCAATCTAGGCTTCGAATCTGCCTTCTTCAACAAGAATTTTAATGCTGCATGATCAGTAAAAACAACCACTTTAGAGCCAAGCAAATATGATCTAAACTTATCAAGTGCAAATACAATGGCAAGCAACTCTTTCTCAGTGGTAGTATAGTTAGCCTGTGCAGCATCTAAAGTCCGAGAAGTATATAAAATGACATGAGGCAATCTGCCGACTCTTTGTGCAAGGATAGCTCCCAATGCATAGTTAGATGCATCACACATGAGTTCAAAAGGAAGCATCCACAAAGGTGGCTGAATGATGGGAGTGGTGGTCAAAGCTTCTTTGAGGCAATCAAAAGCCTCTCTGCACTTGCCATCAAAATCAAAAGCAACATCTTTCTGCAACAAGTTGGACAGTGGAAGGGCCTTTTGCTTTGAAATCTGAATGAACCGCTTGTAGAAACTGCATGGCCAAGAAAAGAACGAACCTCTCGCACGCAAGAGGGGTAAGGCAACTGGGAAATAACATCAATTTTAGCAGGATCTACTTCTATACCCTTCTGAGAGATGATATGGCCTAAGACTATGCCCTGTTCTACCATAAAATGACACTTCTCATAATTAAGAACAAGGTTAGTCTCAATGCATCGATGCAAGACTCTATCCAGACTGTCCAAATAGGCATCAAAAGAGGAACCATAAACAGTAAAATCATCCATAAACACCTCAATGCAATCCTCTAAAAAGTCTGAAAAGATGCTTACCATGCATCGCTGGAAAGTTCCAGGGGCATTGCATAAGCCAAAAGGCATCCTCCTGTAGGCAAAAGTGCTAAAAAGAGCGGTGAAAGTGGTCTTCTCCTGGTCCTCTGTGCTATATGGATCTGGAAGTACCCAGAAAAGCCATCAAGAAAGCGGTAGAAGAAAGACTTCCCGGCCAAGCGCTCAAGCATCCGATCGATAAAGGGCAAAGGTAAATGATCCTTTCTTGTTGCTTGGTTGAGCCGCTTTGTAATCAATACAAACTCTCCAAATACTACGGACTCTAGTAGAATCACTCATCACGATTATTCTTCACTATTGTGATTCCTGATTTCTTTGGAACCACTTGAACTGGACTCACCCAAGTACTATCTGAGATAGGATAGATGATCCCTGCTTGCAGAAGCTTAGTCACCTCTTTCTTTACCACATCCAGGATCAAAGGGTTGAGTCGCCTCTATGGTTGTCTCACTGGTTTAGCACCATCCTCAAGTAGTATTCTGTGCATGCACATGGAAGGGCTAATGCCAGGAAGGTCAGCCAAGGTCCAACCTATAGCTTTCTTATGCTTCCTCGAGAATTTGCGTGCACCTCTCCTCCCGGTCAACATGGAGGGCGGTAGAAATGATCACTGGCGGTACTTATCCTCCTCTAAGTATGCATACTTAAGGTGCTCGGGAGTGGCTTAAGCTCTGGTGTGGGTGGTACTTATAGATGGAAGGATCCTGGTGGAAGTAATTGTGTTGACAGCCTGCAATCCAACGAAATATGATGCAGAGGTACTTGCTGTAATCAAGCTACTACATTCTGACTCCACACAATCTGTATCAGAATCACCATTTAAACAGGATGCAATCTCACTACAAACACTGCACATTTCTGAAACAGTACAAGCATTACATGTGTAGGTATCAACAAAATCAGAAAAGAATGGAAGATAATCAGCAAAGAGCTCAGAAAAGCCATCATCAACTATATCAGCCATCAAATCTATATGAAAAACTGAATGTTCTTCCATGGGGTGCTTCATGGCATCCAAGATGTTAAATCGAACCACATTATCTCCAAACTCCATGGAAAGAGTGCTGCATGGACATCAATTTTGGTTCTGGCAGTTTGAGGAAGGGTCTACCAAGAATGATGGGAGCCTTCTTTGGATTCGGATTCTCCATCCATATCCGAAATGTAGAAGTCACCAGGGAAAAATCGGATCATTTACTCTAACAAGGACATCCTCAATGAGTCCAAAGGTATATGCATTACTCCTGTTTGCCAACCGAATGATGACTCACTGTATTCTCGCAAGGGTCCAAGAGCAAGAGAGTTGAACACCGACATAGACATAACATTAATTGAAGCACCTAAATCCAACATGGCATTTTTGAATTTGCTATTGCCTATGATGCATGGGATAGTAAAAATCCTGGATCCTTGCATTTATAGGGCATTGTAGGATGTATAAGTGCAGACACATTTCTTCCCATGCTTGATCTTCTCATTGCCCTTTAGTCTCCTTCTATGAGTACACAAATCCTTAAGAAACTTGGCATATCTTGGAATTTGCTTGATTGCTTCAATGAGAGGAATGTTTACCTCAACCTTCCTAAATGTTTCCAAGATCTCCTATCTCGTGTCGATCTCAAAAGTCTTCTTAAGCCGCACAACTCTCGAGGGAATGGTAGTGGGATGGACCGCTCAAGCGGACTGACTACGGGAATGGGGCGAGAATCGTATTCTTATTTTTGCTTTGCTATATGGAATTTACGGTAAGGCTTGCTTCTCCTTATCGATTCTTGTTGCAACCCACATTTGGTGCATCAACATTCTTACCGGATCTTAGAGTGATGGCACTCACATTTCTTGGATTTACCACGGTTTGTGCGGAAGTTTATCGAATCTTGGGAATTTGTAATTGATTCATAGAACTAGCAAGTTGCCCAATCTGATTCTCCAAATTCTGAATGGTAGCTTACGTCCTCTCCGCCGGAATTGTAAATTGTTCACGCCATCTGTTTCATTAATTCTTCCAAGGTTGGCTCGGTTTAGGAGGGCATTATTTGGGCTGCTTTGCAAATTTTTTCTTGCATGAAAGGTGGTGGTATGGCTGGCTGCTAGGTCTATGAAATTTGGAAGGGTAGTAGCTTCTTCTTGCCTAAACCGAGTAGGGCGGTTGTGTAGAGGTATTTTCCCACCTCGGTTTAGATGATTTCTCCACCTGGGTTATATCTGTTGGTGGACGGATCGTAGCTCTGTTGTTGTTCTTCTTCTTCCTTCTTGAGGCCTATTATTGTAGATGTTTCTTTGCGTAGGCTTGGGGGGGTACCATCGGTATCAACCTCTTGCAATGTAGGGCGGCATCCGTTAGATGATCGCCAGAATCTGATTCCACACACTCGGCGGGAGCTCTTTGCAGGCCAGGTTCTTCTTTGTTGAGTCACGACCAATTGCCTCACCAAGGATGCAAGGTCATCAATTTTGCTTTCCAATTTTCTGTGATCTGCAGCATAAGTTGCCTCAATTTCGTGGACACATCTACTCAATACCACTGAGTTACTTCTGGTGCCAAACTGTTGGGAGTTAGTGGCCATATTCTCAATCAATTCTCTTGCAGCCATAGGGGTCTTGTCTACCAATGCACCTCCACTAGCAGCATCAATCATGCTTATCCATAGGCATGAAACCTTCATAAAAATCTTGGATTAGTAATGCTGGTCACTAATCGATGGTGAGGACAACTAGCACACATCTTCTTGAATCTTTCCCGGTATTCGAGACAATGGTTCTCTGTCAATGCCGCACGATGCCACATATCTCTTTTCGAATTGATGCAGCCCTTGATGCAGGAAAGAATTTCTCCAAAAACGACCTCTTAAGATCATTCCGACTAGTAGTGACGGATCTTAGATGCAAATAATAAAGCCGGTCCTTAGCGGCATCCCAGTAATGAGAAAGGGAATGCTCTAAGTTTGATGTGATCTTCTCGAGATGCCTTGAGGCTTCATGGTAGAACACACAATGTGAAACTCCTTGAGGTGCTTATGAGGATCTTCTCCTGCATGACCATTGAACTTAGGCAGCAAATGAATCAATCCAGATTTAAGTTCAAATGGAACATCAACATCAGGATACTGAATGCATAAAGACTGATATGTAACATCGGGAGCAGCCAACTCCTTCAAGGTTCTATTATCCATAATCTCAGTATGCTCAGTATGCTCAGTATGCACAGTATAATCAGAATTGAAAGATGAATCAATGACAGAAAGTGCAGAATCAGATAATTCAGAAGCAGAATCACTAGTATGATAAGTATGTGTAGAATCACTACTTCCTATATGCTCAAGACAAATGCAGAATTAGATCTATTGAACCTATGCAAGGTATGAAAGGTCCTATCTATCTCAGGATCAAAATTATGTAAATAACCAGGATTAGACCTAGTCATATAACATGCAAAACTTGAAAACAACAAAGTAGCAAAATGGAGAATCCAACACTAGAAATGCACCAAAATAAATCTAGTTGACCTACCAAATGATTTTTAAAAAATATGGGACCACCACACACTTAAAACTACACTAAAATGGAACTCAAAAATGCAATGAAAAAACTTCAAAAAATGAAAAAAGTGGTCTAAATGAAGGAATTAGAGCAAACCAGGGTGGACCTCACAGCAAAGCAGTGAGCCTTGTGGAGAAGGCTATTTTCCTTCAACCCACCAATTTTTAGCTCATTCTGAATATGTTTGATCAGCCAAAAATTACAAAAATGCCATTGTCTCACCTAAATTTGCTCAAAAACCCTACTAAACGATGGATTTTGGCCAAATTATGGAGGAATGATCCTAGGATCAGTTTGCTTAGAATGATGGTTTACCTTTGGGGACCAAGTTTCAGCTCAAGACTCCATCGCAAGTACAATTCCTGTCTACTAGTCCCTTTTTAGATTCAGAAATTTGGGAACAAAGTGAAACTCAAAAGTGAAAGTGGAGGTGAAACTCAAGAATGAAGATGAGAACTTTCAGATATCAATAATGAAGTATATGGATGCTCAAATGCAGCAAAATGACATGCAAAAGCCGAATGTGGTGCAAGGGAACCAAAGGAACAGTAACCGCAGCAAGGTTTATGCAGCAAACAGGTTATGCAGCTCAGCAGATTTCAGGAGATTTTGTAGCATATGAATGTGTGAATTGTGCAACAGAATTATCAATTGTGTTGAGTGAAGCAATGCACATTCACAGGAGTCATGAAATGCAGCAAAAATCCAATGGAACGGTAAACAAACCAATGGAACAAGGAATGACCTAAAATCTAAGGAACTGCAAAATGCAATGCAACAGATTGGTGTGTTATGCAGAAGTGAATGTTATGCAGATTTATACCAATAGAAAAAAAAACACAATGGAGCAACAACAAAACAGAGTATTATGCGATGCGTAGAATCGATGTAAGAAGCGGAATCAGAATCAGAATTATGCACCAGAATGACAATTATGCAGCAGAAGCAGAATGACAATTATGCAGCAGAATTATGCAGCAGAATCAGAATTCTGCAGAATCACGAGAACAAAATCAGAATTATGCAGTAGAACTGAGTTATGCGTAGATAAAATTATCAAAGATAACGGTGTTGGTGAAATTATGCGAAATTACTCACAGACTTAGAATCGATGTGCGAGAAGCGAAATAATCGGTAGAAGAAACGAAATTATGCAAATAGAATTATCTGGCAAGACACTAAATTCTATGATGAAACAATTGCACTTCTTCAGATGAATGCAAATGAAATCAATAGATAGCGAGAATCAAGAATTGAGCGCAGAAATCGAGCAAAATCGATCGGTAACAAAATCGAAAATGCACTTAATGACTTCCAAGAGTTCATCACGAATGCAAATAGTAAATTAGCAACTATTAGGAACACCTAAGAAACCGAAAATAGGTCCCGACAAGAACGGCGCCAAATTTTGATCGGCAATGTCGCACTTCGCCTCAAAATAGACTAGGATTTACAATGGAATATAGTATAGTGTATAACCTAGGTCATCTCCCAAATGACCAATTCGGTTCTCAAGTATGTTAGCATTGATTATCAATAAGTAAGGGAGATTTTGTTCAATTCAATAACAAAAACGAATTCAAGTTTAAAGAAAATTCAATTAAGGAAACACCAATCCAAGGTCTTCAATTCAAGTGGCGAAATTAATCATTGTTCAAAGAGAATAGAATTACATTTGCATTTACCTCTGTTAATTCGAATTCAACTAGATAATCATCTAGAATTTCATCAACTAAAAACAGAATCACAATCGCGAGTTCTTGATTAAAATTGATTTAGGAACAGATTCGGATTAACATAGATTATCAATCGATGATCTATTCTCCATTAGATTCAGATTAATCAACCCTAATTCTAACTTCAATTTCAAATCCAAATCAAAATCAATTGAAGAAGGAGAAGAAGGAAGAACACAAACAAATTTACAAATAAGTAAGAGAACTCAAAACTCTAACCACAATCATTGAATTCCTTGGATTGATTGGAGCTTTAGCCTTCCATGGCCATTACGAAAATGCAGAGAAAAGAGAAAAATGAAAACAGAGAAGCTGAAAAGAGAGAAAAGGTTTTTGCCCCAAATCTGTTACAACTGAATAAAATCCAAATCAAAAAAAGGTGAATTCGGAATCTGCCTTGACCTATTTGTAACTAAAAAATCTTGTGTAATTCCTAATCTACCCCTGGCCCATACTGTAGCCCTCTGAAACAGCTTTTCATAGACATATCATTTGCCTTAATTAGGCTTAAATTGAGATAATTAGGCCCAAATCATTGAGGAAAGGTCCAATCTTTGTGACAGCAACAGCATCCTAACTTTGAGACCCAATTTTCACCTTGAATCCAACTGAATTAGAAAAATTGCATCAAACATGAAATTGTAGATCTTCGTCTCAGCTTTCAGGGGACTCCAAGATCATCTAAATATGATATTCGTAGCCCAAGTTATGGCCTGTACAAGACAGAAAGATCAAAATGAGTTAAAATCCAAAAATTAATGAAGTTTTTACAATTAAGCTCAATGAAGACCAATCATCTAAAACTCATCTTCAAACATAATATTGGGCACAATTATCATCAATTAGGCCAAATATAAAGCAATAATGAATGCCTAAAATTTGATTGATCAGTGTGGTATGAAAAAGATGTTTCCTATGACCACTTACTTGTCTTTGGATGTAAAGCATTTGTACATGTGCCCAAAGATGAGAGGTCCAAGTTGGATGTTAAGAATAAGCATTGCATCTTCATTGGCTATGGTCATGATGAGTTTGGCTATAGGTTGTATGATCCAGTTGAAAAGAAGCTTGTTAGAAGTCGTGATGTTATTTTCATGAAAGATCAGACCATTGAAGATATTGACAAGGCAAAGAAGTCAGAGTCTCCGAGTACTGATGGTTTGGTTGATATTGATCCAGTTCCTGAGTCTCATATGCCTGATGTAGCTAACTTTGGCAATCATGATGATGTGCATAATCATATTTAGGGTGATCAGGTTGAGGATGTTGTTGATAATGTTGCTGATGAGGTAGATGTTCCTGCTCGTGAGGTTATTGATGAACTTGTTGTTTCACTCAGGAGGTCTTCCAGATATATTATTCCCTCTACCCGTTATTCATCTGATGAATATGTGCTCCTCATTGACAGAGGAGAACTTGAGTGCTACGAAGAGGCTATGGAGAGTGAGCAGAAGGCAGAATGGGTTATAGTAATGAATGATGAGATGAAATCTTTGTTTGACAACCATACTTTTGAGCTGGTCAAGTTGCCTAAGGATAAGAAAGCTTTGGAAAATTGGTAGATTTATAGGTTGAAGAATGATGAAAATACTTCCACTCCAATATACAAAGTTAGATTAGTTGCCAAAGGCTACTGTCAGAAAAAAGGGGATTGATTTTGAGGAAATCTTCTCGCCGGTTGTTAAAATGTCATCCATTAGAGTTGTTCTTGGTTTGGCAGCCAGTCTTGATTTATAGGTTGAGCAAATGGATGTGAAAACTACTTTCTTCATGGTGATTTGGAGAAAGAGATTTACATGGAGTAACCTGAGGGTTTTGTGATGAAAGGTAAAGAAAATTATGTCTGCAAGTTGATGAAAAGTTTGTATGGCTTGAAACAAGTCCCAAGGCAATGGTACAAGAAGTTTGAGTCTGTTATGATTCAACAGGGATTCAAGAAGACTATTTCTGATCATTGTGTGTTTGTGCAGAAATTTTCTAATAATGAATTCATCATTTTATTACTCTATGTTGATGATATGTTGATTATTGGTCATAATTCTTCTAGAATTGACAAGTTGAAAAAGGAGTTTAGTAAGTCTTTCGCAATGAAAGACTTAGGACTAGCAAGACATATTCTTGGCATGCAGATTACTCGTGATAGAGTGGCCAAGAAGTTGTGGTTATCTCAGGAGAAGTACATTGAGAAAGTGCTTCAACAGTTTTACTTAGATAAAACTAAAGTTGTAAGTACACCTCTTACTTTACATTTTAAGCTTAGCACTAGACAAGCTCCTTCTAGTGATGAAGAGAAACAAGACATGCAACGTGTTTCTTATGCATCTGCAGTAGGAAGTTTGATGTATGCAATGGTTTACACAAGGCCTGATATAGCTCATGCAATTGGTGTGGTTAGTCATTTTCTTTCCAATCCTGGTAGAGAGCATTGGAAAGCTGTGAAGTGGATACTGAGATATCTTCGGGGCATTTCTAGTTTGAAGCTCTATTTTGGAATTGGGAAACCTGTTCTTTGTGGTTATACAGATTCAGACTTGGCAGGGGATGTTGATTCTAAAAAGTCTACTTCTGACTATTTGATTACCTTTGTAAGGGGAGCTGTGGCTTGGCAATCTAGGTTGCAAAAATGTGTTGCATTGTCTACTACTGAGGCTGAGTTCATTGCTATTACCGAGGCTTGTAAGGAGTTGTTTTGGATGAAGAATTTTGTGCATGAACTTGGTTTTACTCAGGAGAGGTATGTTTTATTCTGTGATAGTCAGAGTGCTATTCATCTTGGCAAGAATCCTATGTTCCATGGTAGATTTAAGCATATTGATGTGAGGTATCATTGAATACGTGATGTTCTGAACTCTAAGTTGTTGGAACTTGAGAAAATCCATATTAATGATAATGGTTCAGACATGCTGACAAAGACTCTACCGAAAGGGAAGTTTGAAGATTGTCGTTTGGTTGTCGATTTGGCATTTGACTCTACTTAAGTTGGCGGGGGAGTTTGATGGATGAGCCAACCCAAGTGGGCCCATGCCATATTATTAAAAAAAAAAAAAGAAGTCATGAGACTTCTACTTGCACAATAAGTCAATTTGGCTATTAAAAAGCCAAGCCTCAATTTTCTATTCACTGTTCTTCATTTTTCTTCGTGGAGAAGCAGAAGTGCAGCGTTGTGGATAGGAGAAAATTCTTTCAGATTTGATTTTGCGTGCTCAGATCGAGTGGTCATTTGTGGTCCGATCTTGATGATTTTTTAATATGTTGTTCCTTGCATCGTGAACTTCTACTTATGCGGTTAGAATTTTATTTCTCTATCTCTATTATCTTTCCCACTTGAAAGAACCTATGAGGAGCAAAATATACAGTTAACTAAAAATATCCACCGAAAGATATATCTAAAAATACACAAAAATAAATAGACAAAGAGAACACATAATAATTTTAACGTGAAAAACTTTCTCAAT